>OZ023327.1:60958671-61053052 GCA_964007535.1 Brachyptera risi | reverse complement strand
TAATATTAATTAATTAAGTATGTAATTAGGCCTATATAAGTTTAATATGCTCTATCTTGTATGTTCCAGACAAGACGTTATTCTGTTCACATCCGAGTCCTTAACAATGTCAGCACATAGCAGACGTACATGTCTAAATTCTCAATTGAATTCTATTCTTTCAGCTCGTCTCACAATTCAACTTGTAAATGTGTAAAAAATTACCAAGCGTTGAAAATGAAAATTAATAGGAAAAAGTGTCTCTGTGAAATTGGCGTAGAAGTGCGGTAAATAGTGTCTCTATCAATCACTAACATGCATAATTGAACTGATTTTTCATGAAATTATAGAGTATTAAAAAAACATGTGATTGAATTCAGTAAAGATATACTCTTTGATAGTTTTCTTTCCTAACCACCTTCGGTAGCTCAGTCAACTGAGGCACCGCTTCAGATACTGAAGTCACCTTCGGGCGTGGATTCGAATCCCACATGAGGCATAGGTTTTTGTAAATGTCCTTTCACTCATCATAACTTCATCTTTTCATCATCACGTGGTCATTCGTGCCCCCGTATAATGTCACTGTTGGTGGGGTCGTTAAGCAAACAATAATCACCATCAATCTTCTTTCCTGGTTGATCTTATATCTTGAGGATATTCGTAATATGTCCTTCAATTTATTTTTCTATAATATTTTTAAAACAAACATAAATTGGATATTGACCTCAAAAGACTTGCAAACTTAAATTTAAAACAACAATAATAGAAAATAGATGTTTGAAAACGTCACCATTTGATTTTTCCATAAAAATAAATATCTCTCTCTTATACGTTAGTAATGTTTTTTAATCATCCACTATATCGGAATATTGATCGTGATTCAAATGGTATGTATTAGTTTGTAGTAGCTTAAATTACGGTCTATGCAACTTCCGTTTCATGAAAATATTTTAATTTGTCTTCCATTGGCACAATTTTTAGAATCAATCACTCAAATGAACAATTTTTTTAAAACTGAAATTACGTCTTCACTTAGGGGCGTTCTTCAAGAAGGACGGAGCCACCAGTTCTAGAGTTCTTACATCGACTTCTATGTTTTATATCACTATAGTCTACAACCGTGGATGAGTAGGGTCAGCATTTGAGAAGCAGACAATTAATAATAATAATGCATTAATAATAAACTAATAATAAAAAAAAAATCAAGCTCCTTAATCTTCACATGTCGACAATTTATACAATTTTTCAGACTCTCAAAGTGATAATAGATGGCTTGATTGTCTGTGGGTCAATAACACAAGTTTCTACACAATTGATTTATTCATAATATTGTGCGTGTATGTTGTAGTCTCACAGGACATAAGTGAGATTGTCAGGTCAGTCACTTCAAGACATATATACTCATTGACAACATGTAAATGAGTAAAAAAAAAAAAAATATATATATATATATATATATATATATATATATATATATATATATATATATATATATATATATATACATATATATATATATATATATATATATATATATATATATATACATATATATATATATATATATATATATATATATATATATATATATATATATATATATATATATACATATATATATATATATGAATATTTATTTATATATATATATATATATTCATATATATATATATATATATATATATATATATATATATAATATATATATATATAGATATATAGATATAGATAGATATATATATATATATATATATATATATATATATATATAGATATATATATATATATATATATATATATATATATATATATATATATATATATATATATATATATATATATATATATATATATATAGAACGTTTCTTCTTGTTTATATTTCAACAACTTTTTAATATGTCTCTAAATAATATCTTCCTGAAGTTAATTGTGAAGGTTAATAATAATGAATAAGTATTAATTTATTTAAAAGATGAATGAGCTTTTCTTGATGATAATTAGCAATTGAATGATACGAATAAATGAAAAAAAACAATTAAGAACAACTTCATTCTGTATGATAATAATAAACGAATAATCAATAATACATTTTTCTATAAGAGAAATTGAAGCTATATTATGCTATTCTAACGGAAGTGTATTAAAGAATCTCGGTATCAGAGCTCGCCTTTCCTGACTATACCGTAAGAGTTGTAATAACTCATTGGCTCTATCCTTTTATCTACAGCTGTTTCGTGATCAGTTGTATTTCTAGAATCTTATGTTACGTAATTGTTCATGATGAATATAAAAGAATGTAATTGATTAACAGATAGTAAATTAGGATTCAAGCTCAAATTATAATCTTATGATACATTTTTTTTCACTCTTTTTTAAATATTTTCATTTTTTGTAGATATCCTGGTGAACCCCCATGATAAAATACCTTACCTAATCAATGATTCAATGTTATATAATAACAATAATAATAATAATAATAATAATAATAATATTTTTTTTTTTTTCATTTTATTGGTCACACATTAAATACATTATTACAGAAACACTCATCATAAAATCCTACAAAGCCAAAAATGCTGGCTATATATAATAATAATAATAACCTAAGAAGAAGAAGTAGAAGAAGAAGTAGAAGAATAAGAAGAAAAAGAAGAAACCGAGACGCGTGGCCGAGTGGTAACACACTGAACCGTCATTCGGGAGACCAGGGTTCGATTCCCGCCATGGTCGACCATCCTGACAGGGGTTTTTCGTGGCTTCCCTCTGTCGTTTGTTGATACTGGGATGGTTCCTTAACAGGCCACGACCGACTCCTTTCCACCATCCAAAACACCTAATAAAATAACCTTTCATTCTCATCATCCCATCATATCATTCATCATCCACCGACGCCAATAGATCGTATAGCCATTAGTATAGTGCGTCGTTAAAACCCAATATTAAGGGAAAAAAGAAGAAGGAGAAGGAGAAGAATACAAATGATAATAATGTAACAATAATAATTTGATATTGTGAGAATGTTTATTTATCAACCTAAGTGTTTGCATTTGGGGTTCACATTAGGCCTACTCCACAAAACCTGTAAAAAGGCTTATCTGTGGGTTTATTATATAGAAGCCAATAGAATAATAACTCCTTTCACGGATATAGATTACAAAATGATTCAACAAACATAATCTGTTATAATGAAGAAAATATTAGGCCTATGACTTACTTGTTACATTCCATCAATATTGAAACTTATGTCTGAAGTAAATCATTCTCCGCGTCAGTGTAACAGTTACCTAAATACCTCTTGAGATAGATTACTATAATACAGAAATAAAACAGCCAAGTTTTATTTTCATTTATCTTTTAACTTAATTGATCTCAGTTATGGGCTTATTTGATACATTTTTTTATGTTCAAAAAACAATAACTGGAATGGCATCGAACCTACCTCAGCTGGCTCTATAACCACGTTCATTATTGAAAGCTGGAGTATTATAAATAATTTCGACTACTTGGTCTAGTAGATATTGTCTATGGGCTGAGTGCAGAGGGTGTTTAAATGGTTTTTATAATAGAAGTTACAATGATTTAACAATACAATTGTAAATTAAAGGCAATGGAGTGGCAGAAATTCATAATGACGAAGAGATGCAATGTATTTCATATATTTTAATTCAATTTCCATCAACCCATGAGTATAGCTAACCTTCAGGGAACGGTCAAAAGAGGACAAAAAGCGCCAATGCAGGTCTGTGGCTTACAACACATCATGCCTGGTGGGTAAATGGTGGGACCAATCAATCTAATTCTTTTTGCAATGAAACCACAATAAGTATATCTGTGTCTCTACATTCATTAAAAATTATAATTTTATATTATATCGCTCTAAAAGGATCGTAAAAATAATGAAAAACAGTTAGAAACATGTTGATTTTTGACAATTATTTTGAAAGGGTTGAAAACATACCACGAACTAAAGCTCTTCGAGCGAGCACATATTGAGTATTCTTAAAATGAGTATTCTGTGAATAAACTATCATTATTATTATTGAATACTGGTGATCATTTAAGGGTTACCCGAAAACTGTATGTTGATACGATGGTTGGTTTTCCGTTGCCAACTTGGTTCCCGAAAGTCTGCAATCAAGCCGGTAGGCAACACGTAAAGAGGCCTCTTAAATAGAGGTAGGCCTAACCATGTTGTTTTGCAACAAGGTGATTATATGTAAATAATCAAAGGAAGTATGTCCCCAAGAAAGAATAAAATTATCAATTATGGATTCGGACATTGGCTGTTATTCTATTTATTAGTGGTTAAATGGCCCTGGCAGGCATTTGACTTTTTAGCCACTTTTTTCAGTACATGTATTATGTATGGTATCTTGACCATCAGATACAAGGTGGGTGGAATCATCAGCAAACATAATTAAGGAGCCTGATGTTAATGTTTGTGGAAGATCATTGGTAAAGACGATGAAGCAGATTGGAGATAGAGTAGATCTAAAGAAAGTAGATCTAGAAAAATACTTATCTAATCTTAATTCTGTTTAATTTTGAACATGTATGAAACGTATCGCTAATGTAATGTAATGTCCTTCATCATCTATTATCCCTTATTCATTTTTATCATTTTATAATTATCTGATATTTTTATCTGTGACACATTCTATACAATGTATATTGTTCCCTGAATAAAGATTATTATTATTATTAAATATAAATATATAAATGTAGTGAGTTTGAGAGATTTACTGTAGGGCTTCAATATCATTAAAATAGAATGTGGTTTTATACATTTCACTATTTCGTGATGTTTCTCTAATTTATTCCAAACAGTGCAGCGCATTATTCTCCGATCATTGGAAAAAGTAACAACACAATGCGACTGACTCGTGTCAACGTCGAAATTCCAAGATGGCCACTGAGATGCCGATGCCTGGTTGGTTACTTCCATTAATAATAATAATAGTCTTTATTTTTCATGTACATAACAATTCTGTCATAACAATCGAAAAGGGCGAGGTTGTTTCAATGGACAGTGGCGTGCCCACCCATGTTGAATAGGCTTCTGTCAAGTAAAAAATGGCAAACAATAGTTACCATAGCAACACAGCGAACTGGTGGACTACCAAATATTCTGATTGGTAAATTCTAACTGGTGGACATTGTTGTCTTTCTCTTTCAACAATGGGTGACGTCACTCCCTTGACAGAAGCCTATAAGAGATTTCTCGATATGTACCAAATTAATACCAGAATATTCAGATTGAATGGGAATGAATGAATAAATGTTCATTTACTTACAATACAAAACATTGAATAATAGTACATAAGTATTCGGTGGTAAATATCCCAATATCGTAATTCTTGAAGTGTAATTTTGAAGTAACTTATAAAATTCAAATAAATCCAACCCCCCAAATGTAGATATACGACTATGTATTATGTTCTTCATTTGATTTTTACGATTTGACAGACGAGTTCTACGTGATACAATTGTTAGTATTGATAAGGAGTTGAGTTCTTATATTTAATTATTCTTTGGGGTGGTAAGATCGCCCCTGTGGTGCCCCGTTTAAACGATCATATTTTTCATCCATTACCGTAATTGGAGAACAATGATTTTGTATAAAGTTTCGATGTTATTGAAAAAAAAGGTATAGTTGATAACTAGTAATTACACAGTGCAGGGATTGAGGTTGAAATTTTGAATTTCTTTTGATTGTATTCAACACAAAGATCATCACGCTAATTTGTGCATCAAAGACAATCATGATATGAGTCTAGTTATCACCATTATAGTTACTGGTAAAACAATTTTTTGAACAACGATAATTTACCTAAAGTTATATCACAGATAATAATAGTGGCTATATATTTTATTGTTTGCTTAATGACCCCAACAGCTAGGTGATATGAGGGTACGAATGAGCAGGTTGTTATGAAACTATGGAGTGATGATAAATGAAAGGACGTTTATAAAGATCCTTATGCAGGACTCGAATCCACGCCCAATGGCGACTTCAGTTTTTTCAGCTGACCGAGGGCGGCGAATTCATATTTATAGCCATTTACATATTCAGTTTTTTCGTATTGTTTACGCTCGTTTGTTTTCTTCCTTATATCGGTGTTTTATGTTCATGTTCAATTAGTATATTGGCGTCAGTGAATGACATATGAGATGAAAGGTTATTTCAGGTGTTTTTGGATAGTGGGAAGTAGTCGGTCGTGGCCTATTGTTAAGGACTCATCCCAGTAATGACCTGAACAACAGAGGGATCCCCTGTAAGGATGGTCGACCATGGTTCGATTTTTTCCATTGATTTTTCCATTTGGTAATGTTCAGATTAGTTTAGGTTCAGTTGCTATCATTTTCTTCTTAATTTTATCTACAATTGTCGTCAAAATATGATACAACATACATTTTGCAGATCACATGAGAAGAAAGAATGCAGTTGTCATTGGGGATAAACCTGCTAAATGTTTTCCATCCAAGAGAGAAATCACGCACAAGACATTTTATTCAGTACTATCTTAATTACATACTATCAAATAATTCTACAAATATGGCTGTGTATAATAGGGCAGTATCTTTCACATATCATAATTACATAATATAGACTATGTTGAACATGCTAATTTAAACCTGCTCAAAAAATAAACCAACTCAAGAGGAGTTCAATAGAGGTCATTGGCTCTGGTTCAATCTCACTATACCAAGAAGATTGGTAAATTCTCATATTATCGATACAAATCATGTAAATCATCAATTCCAGTTTTGAGAGTGTATAGGAGTCGATTTAGCGAAATATCAGTTATTCCGTGATGAGTTTTGAACGGCACACGATATCAAATTTCAAATAGTATCACGGAAACACAGATATTTTTAATACCTTCTAGATGGTAAAAGTGAAAACTTATTATTCTAGAACAAATAATTTTCACATGTATACAGCCGAAAAACATTCATCAGTACATCTGTGAAAATGTTGGTATCCAAGGTTAATAATTTCATTTTGCATCATTTTGAAAGTATTGAAAAAATCTGTGTTTCGCCTGTATTAGAATATTGATATCTCATATCATTCAAAACTCATCACCAAAAAACTGATATTTAGTTAAATCAACTCCTATGCAAAGTTAAAAGACCCAAGTTACCAAGCAGTTTCTGCATTCAACTTTTTTATGCAGATAGTACCATCTTGAGCTTTATCAACGTCTTCATTGGTTCTCGATCAAAATAATCCCAACATATATACATGGAAAAAAAAACAATCACACAATAACAAGTAATCAATTAAAACATCTGTCAAGTCCATGCTGCAGATGTATTTTAAAGTTCTTCCCATACAATGTTTTGATAAAATACATCTATTCCATTTAGACAGATTAGAAATATCAGGTGCAAGCAATATGAATTACGTACACGATACTACAATTTACTTGAACACTGCACGCCCAGCAACCACCAGTGGAAAGTCTACATCATCTACATCGCCTACATCATCGTTGCTGTGTGGTACATACAGCGACCAAACTATCTTTATCTTGAGAAAATCGGTGAAATACCGCGGCTATCTACAACAAGCACGCATACAACTTTGTAAAGGAAGATGGGATATAATGAAGCATCAAGTATAAAAATTATCGAATAAAAAATCAAATAAATGCATCTGCCTCAATTGGGGAATATATAGGCCTATAACATTCAATTCATTTTTGGTTGTGAATGTTTCACTATAATGATACGATATTACATAAACTCTATATTATCATCCTTAATTATATAGTGTACGTTATCTATAATAATATTAAGTAATAACTATATATAACTAACTTATAAAAAGTTAATTTTTGTATTACACTCAATGTTTGAAACACATGTTTCTAAGGCCATTTGTTAATGGAAATTAACTTTTTAGTGTGTATGAAAGCAGACTAACAAAATACAGTATGAGAATTTTGGTGTTTGGCTTTTGAATGGTATGTATGAGATATACAAATTTTAATTTGAGAGAAACAACGATATTTTCAATCATTAAAACAGGCAAGCTCAAGAATCAAAACTGATGCTCTGTAATAATTGTTGTCCTTGAATACAGGTACAAAAAATGGTATTTTTTAGCTGGATTAAAATGGTAACTGCAATGAATTAGATTAATAGATTATAGGACTATCATCAATAGTATTAAGTTTCAAGTATTTAAAATATATGTTTCTGTAAACTATAATTTTGATACCTTCAGGTACCATTATCGCCAATACCGTACATTGATATTTCACCAAATCGACTTCCATGCGCTCTTACGACTGACATTCTATTATTAGTCGTAGTAGTTGTACAAATATGAAACTGTACGCTACAAAAGTAAAGCAAAAGTAGGGACAATTACTTCCTATGCAAATGTTAGGTTCAGCTAGTTTTCAGTTACTAGATTTGATACCCAATCAGAATTACAGTAAATGTGGAATCCATCAGCAGTTTACAAACACTCAATATGACCAGATAGAATAATGTCCCATTTTATTACGTATTATTGTGATTTTTTCGAATACAATTCAATAGACCCGATTCATCCAGCAATTATCCAAAGACAAATCCGAAGGCAATGTAGTGTGCGCATTGGATGAGCTTACGTACTACGCACTACAGTAGCGTTCATGATAATAATCACCACTAAATATATATACCATGAGGCTAGAGTTCATCAACGCGTTCAATTCTCTGTTCAATTCCATTCCGATACTCCAAACGAGTACACAACTTATACGTACATACTGAATGAAACACGCAACGTAATATTGAAATCAGCATACATAATTGACTCAAATTTGCCTTTATTATATAGAGATCTAATGGCAAATTGCCACGAGACATTAGAAGTGTAGTACTTTGAAGTTACTACAAATATCAATATAATTAATCAAATAAATACGATGACTGGAAAAGCAGAAGCAAAGACATTCACTACATTAAGTATTGTCTGTAGAGTGTATACAGTGAAACCTCTACGCATCGTTTTTGAAGGGAGCAGGAAAATTAAACCATCCATCCAGGAAAATTTAACATTGATTATATCAGAGAGGTGAGAAAAAATTAGTGATAAAAGCAGGAAAACGATGGATCCGGGAACGATGCTTAGAGGTTTCATTGTACTTGCTGATATATGCAGTAATAATACAAGATACGTAAGTAACTTACAACAAACATAATTATAGGCTTCTGTCACGTAACAAATGACAAACAATCGTTACCATAGCAATACAGCGACTGGTGGACTACCAAACATTTTGATTGGCCAATTCCAACTGGTGGACATTGTTGCCTGTCTCTTGCAACAATGGGTGACGTCACTTGACAGAAGCCTATAGTACACACAAGTCCACTTCGAAAAATACAAGTATTCTGTATCATAGTTTGGAAAATACTGTTTGTCTTTTGATTTAAAAAACGGTAAGAACAAAATGAAAATAAATCATATACGTACTGTAGCCTGCTGGTTGGTAATTGAGATTCAATATGTCTGTAATATTCAAGTCAGTGTTTCATTCCACTTTGAGAACAATAGAACAAATAATGATTATCTGAAATTGCACATGGGTACTTCAAATTGATAAAACAAAATTGATAAACAGCACAAACATCAAATTTAAAAAAAAAAACATTAAATGCCACAAAAAATTGTATCTTCGGAGTTTTTATTCCAAAACTCTGAAACGAAATGAAAGCACCCGATCTGTATTTTGTAGCAAAGATTCCATATACTTTAACAAGGTACAGTGAAACCTCTATGCATCGTTCCCAGATCCATCATTCATTTTTTCTAACCCACTCCCATATAATCAATGTTAAATTTTCCTGGATGGATGGTTTTATTTTCCTGGTCCCTTAAAAAACGATGGATAGTGGTTTCACTGTATATCATATGGGCTTTGACACTTTCATTGCGGTTTCATTTTGTTTGCAGTTATCAAATAGGGGCCTTACCAACCTCAAGGTGGAGGTCGAAGTAGTTTTTTTTATTCAATCATAGTTTATATATTTGATGTTTGCAAGTGTAACCATTCATCAAGTATGCTTTATTGAATATATATTCTTGAAAATTAATCTTTGTTTGAAAAATAGCTCCAGCTCTTCACTGAAACGAATCACAAATAGATTGGTGATGAGTACATAGCTCCTAGTGTCTGTATAATTTTCAGACAAATTGTACCTAATTGTAACATAACAAAGGTATAATTTGCTGACAAAGAATAATGGCATTCTACTTTACTCCAAGTAACACACTTGCAGACTTTATAGTCTGTAGTTACCAGCAGGTTAATTGACATAAATCTAACCAAATAAAAACCAATGAAAACTAAAGGCGATTGACATGCGAGAAAAAAATTGTACTAGTGGACCCCTTTGTTTACTAGTAATGCTTATCCATTCAATATAATTATATTCGACGGGTGATTAAAATGACCCAAATAAAATGGAATCTTTCAGATGGACAGCAAATTAATAAGGTTCTCTAGATCTTTTCACCCCCCCTATTCTCAACTACAAAATATTTCCACTCTAATTGAGGAGAAGGGCTTGATGGAGTTAGTCGTTACGTCTGCTACGCAAATCTCAAAACGCTCGTCCAAATAGTATTTAAGGAAACTATTTGACTGTGTAAATTCTGGTTGGAGGAATTACCAGTAAATGGATTGCCACTTCAAGTGTTATCCATCGCAGATATAAAAGAGGAAGAAATCAGTTTGTTATGGACAATAATTTGCCATAAAACAGACATGACCAAACTTCGGTAATCTAAGTACGGTACACATTTATGAATAATTATAACATACCACCAACTATATACACTTATTCTGAACAGAAGTATACAAATAGGCCTACTGATTAAGTTGAAATTGTTTTAATGAGCATGACAATAGGCCTACATATTACTAGATTTAGAGAAACTTTTACCTCAAAGTTAAGGCCAGCTTGAGCTGCCATGGAAAGACAGGTCTGCAATATATAGTATTTCCTTGTCCATAAACCAATACATAAATCCAGGCTGATGGTATATTATTTAATGTAACAATTCAACTAGTGATGTCTTTGGGTAACAAATTAGGAACCAAATGCTTGACAAAATTACCCCGGTAATTTCAAAAAAGTTCAAGAAACAATATTTTGCGTATTTATATTGTCGCTTTCAATTACCGTACACAGCATAAATATAGTGAAAATGAAAATTAATGGAAAAAAGCACAAAAAATCGTCGTTTGTGAGAAATAATGAAAATACTTACTAATGGGTCGTTCACAACCATTCAAAGGTAGTGTACTAGCCACAATTAATAACGAGCGTGTGACGGAAGAGAACTCTCTACACCTCATGTGTGGGTCTTTGGTTTGACGTGCACATCATGACAATTTAATGGTCTGGAGGAGAGGTTGAAAAACGTGAGGCAATAATGTGACACCAAAGCGCCTCTCAATTGCGCGGTTTTTACATACTATTTTCCAAATTGCGGGTACCCACACAACAGAATAATACTGGGTAATCATCACCCATACCCAATGGTATCACTAGCTTGTAGTTTCAAAAAGGAAAATCAAGTTTTAAGATTGGCTTATGTACAGTAAATACGTATCCTCAGTACCACCTGCACATGAACACGTAATAGGTATCTAATACTACCAATTACTACCTATTGCATTGTAAAAATCATCACTAAGTCTACAAACATAGTCAAGATGAGGGATATAGCCAATGGTACACAAATATTCACAGCCACTAGGGAATATGTAGATGTTTATATGTATCAGTCAACTTGTATCCAATTCACAAAACCGTTACTGCAAGAGACACAATGAAAAATAATCTAGGGTTGCCGCTTAATATAAATACAATCCCAATACAAAGTACGTCGAATACACGAACAGTTGGCATTGCCAGGAAGTAAATAGTAGCGCATGTTGATGCTCTCTTTTTTTTCATATCAGATACAAATGCAAGAAAAATCCCAAATCTTTCATGCCAATTCGTTTGAATAAAATATTTATTTACAAACATTTGTTGGCCCAGGGCAGTCACTTACGATGCTCATTTAGTTTGTACAGTCCAAGTAGTGTTTTAACCTTTTAACTGCTACACACGCATAACCCTGTATGAGCTTGTCGTGCCCACCATGCTACACATGTAAATAGTCGTTTTGAAGTCTGCATTATATTGATCATTTTCTACTGGACTGTAAACTGTAGTTATCAACCTGATTTTTTTTGTGCTCTTGGCAATCTATTGGTTGTAAATATGTACCTCTTCGAAATAACGTTGACCTTTGCATTTATTCCATAATAGTAGCGTTTGTTCAGACGAATGTTTGGTCAACGAACAAACAGATTCCGAGTCGAGTGAAAATGGCGAATGTTGAATGACCGACTCAGCGATACATGCTTTTTTCGACCGATGATGAGAAACTCACCCAGACACATGAATATAAGAAGATGAAACCGGTTACTATCTAGCTTTTGGTATCAATAACAATAATTATGTATTCACTAGTGAAGTGAAGATGATATCCAAGCTCCCGCGGCAATTCCTAGGCCTACTCAACCTTGGTCTAGGAAACGTATATCAGTATTTATGAATTAAGCCTACTCATCTGATTTTCCATCACCCTTTCATTTTTTTATTCTTGTGATCTTTTTCCTGTGGTTTGTCGAAAAAATCATGGAGAAATAATCATAAATGTAGCATCTGGAATCATTCGTACAAACTATTGTAGTTTTGAAAAAATAAAATCAGCAAAAGGGTGTACAGCTGCTGTCAGAAAATTCAGCAGTTGAAAGGTTAGTGTGGGGTATATTGATGTAAATGTGTACACTGTCTTTTTGGAGCTTGTCAAAGCTACGAATATGTTGAAAATAGCTTCTCTTATATAAGGAGGCCCTACATCATTTCTATTCCAGAAGCTCTACATTTGTCCAAGGACTTTTGGTGCTCAATTCAATTGAACTCTACAACAGCTCGCGTAGTTCCTCTGACTGCCGCCCAGAAGGCACCAGTGTCGAGTTTGCATTTTCTAATTATTGCCTATACATGGTACTAAACACCAACAATCTTTTGGCGCAAAATGAATCATACAAATTTGAAGCAAAATTGTTCGCCGCCTAGTTTTCTATCTGTCCATACTTATATTGGCGAGAGAAGTTTTTTCAAAACACTGTTTCAAAATCAACTCTCTATGCAGTGTTTACACAGCAGAGATTATAGCCATCCAACAGGCTCTTCTCCATATTTCAAGTCGAAAAGAAAAGAAATTTATTATATATTCCGACTCACTCAGCTCACTCCAATCCATTGACACAATATTTACAAATGACTTTCTGATCCAGGAGGTCCAAACCCTTTTGATCTCGCTTGCATCCAGAGATGTGAGCGTAGTTTTCTGTTGGGTTCCTGGACATGTCGGAATTCGAGGAAACGAGCATGCCGATCAAGCGGCCAAAGAAGCCACGGAGAAAAATTACGTTGTTGAGCACAGAGTTCCATGTATGGATCTTGGAGCTCATTTCAAACATCTGTTCAAACTTGAATGGCAGAGGGAATGGAATTCCGTAATAAATAACAAACTCTTCGAAATCAAACGAACTATTGGAAAATGAAATCCTCTATCCGCAATTCGAGAAGAGAAGAAGTGGTGCTGACCCGTTTGCGAATAGGTCACACACTTCTGACCTCGAAATCAAACCTCGGTGCGATACATGCGATGAAATTCTCACTGTTAAACATATTCTTATTGATTGTGATAAATACTCGACTATTAGACAACAGTTGTCCATGGATACCACTTTAGATAAAATATTATCAGATGACTCAAAACGGATTGATAAACTATTCAAATTCCTTGATTTGACCGATTTATTGAATAAAATATGATTTGAAATTAATATATGATTTCATCTCTCGAAAAATTGAAATAATGATTAGAAGAATGTACAAACAGGAAAAAGGGTGATGAAATGACCACGCTGTCGGTATCACCCAAAAGGAGGAGAGGTTTTAGTCGGTAAGAATCCGACACTCCCCGCAATTAAACCCGCGGGGTCTCATGCAAGATTTCCCCTCCTCACAAAAAAAAAAACCCACAAGTGTGCTCGGAACCTTCTTCTTTTGTGGGTACAAACAAAGCAGTGAATGCGTCGATGATCTATGACAAGAGTTGACCATCACAGTTCAAAGGATAACATCCAGTCACAACTTGTCTAGCCGTTGACCGTGTCATATACCTAAGGAAAAAGGGTTTACTACCCATCTACACAATATGCATAGATAACGAAACGATATGTTGTAATCTTAATTATACTATGAAATCAATTATCCACATTGAAAAGTTATAAAGAATGGAAAATAAATGAAAATGCCAGTTTTATTTTTGGAAATTTCGTCCATATTTAGCCAAGAGGATTAGTAGTTCTTAAAAGTTCACTCATATCAAATTCACTACAAAAATAACATATGTAGGCCTACGTCGAGTAGTTTATTATATGAGCGTCGATCATAACGACAAATGTTCATACAAATTCTTTTTTTTTTTTTAATTTTTTGTTCTCAATTTGCAGAGTTGAGTAGGAACGTAACGAAAGGAACGCGTTCCTTTTAGGGGAACTTTTGAAAATGTTTTTAAAAAACTTTCTCAACAAGGATCTTTTTCAGGAACTTTGTTACTATTTTTGTGGAACGTAGGAACGGATTCGCGTTCCATTGAAAGTTCATTTCAACATGACTGTACTTATTGAAATTAATTTTACATTACGCGTGATTGTTAGCAATTGCTATTTTTGGTTTGTCAACAAACCCAAGTCGTTAATCAAACTACCCTCAGGTACGCTTTCGACGATTGACCAGTCCTACTAACGCTCCTACTCCCGTCGAGTCGACCCAATATACAGTATACACCACCAAATTGAAAGTACCTGCGTTTTTTTATGATGATTATTGTTTGCTCAACAACCCCACCAGCAACTAGGTTATACGGGGGTACAAATGAGCAGATGATTATGGAACTGTGATGTGACGATGAGTGTAAGGACGTTTACAAAAACCCATGCCTTATGCGGAACTCGAACCCACGCCCAACGGTGACTTCAGTTTCTGAAGGGGTGCCTCAGCTGAACGAGCTACCGATGGTAGCGTTTTATTTTTTATTTTATTTTTAGTCATCTACTCAACCCCTTCAAGGCAGGCATCAACTAGTCCCTTCAACTAGCATTCCTATAAGGTTTGACGTCATAGTTACCACTACAACACCCGAAAAGTAATGCATCATCAAAAACCAATCACGAGATGGTATACATTTTGATCAACCAATAGGAAATACGTTCTCATAAAGCATAAGAATTTTGAGGCTTTAGGATTGGATTGTGAAAGTTGAAAACTGTATTGAAAATAGGACCTGGGATATTTATATATATATATATATATATATATATATATATATATATATATATATATATATATATATATATATATATATATATATTACCTCATGCATATATACTATTATATATTGGAAGCATCATTCTAACCATTTTCTTTGGAGAATCGTAGAAAAATATGTGTCTTGATTGATTCAATGAACAATACTAAATACAATTCGACTGTTCCCAATTTCCTCGTCTAAATACCAAGAAAATCCCAAGAATTTACACATCAAGAACTTTTAAAGGAACTTTTACATATTTTGGGAACTTACAAGTTCCTTTTTTATCTGAGGAACTAGGAACTTAACTTAGTTCCTTTTATAAGCAAGGAACTGAACTTTTATTCAGTTCTTTCATTTAGGGAACTTGCCCAACTCTGACTACAAGCAGTTGAAGTGTTGCATTTTGAAGGATGACCAGATAGAATGAACTAGATACCTGTATGTAATTGCAAGGCCTTACTGGGAATTCATTGCAGAGATTTCAGAGGCAGAAGGCTTACTGTTCATTGGATAAAAACGGTTAGTACCTAGTTCAATGAGAAAGAAGATGTTGGAGACTATACATGCATGTCACCAGGGCATTGAAAAGTGCAAGATGAAGGCAAGAAGTGTCATGTATTGGCCTGGAATGAGCCAGCAAATAGAAGATTTTGTGGCAAAGTGCAGTACTTGAGATGTTTCAGAGAAACAACACGAAGAAGCCATTACAGCCGCATGAGATACCAGACTGACTGTGGCAGCGTATAGCGCCTGACATTTTCAAGTTCAGATTGCAGAACTATCTATTAGTAATAGATTATTATTCCAATTGGATTTCATACCAGGAATAAAACAGCAGGTACAATTATTGTAACCTGAAAGATATTTGCCAGCGAACACGACACCGGGAGTTTTAATTGCAGATAACGTGCCATACGGAAGCTGGGAATTTAGGAGTTTTGCAGTGGAGTGGGATTTCGTACTAATAACAACAAGCCCTTCACTCTCAGTCGAACAGACTGGCAGAACGAGGTGTGCAAATAGTGAAGAACATGTTACAGAAAGCATTTCATGAAAAACGAGAAATTTTCAATTTTTGTTGGAGTATAGAAATTCACCACTAAAAGGATTTAATAAGTCGCCAGCAGAACTTCTGAGTAGCAGAAAGCTGAAAACAAGGATTCCATCAACCCCCCAGCTGCTGGAACCAAAGGTTGCAACAGAAATTAGGAAGAGACTAAGAGCCAATCAAGAAAAGCAAAGGACATATTATGATCGCAACACCAACAGTCTTCCGCCACTGAAGATAGGTGACAATGTGTTGATAAAACGACTCTTTTCTTTCTTTTCTATTATTGAGTTTTAATGACGCACTGTAATGATGACTGAGATCTATTGGCGTCAGATAAATGATTAATGAGATGATGGGGTGATGAGATGAAGGTTTTTATGGGTAATGGGAATGATAGTGGGAAGGAAGCGGTCGTGGCCTATATTATGGGAACCATCCCGGCATTAGCCTGGACTACAGAGGAAAACCACGAAAAATCCCTGTAAAGATGGACGGTGGCGGGGATCGAACCGGGTCCGATATGTCCCTTCACCTCCCAGGTCACACGAAGCAAGTGCGCTAACCACTCGGCTACCTGTGCCGGTAGAAAAAAAAAAAAAAAACAGACTAAGTGTGGCAAAAGGCACAAGTAGAGGAAACAAGACAAGAACATTGATCGTATATTGTGACAACGGCAAATCAGACGTATTAGAGAAGAAATCGGAAACATCTGCGAGTCTCGAGGAATCCACCACCAGACTATCAGCTACCGGAACATAGGGAGGATACGCAATATCCAGAGAGCAAAGTTCCTAACTAATCCAGTACCATTAACCAGTCCAGCTCAAATAGAGAGTACGCCCCCAGTAACCAGTCCAGCTTGAATAGAGGAAATCACCAAAACTCACAACAATTAGTAAGGTATCATCCAGGTATAGACATTACGGTAAAGACGGGTCAATGGGTGTAACAAACAATGTAGAATTATTATTCATTATTTGTGTTAATATTATACTGTCATGCAAGGATCAAAAGTAAGATCAGTGCTGGCAATTCATAATATGTAGTCAATAATGTACAGGATATTGTTTGTAATTTCGTAATCATGTAATGTACAAGAAAAGCATTAGTATTATATTATGGATCATAGGGTGATAATTAAATGTCAAGTTATGCAAGGAATGTGAAAATCATAGGAAGAGAGATGTTGTATAAGAGTGCATTGGCAGCACTGAAGTCACTAAACAAAGAGTAGGTGGGCAATCTAGCCACCAGGTGGAACCCTGGAGACCGGCACACTAGATGGATGTCTTGTAAATGTGCAGCTATTTGTGATGAACAATTATTCCAATTAAAGTACAGTGTCGTTTATTGAGTAAGATTGATCAGATTGTAACACAGCAGATCATGCATGCTATCAGGCATGAAGATAGCATTTGATGAACTGAATATACAAAAATTATCATTTTTCAAGCTTCAGAGAGATAAAGTCTCTATTCAGACGGCTGTCCGCGAGGCGGGATACCAAAATGATACAGCGTAGGGATGTGAGCAGAAATATTGCCAGAAATTTTAGGATATAATGGGTTTTTAGTGTCCGAAATGAGAAAAAAAATGAATTGGTTGGTTATAGAATTGAATAGAAGGTATTTAATACCATTTAATACCACATAAGCTATGTAATAATCTTTTAATGACTTCTATTCCCTTGAAATACCATTTTGAATTTCTCTCCAAAATGTTGAGGCTCTGGGTCTCTCTGCTTACCTAACCTCACTTCTGAGATTTACTACTATATGTGCACACTTCTTTGCCATGTGCAATTTTCAAGTTATCACTTGGTTTGACAATTTTGTTTTCTGTCATACTGTATGGGTAAGCAGAAAATAAGAGTGATGTTTGAAAGTATTTCATGAGAAAAAAATCACTTGCGGGGGCCCAAAAATGTTCCTTTGAGTGCCAATTTTGGATAAAAATTATATAATGAATGCAATGAGAATGTGGTTGCATTTGGGAGGTTGTATAAAATGTCCCACCACTATAGGAAGCCAATTCAAGACCAAAAGGTCCACACCAACTCGCACCAGTACACCGTTTGAGTGTAGGTCTCGTAGGCCACAGGCTTCGTCAACATCGTCACAGTCAGATGAGTAGCATCTTTCCGCTAGTATGGATTTCGAGAACTGTTCTATTATATCAGTGGACAGTGAAAACAACACCGTTACAACAACTTGGCCAAGATGGCCAAAGCCGTGGCGACAAAATAAATTGAACTTTTGAAAAAAGTTATTTTCATTAAAGGCCTATTTGGTTCCCAGGCCACAATAGCTCGTTGCTAAAAAAACTAAAAATCATTTGGTAAGAAAATTAATCATCAGTGGGCCTAATAATGTACTGAGAATCATCAAAAGCTATGAAGAAATGTAATATACAACCGCTACTATGAATCAAATTTAGTTATAGCTGGCAATACGAACTTATTAAATTTATTATCTCATGTATCTTTCTCATGTGAAATTTCAATTCGCAGCAACAAATACATGATATTATACAAATTCAGATCATTCATGTGCTACCATAGATAATCGAGAAATAGCTCGATTATCTTTGATGCTACGTTTAGTCAGGGTAAATTGGTCCAATGATTTTTCCGAAACCTTGAAGTATATTGCAACAGATGCGAAATAATTATTGTGTCATATTCGTATTCACTACGTGAACCGTAGCACATAAGCCTATATATCAAAACCTTCTGAATTTTCAATCAACAATTGAGTTCAAAAAGATGAATAAATAAAATAAATGAAATAAATTTGAAATTGCTTAAGAAATTATTCAACTATTATGTTACATAACGAGTACGGTATTATGAGAAATGAGACAACAAAATGAATGTATTTCATAATTATATTCAGTTTTAATATTTATAGTATGTTGATGAATATTTTGAAAGGATAGAATAATGAAGGTCTGATTGGAAAGTTTGATCAATATGAATGAACTCGAGCATTCCAAAAAGCATCTGGTAAATACTTGAACGTAACACGAAAGGTTTTCAGTATCCTCTTTGACATAGGTATGAATGTTCATATTACTGTCGTGATCGGACCAAGAAAGATTTTTTCAAATCCACATTGAAAGAGTTTTATTCTTTGATCCCATCTATATTCTCACACATGCTGAATAGTTTCTTTATTATGTTTTTCACTCATGTAAGTTTTTTTTTGTCTGGTGCCCTGAAAAATGTACTATAAAGGTTCCACTGTATCATTTGAGATAATTGAATGGAATATTAGATATTACAATGGAAAATATTTGGTTATTGAATAATTTTGAAACCAAATGGGTGTTATATGATGCCAGTGGAGACGGCAAAGCACCCCCCCCCCCCCCCCAACTGTAAACTTCTAATGCCCCGCATTGGCAATCGCCTGTTTGCTCTGTGCTTAGCACTGACAATCAAGAGTTATTATTGTAGCCATTACGTGTTAATCTCAATCGTCAGTTGACACTAGAAGTGACAGTGTCAACGCAAAAGCAGATCCGCGTTATGCGTCATAAAATGACTAGACGACTAAAAAACATGGTTAGAACCTTGAAAAAAATTGATTTTTTTCGATCAATATTTGATATAATCATCTCGATTTGATATCAAATGAGATTCCAAATATTTCGATATTTTTCATCGATTTTCGATACAGCACATTTCGGTATCGTTTGCATTTTCTTGATTGATTGGCAACCGTACTATATATTGATCAACATGGATACTGCAAACATTTTGAATTTACAATAGTAATAGATAATATATACAATTATATTATATGTCTCATTCTACGTCTATATATTAATTTCTGTGACCACTAATTGAATACCAACTCATACCACTTTCTACTCGACAATTCAGTCTTTGTTCCGTCTTTGTAGTCTTGTGTCTTTGTAACTACCTTGGTGCAATGACCTTCTAAGATTTGGGAGGTTTCAATTCGCGAAACAGCTCTTGGCCAATCAGACGTGTTGTAGGTTGGGGGGGGGAGGGGGTCACCATTAGTAAACGAGAAGATGACAAAGGGTTGGGAAATTATCCTCCTATTACAGTTGAAAGTTAGAGATAACGATCAGTTAGCTAACCTAAACCCAACAAGAAATACTGAAAAACTGGCTTAGTAGGTAAGATAAAGAATGTGCAACTAATAGTGTAGGCCCAAGTTTCATTCTATACATTGATTAACAGTTGAAGTAGATTACCTGGGTCAGGTGAAAGAATACTGAGTCCTCAAAAGGAAAACTGTTGGTGTAAAAACAACAGAAATAAATAGGGTGACAGAAATGATGATAATTATTGTTTGTGACGAATGCGACGTATTGGGGGACGAATGAGTAGGTGATAATGAAATCATGAAGTGATGATAAGTGAAAGGACGTTCATAAAAACCCATGCCTTATGTGGGACTCAAACCCACACCAAACGTAGACATCAGTTTTCCCAGTCATAGACATCAGTTCTGCCTTGACGAACTGAGCAACAGAGGAAGGGAGCAAAAATGAATTTTACTGGGCAATTTCTCATTGTCAGATTAGGTTATGTTGGGTTATCTTTTAAATTGTATCAGATTTCAACTGTACCTTCTATGACATTTCACACTTTGAGAGCTGGAGGGAAAGTACATCCAACCAAGACAATAACAGCCTTAGCAACAATGTGAAGAGATACCGAGTTGAAAACGGACACAGAAAAACCGTCGCATGCCCCAAGAAGTTTACTCACCCTGTTTACTACAAAGTTTGCATGTTTCAGTACAACTTATCTCAGCTTTGGCACCATGCCAGCATGCTATACTGAAATTATTTGACCGAAATCAGCTTGCATACCCCTACAAACGGCAACCCAAATTTATTTCATTGGATCTCAAGGCTACTCTACCTTAGACTGTAGAACGCTGTGACATTGATCGTATCCAACCGATAACTTATCGTCAAAGTTACATTGTCAGTTCAAATACACAAGCTTTGGTAAAGTGCTATAAATTCCCTACATTAAATCATTGGCTAAATCCCAAAATAATACTTGATAATATACTAGGTGGTTCATCAACGTACTTTAATAGTGTTGTACGTATTTTTAGTTTTGCTGCATATGGTACAGTAATCAAGGAAATATATTGCTTTCAAAATTCAAATGGTGAAAAGATTTTGACAATTTAAAAGATATGTACGGTCCTTTTGGTCCCAGCCAATGGCGGTCGCTACATAGAGCTACATAGAGTTAATGGTACAGGTTCAAGCCGAGTTTACAATCAGTATTTTTTCCTCAAAGAGTTTAATTAAAAACAATTGAACAATAAAAAAAAAACATTAGGGCCTATGTCGATTTAGTCCGAGTGATGCTGGCAATGAAAACAATCGCTCATAACGTTTTAAATGAAAGAATCAATCGACTTGCATGAAGAAGAGAAATTGAAAAAAAAATATTCAAAAATAAATTGTACCAAACCAATGTGAGCAGTTTTGGCAACTGACTTCATTCATCATTAATATTTTTGCTATCAACCAGTTCATTCATATGTAAAGGCGCTCTACAGCCAAGTAAAAAACGAACATGTCATGGACATTGACAATAACTGCATGCCAACTGAAAATTAATGTGGTTCTTGCGATTCAGTTTGATTGATGATTTTGTCGACCATGTTTTCAATGAAACAGTTTGAATATAAAAAATAAAATATAAAAACCCAATGTGAGCTGTTTCCAGAGGTTAAGCAGGGTCAGTTAGAAAATTCTGGCACACGGGATGACAAGCAATTGAAAGTGAGGGTAATTGATCATATGCAGCCAAACTAGAATAGAATACGACTACCACACTACATCTTGTTTAGTCTCTAAAATTGAACCCTAAGTGATTTCACGTCAAACAGTTTCTGATGATGAGTCGGAGGTTTGATCAAGTGAATTACGTCGAGCACACAGGCAGGGGAGTGCAAACTTGCAGAGCTCGCAGCAACTGGCAGCACTCATCCATGGGTGACTTAGAATCTCCTCCAACTTGGGCCGCTTATTTGGTGTTTTGTGTAGACAGCGTTCAATTAGTTCACGGCACCCTGTGAATACATATGGAAGAGAAAAAAACTTTAACTAAAACAAAACTTGCGGTAACAAACAATTAGACCTACTGGAAGTGTGACTGATATTTTCTGCATTATTGTATATTTATTTATGTATAGGCTATTTACAAGAGCTGTGCGGATTCATGCATTTTCAAATCCGTATCCTGAACCATATTTGGATTTGTCATAATTTCACTGGTCCGCATTGTTGAATTTATTTCAAATTTTGAGGAATTTTTGTGCCCGTTGGTTTATAATAGGCCTATGTGATTGGTAGAAAAAAAGCTTAAATGTCACTTGCTTAGAGAGGAAATGAAATGTGATTGGCCCAAGGTAAATAACTAAAAACTAAAAAGTCTCAAGGGCTGTGGAAATGTTATGAAATTTTCTGTTTGAAAACTCCAACTTCTTTTCAGTTTTGTAGTTTTTACAATGAGTGAAAAACTAGTACAAACATTTAAAATAACTCAAAACCAATAAACCTGGTTCACTAGGGTACACAGTACACAGTTATAATTGAGGCATAATCTAGATATATGTCAATGGCCTGGTGGGGTATGTTAACTTCAAATGGGCGAAAATGCTACTAGTTATTACTATTAGACACAGTACACCACACTTGACACCAGACACACCAGACACAGTAAACAGACACAGCAGGACCTCACTTTTGTGTTCTTATGCTTTTTTCTTGGATTAAAGTTGCTGAAAATAAACTGAGAAGAGTGGCCGAGTGGTTAATACACTGAACCGTCATTCAGAAGACCGGGGTTTGACCATGATCGAACATCCTGACAGGAGTTTTCCTCAAAGGGGTGGTAAGGTGAAAATCTTACTTTTCACCATTGGTACGTCTCATTATGTTATGACATAGAATGACCTTGCAAAAATTCTTACCCCATTTGACATGGGAGAAGAAAAAAAAGGGAAAAGTTGATAATTTTTGACCGAGCCTAACAAAAATATCTCTCATGGAGAATAACATGTAACGCTTTTTTGAGCTAGGAACGTAGAAGAACTAAAATAGGTAGAGAAGAAGTGTTCCTACAAAATATCTACGCTTGAATGTCATCGTTCGTTCGATATGTATAACATAGCTACTTGTTTCTGCCATATGATTTCAATTAATTAACTCGCATTTATAAGACATTGTGGCGTGTGGCTTTATTGTTGCAGTTTTGATTGTACAGTTTCCCAGCAATAACCTTGTGCTGCCAACACTGCCGACCTCACATATTTCTACTATGATATAGAGAGGGCAGGTGTTAGAGCGGGGGAGAGGACATTGGTTTATTTACAATGATTATCAGAGACTTGAACGACAGACGTTTGCACAATACTAAACAAAATAAAATCATGTTCGAAAAATATTGGGCGTTTTTACACAGCTTTTTTTCAAAATATTTTTTTGGTAAATATTTAGAATAGTTATCTATTTTGAAATGTCGTTTTATGTCACAACATAACGAGACGGACCAATGGTAAAAATTAAGATTTGCACCTTACCACCCCTTTATTAACAGGCCACGTCCAACTTCTTCCCACTATTCAAAAACACATGTAATAAAGTAACCTTAATAAGATAATTGTGCAAATAAGTATTTAAACGAACTAACGTCTAAAGGGTTCTTATCATGTATTAATTGTTATACACGAGTAACTGATCGGTCTAACACTTGTATTGACCATATTTTCATAAAATCAATTAAAAACTATTCTTATATATCAGGTGTACTACAGACTAATATAACAGATCATTTTCCGGTGTTTTTAGGATTGTCAAAATGCTACAAAGAGGAGACAAAGAACGGTAATGATGAATCAATACAAAATAGGTACAAACTGAACCTAAGCAAATTCAAAAATTTACTTGAGAAGGAAACGTGGACGGAAACTATCCAACAATTAAGTGCAAATGATGCATATGATTCTTTTATACGTATTTTCAATAAATATATTGAAAATTCAACTGAGGTAGTAGCTATGAAAATAAACTCAAAAATAGGAAAATTAAGCCCTGGATAACAACGGGTCTAGTAGTATCTATTAGAAAACGAGACGCAATACATAGGAAAATTATTAGTTTCCAAAAAAGTTATGGTAAAGATAACAATGAACTTGATGACTTAAAAAATCGATATAAACTTTACAGAAACTTAGTTAATCGACTCATATTTAAAACTAAAATCAATTATTACACTGATAAAATTAAAGGAGACATAAACTGCCCTCGAAAAGTTTGGAATACGATAAACGAAATTACTGGTAGAAAGCAAAATAAAATAATATCTATAAGTGACATAGAAATAACTGGTCAACCCCATAAAGTATCAAATGAACCTCATATTGTAGCTAATGAACTTGTTAACCATTTTTCTAGCGTAGGGAGCAAATTAGCTAATGTAATAAAAACGAATAACATTTACAGGCCGTATAATCTTGAACATAATCAAACAAGAAATAGTATAAATATAAATAAAAGCAGGTATCAAAATGTGAATAGATCTATGTTTCTAGCCCCAGTTAACCCTAAAGAAATACAAGATATAATTAATTGCAAATCTTAAGAGTAATGCATCACCTGGTCATGATGGAATTGGAATCAAGGCAATAAAAGAAGCAAAAATGTATATAGCAACACCTTTAGCGCACTTATGTAACATTTGTTTTGAAACCGGAGTTTTCCCCGACTGTTTAAAAATAGCAATAATTACCCCATTATTTAAAGGAAATGACCAAACAAAGGCTGAAAATTACAGACCTATTTCAAAATTGTCACACTTTTCAAAAATAATAGAAAAATGTATAAAAATTTGATTAGTTAACTTTTTAGACAAATATAATTTACTATCTCCTAATCAATACGGTTTTAGAGCAAAAGAAGCACAGATGCAATTTATCAACTAACCAGTCACATTTACAACAGTTTAGATAATAATAAGAAGGTGTTAGCTGTATTTCTAAACTTGGCCAAGGCCTTCGATACTGTCGATCATAACATGTTAGTAAATAAGCTTCAGAATTTAGGTGTTCGTGGCTTACCACTTGAACTATTTCAAAATTATCTTACCGACAGAAAACAGATGGTTAAAATTGGGAACACTATGAGTTCACTTCAGAAAATAGAATATGGTGTTCCACAAGGAACGGTTCTAGGGCCAGTATTATTTAACATATATATAAATGAATCATGTGATATTGAAATTAATGGTAAAATTCTGACTTATGCTGATGACACAGTACTAATATTCACAGACGTAAATTGGAAACTTTTATATGAAAATGCTAATTTGATGCTAATATCTGTTTATCAATGGCTAAATGCTAATCTACTAACATTAAATAAATCAAAAACTATATATTTGCCTTTTACAATTGATTCAAAAACTCAACCCGACAATTTAATGTCTTTGAAATTACACACTTTTAACTGTACGAACCATGATGATTGTGAATGCTATGAAATACAAAGAAAGGATAATGCCAAATATTTAGGAATTCTAATTGATAAACATTTAAGATGGAATATTCAAATAGCGACCACAGTTAATAAATTAAGAAACATTTTGTTTGTATTTTATAGATTAAGAAAATGCATGAACAGAGATTTGACTATGACTATATAAAGCAATGGGACAATCTGTTATACAGTATGGTATAATTGGGTGGGGAGCAGCAAATAAAACAAATATTCAACCTTTAGAAATTATGCAGAAAGTTTTACTGAAAGTCGTTCTACATAAACATATACAACATTCTTCCGATTTAACCTTTCAAATAGCCCAAGTTCTTGATATCAGGCAACTATATATATAATGTATTCTAAATCATTTATTTAAATACTTTAATTTATTCAAAAATTTAAATTCTGATAATCGTTTTCCGCATCAAAAAACAAGAAGTACTTATATCGATACTAAACACATTCTAAATATACCATATAAAAACAAATTAATTGGACAGCAGCATGTAGATTACTCAAGTCCAAAAATATACAATCTAATTCCTATTGAATTAAGAAAAATTATAAATAATAACTTGTTCAAATTCAAAATTTCAAATTGGATATTTAAATCAGGTCGAGAATATTGTTCTAGTTTAATCAAACTTTAAAAAAATGATACTAAAATAAGATGTATGATTTTATAAGATGTATGATTTTATGTGTATATTGATAACCGATTTCGTATTTAGGCTAATTATTTACATCTAACATTTCTTTCTGACTGAACTGATTCATCTCTTTGTCTTTTCTTTGCTATGCACGCACACAAGGAACTTTCCTTATGCGGGTTTCACACATTTATTAATTTAAATTATAGTGCTTAAATGAATTGTAACTTATTGCTTGTTAGGTTTTGCAGAAGAGCTGGCAGGGGTAGTAGACAAGGGGGGCTGTATTGATGCAGTGTTTTTAGATTTTGAAAAGGCTTTCGACAAGGTAGATCACACTATATTATTAGGGAAGTTGAAACTGTCTATTGGGAATGCTGGGTTAGTTAATTGGATTGGAAACTTTCTTCAGGATAGAGTTCAAACGGTTCGAGTAGGTTCGGAGGTTTCAAGTGAGGTTAAGGTTACGTCAGGAGTTCCACAGGGTAGTGTGCTAGGTCCGTTATTATTTCATTTATATATAGATGATCTGACTAGGGTTGTTAATTCGAGAATAAGGTTATTTGCAGATGATTGTGTGGTATATAGGGAAATCAATACAGAGGAGGATGTAGTAGCTATTCAGGCAGATTTGACGGCACTTAATTGTTGGGTTCAGTTGAACAAGATGGGGTTAAATGAAGGGAAGTGTAAGTTAGTCACCTTTGGTAGGAGGAGAGTGAGGGCTGATGTAGTTTATGATGTAGGAGGGAAGTCACTTGAGTCAGTGGAAAATTACAAGTACTTGGGGGTGGTATTTGATAGACGTCTAGGGTGGGGGAGTCAGATTGAGAGAATAGTAAAAAAGAGTATAAATGCACTAAACTTTGTAATGAGGCAGCTTAGGGGGACAAGTATGGAGATAAAGGAAAAGGCTTATTTCTCGTTAGTGCGTCCCATGGTGGAATATGCTAGTTCAGTTTGGGATCCTTATAGATTAGGTGAGATAAGGGATGTGGAAAGGGTGCAAAGTATTGCAGTTAGAAGGGTTACAGGTAGGGTTAGGAGGTGGAAATGGGGGGAGAATGAAAGGGGGGAGAGGGTGAGAATATTGGAGAGTCCATCTGAGATGATCCGAGACTTGGGATGGCGGGAATTGGAAATACGGAGAAAGGAGGATCGGATCTGTAATTTCTTCAGGGTAATGGAAGGAGAAGGGGGCTGGGGAGAGTTGAATAGGTTGATTGAAAGGAATGAGTCAGGGTATGGGGGTAGGCGAAGTCATGATAGAGCAGTAGTTATAAAGGGGGCTAGATTAGATGTCGGTAAGTTCTCTTTCTTGAATAGGACAGGTAGGGATTGGAATGGGCTTAGTAGAAGTATACTTGAGGAGGATGAAATAGGGTTGAAGCTATTCCGTCAGAAGGTTAGGGAGGCGATAGGATAGGATTGATAGGGAACTTGCCACCGCGCATTTATGTACAACTGTAAGAGTTAATAATAATAATAATAATAATAAAAAAATATGTTTTCTTTATTAATTATTGTTCAGTTAATATGTGTATATATGTGTGAATAAAAAGTATTGAAATTGAATTGAACCTTTCATCTCATGTATCATTCACCGACGCCAATAGATCGTAGTCATCAGTACAGTGCATCATTAAACCCAATATAAATAAATAAATGCTGAAAATAAATCCAAGCCAATTATTGGCATGCCTACCTAGTCACGTTACCAGAGTTTCAAACTAAAAATTCTACAACAAATTCCAATGCATTTATCATCCATTTAAAATTGTGCACAGTAGATAGTGAATCAATGTGAAAAAAACATCAATTCTAGAAATGTAAAATTCAAAGACGTTAAGATTCGGATTGGCAAATCTTGCTCAATTTTAGATTCAATTTGAATTCGAAACCAAAAATCAGGACTTGTACAGCCCTAATATTTACTGTCAAGTTGTATAACTTATGGCATAAATATTACTACAGTCGAGCCCACATATAACGAACTCGGTTTTAACGAAATTTCGGTTTTTACGAATTAATTACCATCCCCCTTCAAATCTCCTATCCTTACAATGTTAAATAAAGACCTATAACGAAGTGATTTATATTTCAAAATTCGGTTATTACGAATTTTTTGTCACTTTTCAGCATATTTTGCTCATTATTTTCAGCTATTTCCAACAAAATGTTCGAAAATCGGAGCATTTTGCGTGAATTTATTTTCAGGTTACATTTATTTTGAACGGACTGTACATCGTAGCAGCTGGTGACGCGTACAGCACGTGGTCATAACTCTTGCTGCACCCCCCTTCCCCGTCCCACGCACAGTGGAACGGCCCAAACCAAAACACTCGCTCAACGCGCACTAAATAATAACGTGATGGTGACATCTTCAATGACTTTGTTTATCTATTTTTTGTTTACATTCCTTCATTTCCATTCGTGATAGTGTCCTGTAACCTAGGAAATAAAACACGAGAAGTGGGGAGTGGTGGTGTCATGTGATAGCAGATGATAAGTTCTTTATGAAAGGACATTGTTGTTTTCTATTACTTTCTACAAACATACCAAGTGATGATACGATGCGATGATAATATGTCACCTAATACAGTACTATACTAGGGCCTAAGTCGTAAATGTAGGCCTATCTTTATAAATCTCTAAAATTCAAGTGCTGTTATGAAAAAAAGCAATAAATCTCCATAACGAAATTCTGTTTTTACGAACAGATTTTTATTCCCCTTGAAATTCGTTATATGCGGGTCCGACTGTATTGTCTTTACAAGCAGTTTTAAAAGCGCTGAAGAATTTACTTTTGTTATACAGCAAACATAAAACAATTTTATACAGCAATCTCACTATACATCACCTACTGTGTAGGCTATTAATGTTTTATGTACAGTGAAACCTCTATCCATCGTTTTTCAAGGGACGAGGAAAATAAAACCATCCATGCAGGAAAACGATCCATCCAGGAAAATTCAACATTGATTATGGGAGTGGGGTGAGAAAAAATTAATGATACACTCAGGAAAACAATGGATCCAGGAACGATGCATAGAGGTTTCACTGTACTGCAATAAAACACAGTGGAATGCTTTAGAACTATATCATGTATTCATGTTTTCATCCCAACATCACTCAAGTTACCAGAATACCCACCTTGACTTGAGTACCAGTACCCTAGGGAATCACTAGATGATTATTTTATACGTATTGGGCACTACGTACTCTAAAAGACGACCAAGAGTAGGTTCGTATGTCGTAGGTTAATGACGTATGGGACGATGAGATTAGTGGGAAGAACAGTGGGAAGGAAGCAGTCATTGTCTGTACAGCAGTATTCACTTTGAACCACCGAGGGAAACCTCAAATTCAGGATGGTCGAATATGACAGAAATCGAACCTGTCATTTGAATGAAGGTTCAGCATGCTAGCGACTGAAATGCTGATCTCAGTAATCACCAATTAATACATATCAGTCTGTAACTATGATTGAACTTGATGTGTCTGTACAGTATCACCATCTTTTGAACCTACCTCGAGTCAGTCTTGATCGATATTGCAGTTGTCCTCTAAGAATTTCTTCATCGTGTTCAAAAGGCACATCCCCACATACCATGCCATATAGCAGAATGCCAAGAGACCATACAGTGGCACTCTGCCCATGATATGTACGATAACGAATCCACTCGGGCGGCGCGTATACTCGAGTACCTTAAACACAATACAATATTGGTTACAGACAGAAGAATTATCAAGTTATGTACAACAATAAACCCTCGATAATTTGAGTCTGATTAATTGAATTTCGCCCCAATTCAAACTGGAGAAATGACCCTGGTCGCTGGTATAGGGGTGATATCAATGTCAATTCATTTTGATAGTTTGAATTTTTATTATTTCAAATTTCGAACTGATGATCAATCCAAACTACTCTTTTATTATTTTTTCGTGCTTGTTCAACTCAAACTACAGCAGCAATTACGAATAAAAGTTGCCACAATTGAATAATTTATTGTGTGAAATCTTGTGACGTCGACTTCCCTATCCTAAACATTAGCGGTCGGGCGTCCCGGCAAGCTAGAGACACGTCACACACACATGTGCAGCGCGTGCTAGCATGATGAGGGGTGAGGAAGGGGGAAGGTCTCTTCAGCTATGGTCATAGAAGCTCTTCAACATCTGGCTGGTCGAGATATTCGAGCGGTAGTGACGTTAGTCAAGATATGCTCTTGTCCTTTGAGAAGTTGACTACATATGCGCGTTCACTTCAAAACAAATTCGGTGCAAAAAAACTTTCTTGACTTCTTCAAAAAGAAATAATATTCCTCGTGTTTTGAAAGCGTGGAAGTTTAGTAATTCTATCACAATATTTTTTATCCCAATCCTCAATTATTCATCTGTTCCTATCTTATTACATTATCTCATTGTTTTGACATGTTCTTGAATGTTCATGTTTCCTTCATTTGTTCTGCATTACTGTTGAAGGGAAATGTGTTTCCACATAATAAATTCAAGACCACACCTTATTACTCAATTAAAATACAGTGAAACCTATATCCATCATTTTTCAAGAGACCATGAAAATAAAACCATCCATGCAGGAAAATTCAACATTGATTATATGGATGAGGGGTGATAAAAAATGAATGATACAATAGGGCTGTGCGAGACTCGAAATTTTCGAGCGAGTTTGAGTCGAGATCGACTCGAACTCGCTCGAAAAGATTTTTTTCCAGATCGAAATTTCGAGTCTCGAAATACTTTCGGGTCTCGCATCTATCGGTTTGTTGAATTCTCCCGTATTCATCGTTTCCGCATTCATCGTTTTCCTGCGTCTATTGCTTGTTATTTATTAATAATTGTTATTTTTTGTTATTAATGGAAAAAGTGCGTAAAAAGAGATGGTAAGTGATTACAGTACTGTATTAATTATATAAAAGGAATAATGTTCACATTAATGTTTTTTAGTGTTTTTAACGTTTTTAATGATTTCTCGCTCTGATCGTTTTTTTCCCCCGGTCCCTTCAAAAACGATAGATCGAGGTTTCACTGTATGTAGTCTCGAGCATTAGGTTATGGTGAAGGCAATTTTTTTTTTTAAATAAGACCACAGAAACAAAATCATCTGTTTATAATCTAGTAAATCTCTAAATAATTGTTTCCTGCCCTCTTGACAAGGCATCAACTCTCAGCCATTTCTGTCCCCTTCCCATTACTGATAGGTATGGTGGGAGTTGAAAACAGTTTGTCAATCAAGTTTTGATGTCACGTTAGATAAACGCATCAAGTAGCGATGCCCTGTGGAGATTAAATAATACTGTGTAGATGGCTGGAAATTTCCAAGTGGGTTTTGAGATTCCATAGATTGGTTCTTGGCATCAAGAAGGTTAAATACTTGACAGTATGATGAAGACTGCGTGTCTTGTATTTTGTAACTCCAAGGCTACAGTAACCATGCCAATTGTTTTGTAAACAATAACATGTTATGAGTGGCATGACTCGAATGTGAGAATACACAATCAAGAATAACACTAGAAAATATTTTCTTAATTGCATTGAATAACAACTGATACCAGTTCCACAATCAAGAAATAAACTACATACATATATGTTTACAAAGTCTACAAACCATCAAATTCTGTGTACACAGACTCTTTGAAATATGTTCCAGAGCCAAAGTCAATGAGTTTTACACTAGAGGTTTTCAGATCCACAAGAATATTTTCATCCTAAAATGCAAAAGACATGTATTATTAATTTTTCATATATATAATCTATTGAGAAGCATAAAATGTGCACAAGCAGGGGCGTCGGAACGTTTTGAAAGATGAGAGGGGGGGGGCAATCTTGACCAATTCCAAATCATGGGGTTAAGGAGGGGGGGGGGAGACTCGTCAAAGCGCCAAATATATATTTTGTTTGTATGAGTTGTTCAAGGGGTTTTCTAGAAACGTTTTGTTTTTCGTTGAAGCTCATTCCACGAAAAAAATGAAATATCCGTGAAAAATGTTTTTTGGGGAATAAATTCGAAGTTTCAGGAAAAAAATTGAATGAGTGTAATGGAACAAGTAATTCTACCGTACCTGTTGAAACAGAATTCTTATTTTTTGTTCGCACCCCACACTTCAAGAGAAGCAAACATTTTTATGAGATTTGGCATATAATATAACTTGATGTTGTATAGTTTTGAGGCGTTTTGAATACTTGTTTCGAGCTTTTTTAAATGTGTCACCGTACAACCTCACAGAAAGAAAGTATTTCTCACATCCCGATTTTTTCCAAATATTTTTGAACAAAATGGGCCGAAAATTTGTATTCGTGGTTGGTAAGTAAATTTTCCCGCAATTATAAGAATACCTCAATTTCACACTTCAGTAGCATCTTCGTCAATCGACTAAACGGTGTGTTTGGTGAGCCACATGATTTTTTCATTTTGTGCAATAACATGGGAGCAAAGAGAAGATGCTACAGCCGAGTTTGTAAAAAATGGAAAAGGGGTAAAAGCGCGTGAAACAATTTTAATCAAAATATTGTCAACTTGTACAGTACTGGTACGCGGCTAGATTATAGAGCCAATCGGGACGAATCAGCAACATAAGGACAAGAGGAATGAAGGGGAATCACGCTGTGGCCTACAGCCAGATGGAAAATGCACGAGAGCAATACCAATTCTCGTAATTTTTAATTATTTACTACATATCAATCCCTTTGAGTGTCATGAATGAAATCAATAGCAATTTCGTCAGTGTACAGTAAATTCACGGTCTTCCTCGAATATTCACAAAAAAATTAATTGAATACAAATTTTTCCCTGCATGGTATGGATCTTCCTCTCGTGTTTTCTACAGAAAAATATTCGATCTCCGATCAATTGTGCCTCAAAACTATACAACTATAGGTCAAGTGTTGAATTGAGTGAAATGCGTGAAAAAGTTTTATGTTGATCAGTCAATCCCTCGTTTCAGTGAAGTGGGGCGTGTGCCTGTTCGCCAGCGACCCCAGCAGTTCTCGAACCAAGTTGTGACAGATTTATAGACCTAATTAACATTTGACAATGTATGAACGTAGGTCTATGATAAGTGAATGAACAAATGAAAGAGAAAAAAAAATGACAGACCTTTTTCTTGCCCTCCCTTGGCCAAAAGTTGAGGGAGGGGGGGGGGCAATGCCCCCCTGCTCCCCCCCCCCAGTTTTGACGCCAGTGTGTTCAAGTGTAGTATTTACTCAACACGAAATTTTGTATTCATTATTTAATAATTACTGGTAAATCCACGTTTTTTATTCTGTCAACGTGTTCCCCACATCAAGGCACTAACCTCAAGTCTTTACCTCATTACTGCAATTACCTCATTACGTATAATTATGTATTAACTACGTATATACCAGCATTACAAGTCTACACAAATCAGTATTATCACAATGGATAATGAATGGTAATATATGCAATAAAGAGACGATTATTAATAAAAAATGGAAAATGAGGATGGTAGGGCTAAATTGAATGTGGACGATTCTCACCTTTATATCTCTATGTATAACTCCAGCACTATGGCAAGCTATGATGGTGTCAATTACTTGTTTAAAAAAATGTCTAGCTACACTCTCTTGTAGATATGCTCTATCAGTAATGAAATCAAATAAATCTTTTGACTGTTCGGGTCGTTCCAGAACCAACAAGCAACAGTCAGGTTTCTCGTAATAATCCAATAATTTTATGACACCTGGTATATGTGCTAGTTTACGAAGCAGAACCACTTCTAGAGGTACATCGTTTTGTTGTTTGATCTGAAATCATAAACATCGTAATGAATGACAGCACAAGAAGACTTTGAAAACTTTACATGTGGAAAATTATCATAAAAAAGTTGATATATTTGTCTGGAAAATTTTTACATTTCGAAATGCGCATATTTATACCTAGCAAACAGAACTAATTTACAGCTGCTTCTGATTAGCTGATGTTTATGAAATTATTGGCAAGACTCGGAGCTGGCAGTGAGCCCTCGAAAAACTTGGTGGGAACACCCCCTGAACCTATTAATTTGGTTACCTGGGGAAAATATATTTAGGGCCTATATATATAATTTTGTAATGAATGTATTGTGATGTGAAATTAGTTTGATGCTAATAAAGATAAATACTACCAAGTTATAGGACTATTAGTACTTAAAGCTAGTTAAAACTATTGTGAGAGCTGATGCCTTAGCCAAATTTTCAACATGGTTACAAATGTTGTGAATTAGAATCAAAAATGTATTCAATAACTGGTACAAAGTTATCAATTCTTGAAATTCTTTGAAAAATGGTAGTTGATCAAGTGCTTGGTGCAGAAGTGCAAGAAAAAAATGGAAAAAGATTGATCTCAAACAGCTATATTTGTGCCAAAAGTGTAAGAATGGGCTTAAGGTGTTGTAGATGCCTGCTTTGGGCCCGTTTCAAATGTTTGGGGGTGAAACAAAAAGGATATAAGGCCAAAACCAGCAACCTCGTGTGTGATGGTTGCAAAACGGTAGAACTAAGTGAGGTTCTCATGTGAGGTTTCTAAGTGAGGTTCACCCCTGCTATATACTACACAATAACCCAATTGTGCGCAAATTCCCCAGCGTGCCACGGCCCGAATCGAACGATGAAGAATCTTCTGGAACGGCTTCACTCCCCCCTTCCCACCCACCCTCTCTCCTGCCTCAACACCCCCCCCTCTCTTCTTCTCTTTCCCCCTCTCTCTCTCACACTCACTCACTCTCTCTCTCTCTCTCTCTCTCTCTCTCTCTCTCTCTCTCTCTCTCTCTCTCTCCACTCTCTCTCTCTCTCTCTCTCTCTCTCTCTCTCTCTCTCTCTCTCTCTCTCTCTCTCTCTCTCTCTCTCTCTCTCTCTCTCACACACTCTCACACTCTCACACGCGTTCGAGTATGTTCTAGTATGTTCTAGAGTCAGCCCACTGCAATCGTCTTTACACATCGCCATGCAGCCACTCTGCCTCCCCCCTCCCCTTCCTTCCACCCCTCACAACACCTCACCTCTTTCGTCTCCCCCGTTCCACTCCCTGCTAAGCCCACAACTCAGCCGACCAATCACGTTCGAGAAATAGGTTTCCGCACTACACGTACAAACACACATCACAATAACTCTTAGTATTAATGTAGCTCGAGTAGTAGTGAGTCACCCACCATACATGCTACTTCATATAGAATACATACCGGTAGTAGGCCCTATGTCTTCATATTCAGGTAAATTATCAATAAAGAAGAAAACCAGATGAAAATAAGTGGAAATCTTCAATATAGAATCAATAGAACTTACCTTTATCCAATCTGTAACCTTCTGTTTAGCAAGTACCTTGATTGCCACCTGTAAAATGCATAAGAGATTAGTATGCTAAACATTAATGTAACCAAATGTTATGAAACATTATTGAGAACAGGTAATATGGACAAATGAAATGTCTAGTTTCATAAGTTGCATATCAAGTGATGTCCCCCCCCCCCCCCCCTCTTAATACTTGAAGTTTACGTAATGATGAAATAATGGTCAATTGATCAAGTGTATCCACAAGATGTCTGAAAACGTTTGACATTAGGCCTATAACAAAATATGCCCAGAATAAAATTGCATTTACATACAACCAGCACAAAAAAAAAATCAGAAATAAGATATATATGCCTATGGTACTGATACATAATATAGGCTAAGCACACTTGGATTAGCATGATTAGCATAGATATTAACTATACAGTAATGGCATGGCAATAGATCTAGGCATTACAAATATATCAGGATATAACACAAATATTCAAGCAGGTCTCTATTGGCAAAGATCCCTATTGTTACCATTCATTTTAGCAGGAGGACCTCACAACTAATTCATACACAATTATAGAATGGTAACCACCCTATTTTGGAGAAAAAAATTGCAAAGACATGCAAAAAAAACACTGTTCTCAAACCAAGAGTGATTTGCAGTATATTCACAAAATAAGTAAACCTACATTCATGAATGGTATTAAACTGATAACTGACAAATAATTGGACATGAAACTGAGAACATTGTTTGTATTGTCAATCGTGATAGCTGCCATGTTGCCAGATGCCTGCACGGAATATTCATATGAGGGTGGCAAACAAAATAGAAACTCTAACCAACCAAAAAACATCCCCACTTTCCAAAGAAAATTCAACTTAAAAGCAGGACAAGGATCGATACTATAAAATTACCATTCACTATTGTTGTCCATTCTACCTTGGATTATAGCTACAGTACCGATGATGAGGCTACAGTGTTTTAATGTTATTCTGGATCTGTGTTACCACATATAGGCCTATATATAAATATATATATATATATATATATATATATATATATATATATATATATATATATATATATATATATATATATATATATATATATATATATATATATATATATATATATATATATATATATATATATATATATATATATATATATATATATATATATATATATATATATATATATATATATATATATATATATATATATATATATATATATATATATATATATATATATATATATATATATATATATATATATATATATATATATATATATATATATATATATATATATATATATATATATATATATATATATATATATATATATATATATATATATATATATATATATATATATATATATATATATATATATATATATATATATATATATATATATATATATATATATATATATATATATATATATATATATATATATATATATATATATATATATATATATATATATATATATATATATATATATATATATATATATATATATATATATATATATATATATATATATATATATATATATATATATATATATATATATATATATATATATATATATATATATATATATATATATATATATATATATATATATATATATATATATATATATATATATATATATATATATATATATATATATATATATATATATATATATATATATATATATATATATATATATATATATATATATATATATATATATATATATGTATACACTTTTGTCCATAAAATTGTAATTGGAAATATGCCAGAATATCTCAATAGACTATGTGATAAAAGGAAGAATCACAATGAAATAATACATAACACAAGAAGGGGAAATAATTTATACTTGGAGTGTGTATCGACTACAATATTAAATAATAGTGTATTTTATAAAGGGGTAAGGATGTATAATAATCTACCATTAGAAATTAGACAATGTAAGAGTGTTGATAATTTTAGATATAGAATTAAAAAAATGAGGTTGGAAATGAGAATAGAATTATAAGTTAATAACAATAAGGAAAAACTTTTGTATTAGCAATAGATATATAATGTAATAGCATATGGCTAATCAATAAATATTTACATTACATATATATATATATATATATTAGTGCTGCCTTCGAGTACTTGCGTCGGGTACGGCATTACTCCTTATTCTGTTACCCAGGTACCCGCGATATAAAAAAAAAGGGTGTGAATCGCGCAAAGGGCCAAACGAGAGGCGTTGCAGCAAGCCCTACCTTGCATATTTGTTCTTACTCTATTTCACCTCTCCTTCCAGACTCATGTCGTGTTTGTATGTGCCGAAAGATACCACCTTGTACCTAAACTTTCTTACGCATTTATTGAGGGATAGACACATCCGATCGATGAGACTAATGATTAGGGAGGGCAGTTAATCAAATCATCTATATATGGGTACTTCCGATAACTCTTCACCTGCTATGGACTCCGTCATCATTATAGAGCAGTGTTGCCATACTATGGTCAAACACACACCCACTGTGCTAAAAATGGCTGCCATAACCAAGAAAATAAAATGAGTCATTATTTTCAAATCAATAAAATGTCCCAAATACATAAGTACTTTCCTACTGCCACTTCCTCAAATGGTTTAAAACCAGAACCTATTGGAAAATGTCACCCCCCCCCCCCCCAAAAAAAAATAAATAAATCAATCAAAATAATAATAATAATAATGACCGCATGTCTAAATTTGATTTTCTTATAAGTTATAATCATAGGATTCGAACCCTATGATAATCAAAATAATATAAAATGATGATAAAACACGATAGGCCTACCAAAAATATATAGGCCTATTTAGTGACGAAAATTTTCATGGAAATTTTTTTCATTGAAAATTTTCAAAAGCTTCAAAATTTTCATTTTTTTCAAAAATAATAATAATAATCTTTTATTTCAACAGATTGATCAAATTTACATTTTGATATTGTCAACGTCAGAAGTATATTAATATACAAATATTAAGGGTACCGGTAATAAGAAATTCATCATTCTGAACATGCAAATATTATTTTTCATGGCATATAAGTTGTCACAGAAGAAACTGGAGTTTGAATTCACTCTTAGTGATATTAAAACAATTTGTTGAACCACTATATTGAAGGTGCATTTGTTTACAAAATTGCCACGACCCTAAATGAGTAGGGCCTAGATGAAATGATAACTGGCTTTCTGAAGTTTGTGAACATGCATCAATAGATCCTCACTAAATTTGTTGACGTCTCGGCAATCACCCGTAGGTGGGGCCAATACTCAATTGTACTGTCCTTTTTTTGAAAAGTTCTTTGAAATTGACCTCGTTGAAAAGTAAATTAGTACAGATGTTGGAAATTTCCATTGAAAATTTGCATTGAAAATTTTCAATGTTCAATTGAAAGAAATACAATGATTCTATTTTGTTAAGACACTGGAAAAAAGAGTGAGGATGAATCAGATTAATTCATTTAATTCCGTTAGATTCACAGAAAGTTTTCAATGAATTGGAAATTTTCAACGTCCCATCACTAGGCCTACTTATAATTAGATCTTCCTGATTGGGCTAAATCATTTATTCACAAGTATTTCTACAGATAATAGGTCTACTTTACAAGAATAACATACCAAGAGGCCATCCTGTTTACGAATTCCATCATACACCGTTCCAAATCCTCCTTTGCCGATCATTTTACCGACATGGTATGTGAATTCAATGTCACTTGGCTTGGTTTTATCCCCTATAAGAAAAAATGGGTAATTACCAAACCAACCATCACAAACATTATCAAATTCCAAACCAATCGACACTTGTCAAAAGAGCCTGATGTTGTTCTAGAATAAGCCATGTTCCAAAGATATTATTAAACCTGTCACCATTAACGAAGAGATAAAAAATGGTCACTACCAATATGCTTGAAGGACATAACAACGCTGGAAATAGATTCAAATGAATAATGACGTTATTTCCCCCAATTTTGAGAGAGTCAATAGAAATGCCGTCAGAACAGAATCGGGTAATCGTAGCCTCAGAATGCAAACCTTCTAACTCCACTTTTGAACTTCTTGGGGTTGATTTTTAAAATTTGTATTCACTATTTAATTGTTCTATCTTCAGAGTTTAAAACGTGTAGCGTGCGCCATCTATTAGATACGGTAATTGAGTAAACACATTTGTTATAGGACTATCTCCATTCTCTGTACAATTTCCGAGTTTCAACCACTCATATCTCAGCTTGTTGAAAATAGAGTTGGACTGTTAGCATTCTGAGGCTGCATAATGCCTACGTCACGACTTTGAAAAAGAGACGGACAAATGAATGAATTATTATAATTATTGAAATTGAGATGATTTATAGTTTTCTCTAAAATCAGGGGAAAAACACTGTTGTTACTCATTTGAATCTATTTCCAGGGTTGTTATGTCCTTTGACGTCTTCTCATAAATTGATAATTCTTAATAACATTCTCAAACATGCAAAACAGTAAGCCACTGGCACTTGTCACATGGTTTAGAAATATGTAATCCAAACCAACACATATTTTAATAAAATAATGAGTGTTCACTAGATGTGTGTTCTTAAAATAAACCAGTTGAGCAAATAAAAATGTCATTCTTATAGAAACTTCCAGAGTAGGGGCCTAGCCATAAATAATAATATAATGTAACTTTCACTTTCCATCAACAGAGACTAGGCTAAGACTGGGCATGGAAAAATACTCTTCAATCAAGTTCAAGTATAGGCATCGTCGTCGTAAGGTTCAATGGCATAGGATAGATGCAATAATTAGTGTTTTGAATCATGTGCAGACTATGGCAATGGTTGCATCAATTATATGTAAACACATTGGGCCTATAAGTCTAGGCTTTAGACAATGTAAACATGCATGACCTTCTAGGTTGCAATAAAGTATTGAGCCTAGGCCTAGTAGTAAAAAGTGTAATGCTGAAGGAGCTTACGAAGTTACGCATAAGCGGCATAGCAGTTCAAAACATTGAAAAGGCCATATTACACGGTAGAAGACTCATCGCGTATCGTATGGTTGAACAGATTCCAATTGACTCGTACGAAACAATTCTAAATGCTCGGATCACAACCGTCAAATAGAACCCCCGTGATTCTCTTTGGCCAAAAGGAGACTGTCAAATGAGCCCGTCAAGTAAACAGCTGATTTCAATGTCAATAACTTCATTGCAGTAATATAGGGTAAATTTACTGATTAACGTACCACGCCATTTTTTTCAAGTTTTTCCACTTTTTCTTCATTTTTTTAGAGTATATAAGCTCCGTTCCGCCTGCCGGCGGTATACGCGAGGTTTGTACACTAACCTGACCCCAACCTAACCTACAGTAAGCCTACACCTTTGTCATCTTAGTCAGATCACAAAGCATCAACTTCAAGTGAGTAAAAAAAATATTAAAACAAACAAAATACAAACAAAATGTCCAAACTACACACCATAGATATGAACAAGATCTATCAGAAAACACAAAAATCGCGAAAATAGGACAAAAATTGGTTATGATACGTTAATCAGTAAAATTACCCAATATAGGTAGGCTGTGAAGCATTCTATCAACAAGGCTATACGCATATAGTTTGTGTGCCATATCAATTGACTGGCCGGAGTGACCATGAGGAATGAAGTTATTGCTTTCACTCACAATCATTCAACATGTAATACGGGCTCAAGCCCTAAACTCAGGGCCTCGGCCTAATATAGCTATCGCCCAATACGGCTCTTAGTAGGAAGGATATCTAGGTCTAGTGCCTAGCATAGGAATAAAGACCTTTACAATTACAAAATCGTTGGGTGAAGCTCACTCACTAAAGCCAAAAAATCCGAATGACTCGGCTGAGGTCAAACTACGCTCATGTAGCTATTGCATATATAATGCGACTAGAATAGTCTAGGGCCTAGGCCCACTTATGGTAGGCCTACAAGCCTATTTACCCAAAGTATAGTATGGACCTAGGAATACTAGCTTATACTGGGGGTGTAACTATAGTGGCCTAGGCTAGGTCATGTTAGGCCTATGCCTAGCATCAACATTGAACTAGGCCCTACAACAGCTAGGCCTAGGTCTAGGTAAATCAATGGCCTAGGACAGGTGACAAACATAGGCTAGGCCTAGGCCTAAATCCAGCTTATGGGGAGTTGAATTTTTACCTGGATACATGGATGATCTATCACTGGAGCTCGTCTCTTGGCTTTCCATAACAATTTGACACGGGCCTGAGCCTGGAACCGCAATGTGTTGAAAAGTCCGAGTCAATGGCTCCAGTTCAGTAGCAAGGACTGCGCCAAAGGACTGCACTACGGCTAAGGATAACCCACACATTTACCTCACCCACTACAACATTTCCTAGCCTAGGCCTACTTGTGGATTTAGCAGCTTGGCGCACACTTATTTGTTAGTAAATAAGAGCACAATTTTGAGAAGTAGGCCTAGATCTAGGCTACACGAAGCTAAACCCTACAACGTTACTAGAGACATGGCTGCAAGCAATGGCTGCAAGCCTGCTACTGCTGAGTGGTGACCAACGTCCAACGGAAGATGGAATAACCAAAGATCTTCTGTCTGGGTGAAACTGTTGTCACAAGCCAAATGATTCGGGCGGCGCTAATACAGACCGGAAGTTTAGTTGTTGTTCTTATATATATTGGGTTTTAACGACGCACTGTAATGATGGCTGAGATCTATTGGCGTCGGATGAATGAATAATATGTTGATGGGATGATGAGATGAAGGTTTCTTAGATGATGGGAAGGATAGTGCAGAGGAAGCGTCATATTATTTTCCTATATTGTGGGAACCATCCCGGCATTATAGCCTAGACTACAGAGGGAAACCACGAAAAAACCCTGTAAAGATGGACGGTGGCGGGGATCGGACCGGGTCTGATATGTCCCTTCACCTCCCGGGTCACACGAAGCAAGTGCGCTAACCACTCGGCTACTGTGCCGGTCGGAAGTTTAGTCTCGTGGGCTTTTGAAAGTAAGTCAGCGCCCCGGTTTCCGGCCGCTCTAACAATTGTCTGGAGAGAATTTTAATTAACTAATTTATTCTCCATTGATCGCAATAAAAATACAATGTACCAGTATGGGATTCGTCATGGCTAAAATACTACGCCAGAATAAGGATTTGATTTAATTAGAGTTAAATAATTATACTACAGTTGTATACAGTAAATGTGCAGTATAGGCCTACATAGTAAATAGTAATAATAATAATGATAGGTTGCTTATTATTATCATCATTCATTTACATAAAACATTAGGTTCACTTGTCCACAAAGCCTAGCACAAGGCTTATCTGTGGATTATACAGAGAATAATAAAACGAAGAAAGAAAATACTACATGATAATAATAGTGATAATAATTATAATGTTTATTGTCGTTTAACCGTTTTACAATGTGTATGAATCAAAATTACATATGCAATGATACGATTTACAGGCTTTTTTCCTCAAGCAATGGATCAAAATGAAATAAAACTTGGAAGGTAATCTAAGTAAGACATTAATCACATTTTTAACAGAAACATATTATTTTCCTTTACCAAGGCCTACGACCTAACAATGCAAAATTATGAATCATAAAATGTTATAGAGTGAATTAAAAAAAAGGGATGAAGGTCATAGTTGAAGCTAGAAAGTTAAGGACTGCAGTTGATAAATTCATTGATGTCTTTAAAAGGAGATATTGTTTTAGATTAGTATATACATATTGAGTGGGTTGGATTCATAGGTTATTGTTTGAAGTGGTGCAAAGTTAGTGAGGGACTGTGTGTAGCTGTTTAGCTTGCGTCATTGAAGTGGTGCATTCATAAGCAGAAAGAGATGTTGACCTCATATTTTCATCTGTCAACTTCAGTGTGGGTGGATGCTTTCATAAATTTAATTAAAATTATTTTCTCAAAAAATTACATTTATTCAATTTCCGGCTACTTTAATCTGTTTTCGGCTGGCCTTTCGTCCTGTTCCTTGTCCTGTGGTCTATCTACACACCACTGATTTTGCACAGATTTCGCGGGGTTACATATGGATGTATATCCTGAACTATCGAGCTTTCCACTGCCGCACAATATTTTCAAGTAGGAAATAGAATCAAGGAAGCTGCTACAAAATTAAAACAGACGATTTTCAAAAGCTGCCAGTGACAGTTGAGCGATATTCATTGAGATAGCCAAAAAACCGAAGCCGGCCAGGACCCGGGTTTTTAATCAAGTTCAATACTTGAGTTAATTGAGATCAATACTTAACAGAAGGAAAGTGCACATGGCAACATTCATTCGTAAATTATTAAATTCAAAGACACCCCTCTACTTATATAATAAATTAGCATTAACTAAAGATCTACATCCTCATCAATACTAAAGACAAAGAAACAACTTGGTGTACAAACATCATAGCTCAAATAATTCCTCGTCATTACAATCCTTGGCCACCGGACTTGGAGCAGTTTACCTGGAAAAAAGAGTATATAGACCCTACAAGAATTACTTGCTTGTATAGCAGAAGAAAGATACAATAATAAAGCCCCAATCGTCCACTGACATAAATACACCTCACATATGCACTATTTTCAATCTGTTGATTGGTGTGATAATTAAAGTGGTTATTGTCAAAAGACTGAATATGTAAGTCTCAAATCATTGAGTAGCTGAATCAATGGCTGAATCCAAATTATAGATAATTATAGTGGTTATTGTCAAAAGACTGAATATGTAAGTCTCATTCAGCTGAATGCAAATTATAGATAATTATAGTGGCTATTTATTATCAAAAGACTAAATATGTAAGTCTCAAATCATTGATTCGTGCATAGAATTAATACATTGTTTACTTATCAGTAGGCCTATTATTTATCTACATAGGCCTACTCCATTCTTACTACTAATAAGTTAATTGGTTCACTATAATCTCTATTAAGTTACTCTTATCTTAGCATGTAGGATAAACCTTAATCGTAATATTATTATCTACTTCACATTATAATGATTATATCCAGCTAAATTATAGTAGTATATTATTTTATTTTTTGTTAAGGTTAGGTGGAAGAACGAGTATGTGATCGAACCTCGCCCTTTTCGATAGTTATATGACGTTTGTTAGGTACATGAAAAATAAGACTTTATCTATCTAACAATGCTATATATGGCCCAGTACAATAAAATATTTGGTACAATGATGTTAGCAGTTGTGCATTTGTTTTTTGTTAGTTCTACAATGCCACCGGTACCGTACCTACTCTTATCTACATCCAGTTCACAAGGGAATCCACTAAATCGTGACAGGCAAGCGGGACCTTTGACTCTGAACTGACCGCACGAAACCACAAATGCCTTCCATGTCATCAGTATGATAACATATAATCATACATATAATCATACATATAATCATCTTTACATATTATTATCTTTATATTTGATAAAATAGGTTAGTATCACTACATCGTGCCGCGTTCATGGAAGGCCAGCTTAAGGCGTCTGGTCCCAACGCTAAGAAGACTGGGTTCGAATACTGTCATTGCTGCTTTTTTCGTTTCTAAATATTATATAAAAGCTTTAAGCGATAGGGTACGGGTCAGTTTTTCTTCTATGCTCGAACGTTTGAACCACAGTCTGGTTTGAACTAACATAACGACGTCGATGATTTCCGACAAAAACCCTTCCGTGTGGCTTGAGTCAACCAGCGCGCCCTTCCGACCGACTGATCTGACTGATTCACTCACGGCCTGCTGGGGCTGCTAGAAGTACGTGGTACTTCGAAATGGGCGGGGCATAAATGAAAAGCTCAGTATTTACAACCTCCAGCTAAATAGCGATCAGTCACTAAAAAATCTTGATGCACTTTTTGTTTATTTTTATATTCATTATTTATACTCCATTTGATTATTAAAATTAAACTGACCTAAACCTACAATAAAATCGAGATTAAAGATGACAATTTCATTGGGTGATAGGCAGTGGCGAAACTATGGGGGCGCGGGGCCCGCAGTCGCGGGGGGGCCCTTGACCCAAGGGGGGCCTCAAGTCAAACTTCTAGTTTCGTACTATGTATTTTGGAATGGCGATATTCTATAAAACACAAACACAACATTTTTAGCCTACAAGTCAACTCGAGTATTTGTCAAGTTTCATTCTGATATTTCTGAGAAAATAAACACGTAGTACTAGTAGACTAGCTTTTATCCGGTTCTTAACTTCCCGCGGTTTTCCCTACTGTCTGTAGCCTATATTCTGAGAATAACTACTGTAGATATGTTCAGCCTCAGACTTGGTCTACACGCTCCAATCATCTACCCCAATGATTCTCGGGTCGAATGATTGTAGTGTGTTAAAGTTGCCCTCGACAACGTCCACATGCTATAATCATTCGACCCGAGAGGATCATTGGGGTAGATGATTGGAGCGTGTAGACATAGCATCAGACACCACTAATTCCCATGCCAATTCCATGAAATATTCCCTACTTCACCCCTTCAATGTATAAAGTAAAAACCAATCGGGTAGCAGTTTACTAGTCGCTCAACCCACGCACATAGCTTCATCTTTGGTACAATGTAAGTTGGTGATGATTTGTATTTAGTTGTTCTCAGATTTGTCACAGTTAGACAAGCTGGTGTTCCGTTTAGAACCATTTACTTTTTCTTTCTCTCTGCGAACTATCTCCATCGTGTTTATTTGATCATAATTTGTGTTTTGAAGAGAATGGGTATTGGACATGAGTGTGTTTTTCAATTTTGTTTTTTATTTAATTTTGTTTTTATCTGCGAGTTATCTTAGTGTTTATTTTTCTGCGGGAAAGTCACAATGGATAGATCATTAAGCAGTACAAGTGGTGCGTCCAAAAAAAGAAAGCAAAGGAAGAAAGAAAATGAGAATAAAAAGTGCATGAAAATTGAAACATTTTTTAAAACCAAGAGTGTAGAATCCGTTGAACTAATTTCAAGCATTCCCTCTACTTCAGGCACAGGACCATGTTTTGACAGTTTCGCAACCTTGAGTGAAGTGAATCTAACAAAAAGTGTGGGTCCGAGCGATGAGCCTGAATGTACGATTAATGTAGTAGCGAGTGTGAGTGATTGTGAAGTAAGTGATGAAAAGGTGGACCCGAGGGACGACACTGAATGCACCCGAAGTGAGTGTGTCGCTGGACCCGTCAAAAGTGACGTTGATGCTACAAATAGGACTTTTGATATTAGTTCGCTCATCCACAACAAACATCCAACAGACCGAGGACTTTATCCTGTTAATTTAGCTGACGCTCATATCAAACGATTTGTTGTGCAGAACGGTCCGTGCAGGCCCCCTGGACCGTTTCCACAAGACAATAAGGGACGATCATTTTCCGAATCGTATTATTACGCGATTTCCAAAGCCGGATTGTCTCTACCCGTAACATGGCTATGCTATTCCCCTAATCTAGATGCTGCGTATTGTGAGGTGTGCTGGTTGTTCGGTGACAGAAGTGATCCCGGTTACCGAGCATCATGGAGTACGGGTATATCAGACTGGCAGGGCTTGTCCAAGAAGATCAAGAAGCACAAAGATTCAAAATGTCACGTCAGTCAGGTATGGTGTATGACCAGTGGAGGCGGCATGCTGTTCTAGACGAAGGACTTGAAAAGCAGGTGGCGCAAGAAAAAATATTTTGGCGCGAAGTTCTTGGTCGACTAGTAAAGATCACGCTAAACTTAGCTTGCAACTCGCAGTCATTTAGGGGTCATCGAGAAAATATTGGTGATGTTTACAATGGAAACTTCCTTTCTCAAGTCGAACTGTTGGCAGAGTATGATCCTGTCATGAGTGAACTCATTAATAAGCCAAAAGGTTCTATCAAGTATCTAAGCCCAACGATCCAAAACGAATTAATTTCCCTGCTTGCAAAACAACTCGAGGCTAATGTAATAAGTGAAATTCAGTCTTCGTCTTTTTATTCAATCATTGCTGACACAACGCAAGACATCTCCAAGAAGGATCAATTGAGTCTAGTGCTTCGATATGCTGTCGTGGAGAGAGACACGAACGGAGAACCAACCGATGTTAAAGTTGAAGAGAGCTTTCTTGGCTTCTACTGGACACGCGATCAAAGTGCTGCAGGACTGTCTTCACAGATTGTAAGCATTATTGAAGAAAAGGGGTTACAACTGGACAAGTGTCGTGGTCAGGGGTATGATGGTGCCAGCGTTATGAGTGGTGCGTATGGTGGCGTTCAGAGACGCATTTTAGATATGCAACCATCTGCCAAATACATTCACTGCGCTGCACATAATCTGAAGCTAGTTGTTAATGACGCCGTGAGTGGAGTAAAAGAAGTTGTAGCGTTCTTTACACTTCTGCAAGATGTGTATGTATTTTTTGGACAGAGTATTTGCAGGTGGGACCTTCTGTCGTCGTTCACTCGTGAATCGTCTGTCACAATAAAAAAGCTTAATCCGACACGCTGGGCTGGACGTATTCTCACGTTATTAGGAGTAAAGCACAACTTTATCGAAATAATGAAAGCATTAACAAACATAATTCTCCGATCGAAGAAGAAAGAAGAAAGGGAAGAAGCATCTCGATTGAGAAAATCTTTGGACAAATTTGAATTTGTTTTATTGCTTGTTGTGTTTTCGAAGATCCTTGGAGCAATAGATTTCGCTTCAAAGTACCTCCAAATGAAAGATCTAGACCTTTCACTTGCTACGCAGCATCTAGAAACTGCTTTAGAGATAACATCAAGTTACCGACACAATTACATTGAGGCAAAAACAGAGGCAATTTTGGTATCATGCAAATGGGGTGTGGAAGTGAAATTTCAAAGTAAGCGTCAGAAAGTGTACAAGCGCCAATACGGTGAGTTATCCGAAGACCATAGAATTACAGAGTCAGAGGATCGTTTCCGCATCAACGTATTTCTTCGGGTGCTCGATATCGTTAATGAACAATTAAAAATTAGATTCAAAGGAATGAGAGAAGTGGTAGAGAAGTTCTCTGTTGTTGACCCTACCTTACTTTGCAAGGCAACAGAAAGCGAAATAATAAATGGTGCAACTGCCTTACAAAACGCATATCCTAATGATCTCTCCACTTGTTTCCCACTACAATTAGTTTCCTTCCGATCATCGATGCAAACCGAAATATGTAAAACTAAAAGTGTGAAGCAGCTTGCAAAGCTTCTAATTGTTGATTACAAAGCTATATCTTCAAGTTATCTTGATGTGTGCACAGCGTTGTTATTGTTCATCACTTTGCCAGTTACTGTCGCGCAAGCAGAAAGATCGTTTTCGAAACTGAAATACATAAAAAACTATTCACGTAACACCATGGGACAAGAGCGGCTCCAAGGATTAGCCATACTTAGCATAGAAGCATCACGAGCAAAATCTATGGACAGAGAATCGTTGATTGATCGTTTTGCCGAAATAAAATCACGCAGGAAAAGTCTTGGAGTGAAATAAGGTAAGAAGATACCTAGTGTACCTTAGTGTACCCCTAGTGTACCCTAGTGTAACCTAGTGTATTTGGGCATTGAGACTACAAACTCAATGATTTGGGTATGTGTGTGAGCGTGAGTGTTTGTACTATACAAAGGTTGTATTTTTTTTAATGGGGGGGGGGGGGGCCTGTTCCAAAATCTTGCGGGGGGGCCCAGGTTTTGAAGTTACGCCACTGGTGATAGGCCTAATAGAAAATAAAGTAGGCCTACTGGTATAGGCCCTCGGGATCCCATCGAGTTGTTGCTGGAAAGTCAAGGACTTTTGATGAGCTCAATGGATTTAAGAGGAAGTATTTCTCAGATTTGTAAGGAATAATTTGAGTGGACTATTGCACTTCTATGCACAAACATAGAATAATTCTCCAGCATAAGAATTTTCTCATAGGAGAATTTACATTTTTATAATTTCTGTTGACTGTAGCATTGAGTTTATAGTATACACTGTAAACTCAATGACTGTAGCCTCGACCCATCACACGTAAAGAACAAATAAAATTGAAATTAAAAAAAAAAAATATATAAAATATATAATTGCCCCCCCCCTCCCCCCCACACACACTATGAATCTGGAATAGGTCCAACTAATGAGAGGTAAGCACCACGATTTTTCAACAGCATATTTCAGAGCAAAACGAGCACACTTTAAAAACATTATAAACAATGCATTTCAAATGTCAAATGTGGGAGACAGACGTTAGGCCTACCATGACCCCCCACGTTGAAAGTGGAATAACCATAAGACAGAAGCAGCACAAACCGATTTCTTTATAGCTCATTTCAGCACAAAACGAGCACATTAAAAAAAATCATACAAGCATTATATTCCAAATGTGTCGAAGGAGGGGGGGGGGAGGGGGTTTTCTTTTCTCTGAAGTTTTAAAAGGGTAAACCTTAATTTTGATTTACAAGACCAATGTTTTATTTTACACTATTGAAAATAATGTTTTAAACTAATAGTTTTAATAGTTCAAAGTAAAACATTGGTCTTGTAAATCAAAATTAAGGCACATTTTTAAAACTTCAGAGAAAAGAGAAACCCCCCTCCTTTGACACATTTGGGATATAATGCTTGTATGGTTTTTTGTGATGTGCTCGTTTTGTGCTGGCAATTCTGTATTGTCATATCCTAAGGTCGTGAATAAATCTTCATTCATTCATAATGTTTAATTTTTTCCAACAATTGAAGCTATTAACCCATTAGATACAATTGTGCTATTTTGAGGACAGAAGAAATTTGATTTTTTCAACATGCTCGAATGTTTTCAGAATCATTTCATATATTTTTTCATTTTTTCATCAAGGATCTAACATGAAACAACTTAGATCACATCATCATACTAAAATATCTTCAATAAAGCATCATTTTAAAAATTCTAAAGGGAAAGCTTTTTTTAAAATGGTTCATGACAGACCATGATTTCTTCAAGTTATTGAATGACAAAACAAATTATTTGGTAATTTAATTAACCCAGCCTATATCTATACCAATCTCAAAGAAAATAATTTTGCCAATTCTGGCATCTCAATTATGTCATAGCAACTCTCTGGTTTTACTAAAACTATCAACTTCAAGTCTTTATAACTACTACTAATAACTGAGCCTATACAAATAACTAAAACTGCTGATATAGTAATGGGAATTTTTATTTCCATTAATATTTAGTTAATGGCAATGGCCACATATGTTACAATAATCATCCACATACTGAACAATTCCTTGAATTGAACTTACGTACTTTTGACGCTAAATAAGGCGTCAAGCACAAGACTAAAAAGTTGTTGTAAAAACCGAGGTCTGGTAATATAAGAAGTGAACTGTATTGAAATGGAAGGTAGAACATGATAAAGTAGAGAATAACTCACAGTTACAGCGGCGTTGAAAGGTTATCCCACGATGTGTCGATTTAATGTCGAACGTGGAGAAAACAAAGGAATAGGAAAAATGCTGCTATTGCATTGCACTGGTGAAACTGAGAATAGTGAATCGTTTGAAACGTATGAAAATTAGCCTAGAAAATGAGTAGTAGTCAAGTTTTATTTCCATTAATTGTACATTACATATGACACAGTGTGAGCACAAATGACAAGGTATGAACACAAACCCTTTAGGATATATACCATTAAGGGTGTATGGAAAGGGTTTTTACCATATATAACTTATTAAAAAATAAGTTAATAATATAATACAAGATAAATTATAATAATCATAACAAGTTGGTATAGTATACTGACATGTATATTATGCACCTTGTGATGTTGTGCATATACTAGATAAACATATTGGAATATTTTAATACTGTTTTAGTGAAATATTAATATTGATGAATAGATGCTAATAAAATTTATATAATTAAAGTTAATAATGATAATAATACAAACTAATGCCAACATCATGCTATTTAATATTTATAATAGCTATAATAATGATTTGTAGGATTAGCCATTTTTTACAATTTTGTAGGATACAATTCAGTTCACTTCCTGTAGCCTATCATTCAATCATTCTGAATAATCGTCAAGATATTCTTCTACTGTATAATATGCTTTTTTAGTCAAGAAATCTTTTGAGTGTTTTTGAAATGATGTTATTTCTATTATATTTTTAATGGCTTTAGGAATTTTATTAAAGAGTTTAATATTTATGTAGTTTGAATTTTCTTGACATAACTTGATAGTATATTGTTTTGTATGGAATTCTAATGCGTTTCTAGTTGAATGTTCGTGAATATCTTGTTTTTTTTTTAAGGAGCTTTCATTCCTTTTTATGTACAGTACAGATTCTAGTATATATATATGCATGCAAGTGTCAAGATCCCAGCTTTTTTGAATAGAGGTTTACAATGTGTTTCGGGGTGGACTTGGTATTTAATTCTTATAGCTCGTTTTTGGATCGTAAATATTTTATGAGCTTGATTTGAGCATCCTCAAAATTGAATACCATATCTTATATGACTTTCCAGTTGAGCATTGTATACTAATTTTGCTATTTTTACATTGCTGATGGCTCTTATTCTTCTCATCTTCTGAGCGCGAAGCATGCCGAGCTAATCTTTTTGGATATTTGATCTATGTGTTTATGCCAGTTCAAATTTTCATCTATATTTAGACCTACAATTTTTGTATATTCTAATCTCTTCAGCTGCGTATTGTCTTGATGGTTTTGAATTATATCTATTTTTTGGAGAGTTCTAGCTTTTTGCACAGTGTGAAATTGGATGAAGTTAGTTTTTGAGGAATTTAGTTTGAGTTTATTGTTTGAAAACCATTGTGTTGCTATGTTTATTTTATTTTCAGCTTCACTTATGGCTTTTTGTTGATTTTTTGAATGAGCTATTATAGATGTGTCATCCGCAAATAATTCTGTATCCTCGACTGAAAAGGGAAGATCATTAATAAATATCATAAATAATAAAGGTCCCAAGACCGACCCTTGGGGTACTCCACATGAAATTTGTTTAAATTCAGATATTACTTTGTTCTGTTTTCCATTTGTATCATACATATAGTGATTTCGACACATTGTTTTGTATTTTCTAAGTATGATCTAATTAAATTTAGTGCGGTCCCCCTTATGCCATAGAAATTTAGTTTTGATAGAAGAATATTGTGATCCACGCAGTCGAATGCTTTTGATAGATCACAAAATATCCCTAACACATTTTCTTTTTGCTCTATTGCTTCTATTATTTTGTCTAAAAATATTTTAATTGAGGTGCTCGTGGATTTGCTTTTCCTGAAACCATTTTGATATATAGCGAAGATTTCATGTTTTTCAAGGAAGCTAGTTATTCTAATTGAGATTATTTTTTCAAGAATTTTTGAGATTTTTTTTTTGAGAATTTTTGAGAAGGATGATAAAAGTGATGTAGTGAGTACACTACATCATCAAAATAGAAGGACAGAACAGACGGTTTGAAGTATCGAAACAAGCAAAATACAATGACAACTGACTAATCAGTCGAGCTATGAACCCAAAAGTGATACGTACGTGACCAACGGGTCAGAAACGAATGGCAGACCATTTACTAATGAATATCACTAGGTGACAAAAACCAGTTAGGCTGAACTCACTCTGGAATGAAAAAGGGGTGTGAGGGTAGAAACATAGTTAGGCCAAATGTACCCTGAATAAACAAGAAATTAACTGGTAACACTGGTGCAAACAGTACGAATAAAAGTTTTTGTGTGTATCCTGATACCTCCAAGTCCCTTAGTCCTATTTTGCATACAGCAATTTATGGCCACATGCAACAAAAATATGGAAAAAATATATGACCGCTGTTGTAATTTTTTCAAAAATCATTTCTGAAAAAAATTGAAAAAATCAGAATGAAATTAATTTGGAACTTGATGGGTTAAGAAGATTTAGAAAATTTGAAGAAAATATTGTCTTCAAATTTTCTTCACTGGGTTATTCCTGGAGGGAAGGGGTTCAAAATTTGCAAATGGCGTTTCTTAGAAGTAGTTCAGCCGATTGCGCCTCAAGACTATTTCGTATGAAGTTGGATGGTGACAAATCTGTATGCCAAATTCAAATTCACCTCGATATAATACGTAGTCACTTGATTAAAAACGGTGAGCCAGTTGTTTGCTGGGGCCATTTACAGGTAGAGACAACACGGCATTTCCATGTTGTTATAGTTAAAGTTGAAGAGTATTTTCATATTAATGTACGTGAAGACTACTTAACTTGCCTCTAATACGCCATTACAGGCCCGTCGAATAGACTGATAGTGATAGGGTTGAAAGTTTGGCCAATACCTACAAAACTCCCAAGAAAATACGGGTGTATCATAGTTTTTCAATGAATAGACCCGATTTGTTTCGTAAAATAATCCAATTTTAATAAAAGCTGCAATTGAAATGGTGGTATGAACTGGAAATGTTTTTTTTTTCAAATAGAATTTAGTGCAACAATGGACCATATGTTCCCAAATTTCATATTAATCTGAAAAGACGGTTCATTTCCTCACTGGCTATAAGGGTATAGTATACTGTACCTGTTTTATATTTTTATACCCTTACTGACGACAATCTGCTCCGTACTGCCTAAAAGGATTGAACTGACCTTAGTGTTCCCCTAATTTCCAACGCAGTGCCGCAACTGAATGAGTCACAGGGAAACGGCGATATATAACTTGAAGATAATGCAAGGACACTCTTAATGCTGAATTTCGACTTTCAAGTAAATAATAAATATTTTTATTTAGTAATAACATAATAAAATGTACAGAACATAAACACAAGAGACAGGTGATAACATGAATAATTTCAGAACTTGATTGTCTACTTAGCCTACTGCACTATTACTATGCTTCACAATTCAGTGATATGACAATCAAAGAAAACCAAACCAACTTGAAGATCTAAAGACCTTCATTACGTACTTGTATTCAGTGGTATAGTTATCGATAAACGCTGCACATAATATAATTCAACGAGAAAGAAAATATGTGGTTACAGAGCTGGCAGCCAGTGCAAAATAAGGAAGGAAACGTCATCTTGTATACCTCGAATGATAGTTTTTCAAATGAAGGAAATTATTTCAATTTCAGGGTGGCACAAAGTGTGATAGTTTAATGGTAGTGCACCAGTATTTGTTGCACAGATATATGACACCTACTAATAACTCTCATTGCTTATATAGATACTGAACTGACAAGATACAAATAAAAAATCAATGATAATATGACAGGGCTCTTGACAAAAACAGAAATTATAGTTAAACCATATTTAATTTTGAAAAAGATCAAGCAAAAAAGTGAATATACACAAAAGCTAAGGAATGGTATAATGTAAAAACTCGAATTGCCTCCCCAACATTAGCAGTAGGAGTTCCAATTATGGTGATCAGGAGTTTATAGTTTCTGGTGACAGACAAGCATCTGTTTTATAACACTTTACAACTAACATCTTGGTTCAAATGCAAGTCTTCAATGAAGAGGAAGGTTGAGGACTGAGGGGGAGGAGGGACTATCTTATCATAGAGAAAGTCTTACTAATCAGTGGAACCTGATACTGCTAACTTGAACATAGTCTTGTCAAATAGTCAACATTAAAAATACTCTGGACCATTGCTTGTTTATGCTTCAACACAGTCAACCAGTCATTTGTTGACACTCAAAGTGGGAGTGTCACTGTGCATCACAAAATAAAAATGACATGGGTGCCCATCAAGTGATGCCACACTTACCTCTTGATTAATTAACATCTCAACAATTTCACCTCATTATTCACAATTTTGTTTATTTTCATTGAATTGTATAATTACAATAGCTTCTATTTACTTAGAAAGCCTTTCTTCCGTTATTGATCTAAAAGTTGGGGAGGTTGGCTTACATTCAGGGTCGGCTTATTCGGGACAATACCTTAAGTTATAAACCAAGAAACTATTCAGCAGATAGTTGTGGGAAGAAATCTGTCCTGTTCTCCCAGACTATAAGTAACTGCCTGCCACTATGTATTTGCTTTATAGACCTATATTGCTTGAATTTTGATACTCGGACATTTTAAGATGCATAACAATGTCGTAGATCTGAAAATTTTACAAATACAATCAACAGCAATTAAATAAAAAATAATCATTCAGATATAACGAATTCAAGTGTAACAAACTACAGTATAACAGAAATGTTAAAACTGTGCAATCCAACCTAGAACATAGTCTTCACGCAGGAGTATCACGTGGAAACTTACTTTAAGACTCATTATGTTCAAGCAAACACAAACAAAGGGCTATAAATAAAAACAGTACTACTATGCTAGCAATAGAAAATAGAAAAACATTTAGTCCTAATCCAGAATAACCAATAATTATATTAGGTGATATTCCGGAAAGACTTCAATAACAATAACGAATGATCAACGATGATGATTACGAAACCAAGCTTGACCGAGTAATATCGGTATCAAGTATGTTACATGAGACAAAAGCAATAGAAAAATATAGGCAAAAGATTAGCAGGATAGACCAATCCGACAATCGACTACCTGGAAGTAGTTTGGACCCCATCAACAGTTGACGTACATGCTGAGAACAAGTCGTCTTTCACACTCATAACTATTGTATTGTAATTTGTCACGCCATTCATACCAATATATTTCATTTTGTAAAAGGATAAAACCATTAAATATTGGGAAGTGTCTGGATACTATTATTTAGCCTACATATATTTATTCTAGAATCTAAAATAACATCCTTGATATAATTATAAGGTAAAAGTGCTAGTACGTAATTAGAAGCAAGCTTCAACATCCAACCTCCAGGTCAACTCACAGCTCATAATATCCGTTACTGATTGGGCAGATTGTGCAAGTAGGCAGACGTAGAATTGAGCAAACCTATCCTTTGTTTTTGTTTACGCTGCTCAGTCATCTGGTCCTTGAGATCGGTGAGTTGTTGTGACAGACGTGTTACGAGTAGGGTCGTACTCTCGAGTTGGACTTGTAATGTTCGCAGCTCAATCTGTTCTCCTTCACCTTCATCAGCAGCCAAAGACATGGCACGAAGTCGAGGGAACCAGTCAAGGTCACGGTCCTAGAATCATACGATCCCACTACTATAGTAAATCATACCAATAATAATTCATAACTAGGTGGTACAAGCCCCCAAACCTTCACATACATCGAATCAAAGAAAAAATTTATAGAATGAATTAAATTAAATGAGAGATAGGCTATGTATTAAAGTCTCCCTAGTACAGAAAGTATCCTAGAGCTAAAAGCATACATAAATATCAAATACATGTTATCAGTGAAGAATACTTATCTATATACATACATACTTACGGTATGTAACTATATTGGGCTGAATGCCGCACTGTAAGGATAACCAAGATCTATTGGCATTTTATATTTACATATATATATATATATATATATATATATATATATATATATATATATATATATATATAAATATATATATATATATATATATATATATAAATATATATACATATATATATATATATATATATATATATATATATATATATATATATATATATATATATATATATATATATATATATATATATATATATACATATATATATATATATATATATATATACATATATATATATATATATATATATATACATATATATATATATATATATATATATATATATATATATATATATATATATATATATATATATATATATATATATATATATATATATATATATATATATATATATACATATACAAATATAGATATATACCTATTATATAGATATATAGTATATATATATATATATATATATATATATATATATATATATATATATATATATATATATATAAATATATATATATATATATATATATATATATATATATATATATATATATATATAAATATATATACATATATATATATATATATATATATATATATATATATATATATATATATATTTATATATATATATATATATATATATATATATATATATATATATATATATATATACATATACAAATATAGATATATAGTATATATATATATATATATATATATATATATATATATATATATATATATATATATATATATATATATATATATATATATATATATATATATATATAAATATATATATATATATATATATATATATATATATATATATATATATATATATATATATATATATATATATATATATATATATATAAATATATATATATATAAATATATATATATATATATATATATATATATATATATATATATATATATATATATATATATATATATATATATATATATATATATATATGCATATATCATATTTGCCTATATTATAATTATATACCACTACCCTACAGGCCTATATTATATGTTTTTGTATATAAACCTAGTGAGCATTCCAATAAATTGGATTTGTCTTCATCTCTTGCAAATATTCATGAAAGTTTATCCACAATTCATTAACTGATAAGAGATGATTGGTGATAACTATAGTTGACCCAACAGTCAAAATATTGGTTTTTACTTTTTATTATAGAAGTTGAAAGTGTCAAGGATACACTGGATCTACTGAAATCCAACATCCACAGGATTTATATTTATAAATGATAATACACATACTTTAACCATGGCGTAGACGTAGCTTTCAGGCCCCGTGAACTCGGTAGGATCTTTGACTTTCACAAGGACGATGAAGTACAGGTAATGCCACATATTGTGCTCGGACTTGATATGTTCCTCGAAACTAACAGACTTATTGTCAAACGCCGAACGATTTAAACCTGAAAAGTTAGTATTTTAATTAGTTGACTTGTTTTACGTAGAAATACTGATGTTGACGAACATAATTAGGCCAGTCAAGACATTTAGTGCCCCTAGGCCCAAAAATTACCCTCCCCCACACCACTTCTTGATTGATAGAGGCACCAATGAATTAAGACTTATCTTCTTCAACTGTCAACATGTAATTCTTCATCTATTTTAAACTTGAGAATAAATGTTACAACCAATATATCTATTCTGTTGAAATGAAAACGGGCAACCGTGGATTATTTAAATATTACTTATTATTTTGTTGTGAATGCTATCGCGGGCACCACGCAGAAAGACAAGAATGTTACACAGCAGAATAACAATAGCCAGTGAAACAAGGACTGTAGTAACAGGAATTTGATTTGCAACAAAATTAAACTATAAAATATGGGTCATGCATAGACATGTGAACACAGCTTCTATTTTTTTTTTCATAGCATTTAAAATTTGAAACGTAGCACTTTGGTGCATCTATTACTTTGAAACACCGTGTTTTGTAGCGCAACAACGTTATGTAGCATTACAACAATACGGTACCCTTGAAACCATTATATAATGTACAATAGGCATACAAATTAGGTAAACACTCAAATTGATATTTTTAGTAAAATGTTGTCTACTCCCAGCCTTAACCAACACCCCATCTGTAGCCTGCATTTGCTGATGCACTTTGATTTTCGAAATTCCCTAACTGACTCCACCTGTTTACATCCCAATTGATATTTTATGCAGAAAATATTATCTTTAGTGCTTTTATCCCAAATATAGCGTCTATATCGTCAAAACATTGAAACATAGCGGATTCAGGTGTTTTAGCGCTTAGTCGCCTTTTCAAAAACATGATCAAACAACATGAAATGTGTAGAAACATAAAGAAATGTTGGAAAAATATGTTTCAAAGCACTTTTAGATCTTGTTGCTTTTATAGCAATTGCTATTTTCACATGTCTCTGGATGCATACCTTTTACTATTGGTAATCAACTATTGCACAATGTTTTCATAATAGAATAGGCCTAATCTTCTCATCAGTTTATATCTCACAATATAAATGTGTAGCATAATAAATACACTCTTATTTCTTAAAACAAGAAGTTCAGCTTTATATAATGTGTTTTCAACTTTCAAGGGGTTTGCACCCCTTATTTAGGCATAAGCTCAGGCCTTGTGAGCTTACGCATAAATACAGTTCTGAACACCATTGGCAAATGGATTGTTGAGTGAATGTTATAAGTTCGATACCGTAACTAAAAACAAAGGCATTTTCTTTCACACTGGATTTTGAAAAAAAAATATATTCAAAACAATGGATCTGCTGTATAACAAGTTGAGTGGAAACAACTTGTTTTCGACTATTAAAGTAAGGTAATATCAAGAGTGTCATGCCATGAGCGTAGACAGTGATGCACAACCTTTTTATTAGAAGAGCCATTTTATCCATTTTGTAGTTGTTTGTGGGTCGCAAAGGTTACAATTGCCCCGGAAAATTATATGACTTCTCCCTTCAGTTGAAGCTAGATTTAAATAGGCACATACCAGATAGAGCCTACTCTGGCAACTCTCCACGTTGCATTGGGGGAAGAAATTATCCACATTCAATTAAAGCCTCCAAGAGAAAAAACGGTAAAACTTCACCATAGAATTTTCATTCTCTATAAGGGACTCGAACCCATGCTCGACTTGACTACAGTTTCCAAGGCAGAGTTTTGGCTGATTCTGCCAAATGGAGTAGACTAGTAACCGTTTCCATTGTTTCCTTCAACTGCTTCAATTACTTACCACAAATGAAACAAGTATTTTTCAAGATTAGCTCCTTCTGTTGTTTTTCGCTCCTGAGGTCGGCAAATGTGTCGATGATGACACCGAAGATGAGATTCAATACAATGATAATAACGATGAAGAAGAAGAGCAAGTCATACACAACTCGAGCTACAAACAGTCCCTCCTGAAAAAAACGATACGTAACAATTTTAGTTTGAGGATAAGGTTAGTCCTAACTTTTAGGTACAAACCTCAATACTACGGGAGTTTGGAATTCTATCTGAAGCGCGCATGTATATACAAGACCAGTTAGGTGAGCAGAGCTTACCCAGCGAAAATTGCATACAGTAGTAAGAAATATGAGGCTAAAGAAGAAAATAATATTATCATAACAATAAAAATATTCAATGTATTTTATTGAAAGCTCGCTTAGACTAAAATTTGTGCTCGAATTCGGTTGAACTAAAATAGTGTTCAAACTCGCTTGAGAAAAGTCAATCTCGCTCGAAACTTGCTCGAACTCAAAACGGCTCTGCTTGCACAGCCCTACTAATTTTATAAAAGTATTAATATGCATGTACATACGTTACTGCTGGGTGCTCTGAGAATATCGCCTATTCCGCCACCGTTACGAAGTCCTTGATTCAACGTCGTGACTATGCACATGACCAATGAGTCACATGCCCTTTCTCGCATTTCGCCAGATACAGATACCATCTCTGCCTGGTTGTTGACTGTTTCAATATCTGAAAAATCAATATCATGTCAATGCAGTACAAGAAAAACTCAAACAACCAGAGATAGAATTAAGGATATGCTCAGATGAAGTTTCAGTTTTGAAACACGTAATATTGAATGTGAATAGAAAAATAATCCCTATAGAAATATAATATTCCTATACAAGAGACAGAAATAGTGAAAACACAAATAATGTCATCAAATTCCTACTGCAGTGGTTTTTATAAAATTATTTCCCTACCTAATTGATTAGTTAAATTAGTACATCACTATAGATCAAGATCGTTCATTTTGATGTAATCCACCAAGCTATTCAAATAAGCCAAAGATTCTATAATTTTAATTAGGGTTGCCATTCAATATGGTTTTTACTTTTTATTACAGATAATCACTGATCTCTTATCGATTATCAATTAGAAAAAAATAATTGATCATAGAATATATCGATGTTTCCTGGTACCAGGTTCAGTTTCAGTTCAGCTCAAAAGTAGAACCAAGTTGGAGAATTGTTAGAAAGTAAAGGAAGTACGTACGTAGAAGTAAATTATGAGCATTTACAATTTTTCTTCGGCAGAAGTATTGACCAATCGCGCATAAAAATTGTTCTCACCATACTCGTTTACAGGATAGTAATTGTTAAAATTGAATTACATATCGATGTATCGATTACAGTGGAACCTCTATGCATCGTTCCTGGATCCATCGTTTTCCTGCTTGTATCATTCATTTTTTCTAACCCCACTCCCATATAATCAATGTTAAATTTTCCTGGATGGTTTTCCTGGATGGATGGTTTCACTTTCCTGGTCCCTTGAGAATGATGGATAGAGGTTTCACTGTATATTACTTTTGATATACTTTTGTATATTACTCTACTACTTTTGATTATTACATAAGATGAATCTTCATCGATATATCGAATATCAACTGGCAACCCTAATTTTGATAGGGCTATGAATAATGAAGGCAATTTTTAGCACTCTTCACGAAACCGAAACATGCAATTCATATAGTGGAACACTGTTTGGATGTTTTTCATGAAACCAGAATGAAAAAACTTACGTGAGTGAAAAATTACTAAAGATGCTATTTGACATGTCACACTCTTTCTATTCTTTGCCTGACACAGCTTGTAGTGATGATTGGGGAGGGGTATACAAATAGTCAACGTCTCAAGCTCAAAATAACAAATTGAGTTAATTAATAATCAAATAATAATTCAACAATCACTTTTCTAATCCTTCCTTCAATCCAGCCCATGCTCAACTGCTGACTACTTGCTTACTGTCTCTCACCGTTCTGCTCTGATTGATCACTCTAGGTGTCAGGTACAAGTAGGTACAAGTCACAAGGTTTAAAATATCTGTTGGGTTAACCACCTCAGAATGCATTATATAGGAGGGTGAGGATGACTCAAAATACACAGTTACAAACATGAGGAAGCATATACGTAGAATGAATAAAAAATAAAGTTACCAAGAATAGTAAGCCTATTAACGAGAAAATCAAAGAGATTCCACCGTAGTAATCAATCTGGATTGCATCCACTCAGAAGCTCACCATATTGCATATCAATATAACACCGTAATAAGCCCGTTCATAAGTGTTAACATTGTGTTAGCAATTATTATATATTTTCCCTCCTCAGTTTGAATTTGATGTTAATTACCACCACTAGATCGCATCTATCGCATGTAAATTGGATTTGCTATCTTTTTGAGAGATCAGGTTTAGGTTGCTGTTGGACATCATTAGGAATGGTTGTTCAGGTCTTTCGTGTGATTCAATAAACAATTTTATACCAAGTACAGGAGTATCACTCCACCTCGAGCCAATACCTTCCAGTTTCCCTAGTCACAGCGTACGGCAGTGTTAAGAAAGTAATGTTTACAATTGTACGTCACCAAGTACATACCTGGTTCAACATATTTCTCAGCAGTTACATTGAATTCACATTTCCCATCAGCAGCACAAGTCTGCTGGACTGTGGCAGATTGATTTTCATTTACCTCGATAACAGGTAACTGAGCTGTAAATAAATACACAAATCATCAGTCATTGAGGTACAATGTTTACGATGAATTCAAGAGTTAGTTATTCCTTTAAAGTGTATCTTCTGCTAGAGAATAATGGTTCTTATAATAAACAATAATAAACATAATTATCACATCAAGCTGTTTGCTGCATCGTGTGTGTCTTCCTACCACGCGCTACCCTGACGCGGTCAGACACGAGACTGTTTAGCGTGAAAATTGAAAAAACACTCGAAACCGGCCGTATGGCAATCACTTGAGGCCTCTCTCAACGATTTCTCACAAGTCGTTTGGGCCGGCGCCATAGCTTTCTCTCACGCGCAATACGAAATTGACTAAATTTTACCCAGGAAGACAGATGATTTACGTGGAAAAGGAGAGAAACTCTTTTTTCAATTAGGCCTACTGATCAAAAAGTTTGGGTGGTCGGCTTACATATTATTTTCGAGACATTGATACCCTTTATAGGTTAAAGTGCTTTGCAGTCTGTACCTCATATTGCAATCTCTTTGTTAATCTTACAAACTACAACACAACCGCGCGATAGGCGCTATATATATTTTCGTCTCTTGCGCATATCAACTCTGACGTCACTGCAAACAGTGTTTCTCATTGGCTTTCGAGTGCCCAATAGAAAACAAGAACTTTCGCGCCACATACACTAATTGGAGCAATTACATGAAGGGAAAAATAATAAGTTTGAAAAGTAAAGAATGTTCATTTCGATAATTGAAAATAATCATATTGATATCGTATCCCCAAAATTGATCGATTATCGTATCGTTTGAAAAAATATCGATCCAAATCGATATATTGATTATTGTTGGCAACCATAAAATAACCAAATAATCACAGGTGAAAAGTTATATATCATTGGCCGATGTCTACTTACGAATAATTGCATCGTCCACACTGACTAGGAAATCATCTTTGAAGAACATGTATCCAATAATGGAGAACATGTATACGAGAATAAGAGCAAGGACGGCCGTTAAGATGATCGATCGTCCATTACGAGTCACCGAACGAATTACGTTCAACAGGGTCTCTTCTCTGTACACAACGTCAAACAACTGAAATGAAATGATAAAACATGCTCGTATGTAGTCTATCCATCTAGTGCTATTCTATTATTATTATTACAACTATTATTTATCATATACATTTCGAGCATATCCATTCATTCAATTCATGTCAGTCCTCATTTTAATTTCATTACCACTGTATAATGCTTGTAATTGTATTAATTGTTCTCAATGAGTACAGCACAACAATAGATGGAGCTTCAATACAGTGGATTTCAGTCAAGTTCAGTTACAAGCAAGTATTTAAGAGTGTATCTAGACAACAAACTTTCATGGACAGAACATATTCAGAATATACCAACTAGAGGAGAAGCTAGTTTAAAGATACTACGAAGATCAAGTTCCACTCGGTGGGTTGCTTCCCAAGATGTTTTACCCACACAATGTAAGCCATACATCTTATCAGTGCTGGAAGATGGTCAAGAAGCCAATATGAGTGTCGAATGTGTCCATCCCCCAACAATCACGTAAATAGCGTTTTATGAGGTATATGACGGTCGATTCTCAATATAGGGTAGTTTACAACTACTTTCAAATATTGTATTGGCGTGACAACTAAAGAATGAGTGGCAGGAGTATAATTCTGTACTAATTCATATAGGCCTACTTGCTAAATCATGATGAGTTGAAGATGGTTTGAAAGGGGAGATGCAAAAATGTAAGTATAACAATAATGCTAGTCGAAAAAGCTCTCGTTCGTGCGACTTATACATGCTATTTTCCATATTGATGATAGAGCCGTGCAATAGGATAAAGCCCGGGTAATGCATTACCCGAACTCAACTGGAGTATCAGAAGGCATCACTAAAAAATATTTTATTGGTTCTATATTATATGCATTAGTGTGTTCAAGTACAAATTAGAATAAGTTTTTTGATTCGCACTGTCATTCGAAGTCAGTGACATGCATATGAATCCATGAGAAATATGAATAATGTGGTCACATGTTGGTAATGTTTTTTTTTTCAATGAAGAAGGGCCAGGCAGGCGTTCGAGATCAAATAATCGTGAAACTCAAAGAAAATCAAGCTCGAAATTGTTGATTTTAGCTCAATTTTTTAGCAAAAACCTCAAACTCAAAAAATCAATTGCTCGCACACCCCACCCCTACTTATAATTTTGATTTATATCTAGCATTTTGACATATTAGCACTACTATTTGTTTCTAAAATCTCCGAATGAATGAATACACTACAGAACATTATGAATAGTTTGATCATGCTGACTGAGCCTATTCTTAAATAATGCTTACCAGAAGTGAAAAGAAGAATGGGTGCATGCATAATGCAAGTACGCAAAAGATTAGATATGCCAAGTGATATAGCAGTTCGACGTCAGTGACCATTTGCTCCACAGTCTTTGTGAAGGTGCCCTGATTGCCCATGATGCTGATTAAATGGATCCCTTTAAACAGGACCTGTTGACAAACAATCACAAATAATGAGTTGTGTCTTGAGTTTGTATTGTACCCAAAACAACAGCAAGGGCTATGAATAATAGTATAATTATTTCAATTCTCTTATTACATATGATTGGTACATACAACTTTGAAAATATTACTTTTAACAAAACTCACAAAATTCCTTAGTTACACTTCAATATTCACTTAATGTATATTGACTCAGACCTACTCAATTATTCATTAGGCCTACTGTACATTTGCACAGCGACATAAAAGCAGTAAGCAAAACACATTTTTCCTCAACAGTTCAAGTTTCAAGATTATGTTCTATATTGAATCTCACTTATATTCAAGATAGCCAAACACATTCCACTTTTCTCCAGAGAGCATGTGGGCAATGCATAGAAACTCAAATCACATTTCTACAAGATTATTTCTCTGACCATTGACCAAGTTACGTATAAAATATAATTGACAAACAACTCACAGTGATCGTTCCTAACAGCAATAACGTTGGTTCAGGGCCAGCTGAGAAGATCAGTCTTAGAATGGTAGCCACAACAAGCGTCCTGACTGCCGATGGCCGAGGGAGAGTTATCACTACAGCGGCAGACACTAGCATCAATGCCCAAATAAAACCAGAAAAGTGCTGACCCAACTCTGGAAGTAAAACGTATCAATGAGTAATGCAGCTTTACTATGTGTGACTATGTATTGAATTCAATAGAAGGTCTATTCAGGATTATTCATATTACAATATTACCATAGAGTTGATTTATTACATTCAAATGATCATACTTCATGCTGGTCAGTATTTTCTAGGGATTTGGAATTTTAAATCATACTTTAAAAAAATGTGACTTAGCATATTTAGTAGCTTTGTGGACTTTTTGCACTAGTAAAAAGTTGGTGATGTGTAGTAAAGGTGTACCAAAATAATTTATTTGGTATTGTCACGATATCGGAATATTGTTGCTACCTTGACTACGTAATCAGTAACCTATAGAATCTTGTCCACTTCACTATGTGATGGAAGGACAGAGTAACATCGACCAAGTGGTAGAGACAATAACCAGCTCCTCCACAAAGCTACGATCCACAAAAAGAAAGGTTGCAAAGATGAATGCACGGGTGGATCAGCTGAATTATATTCTTGGTAACTATGAAAACGTTATCGCTCTGTTGGACAATCTATAGAAAAGGACGGACGTGTTTTTGTACAGTGGACTTAAAGAGGATACTTCCGAGAAGGCGGCTAGAAGATGCTAGTCCTGGTTTCGCGTCCTGCCTTGCCTCTGTTCGTAGCACATTAAATAACCTGTATTGAAGGGATTAAAGTAACTAGCTCAGTTATTCATGTTTATTCAAGTTAGGGGATGTCTGCATATCTCTTAGAATTTATGTATAGCAGCATAATATTGGCATGTTTTTTTATCTTGTGAAGAGACTTCAAAAAAGGATTAAAATATACTGGACCTAGAAATATTGTTTTCAAATTTTTTTACATTTCTTAATGGTTTTCTGGATGGATCAGTTTTTTCCCTGGTCCCTTGAAAAACGATGCATTGAGATTTCACTAGGCCTACTTGACATTGTCAATCGGTTATGGTTGATGTTGTGGACCTTTCAGATTCAGAAATAAAAATACTTACTTGGCACAGAATCCACAAAAGGATAGAATAGCGCGACTATTAAATTAATAAGAACAGCGCAGTTGAATAGGACAGTACTCCACAATGACATATAGCTGCTGACCCAAAACAGAAACGGTTGACCTAAAAACGGAATACAAACATTTCTATTAGATAATTAAATTATGGTCTACACTCTACAATAACATTCAATTATAGCTCCACTAGAATATGAAATATTGAAGTAAGGTTCATCCTTTACCTCGTAGCTTCTTTTGCCATTTCATTTCATTGAACATGTCTTCTGTTTTTTCAAAGAAATCTGACACTTTGGAGCCTTGATCGTCAAGTTCGGAGGTATTGAAAATTCTTATTTTCGTATCAGAAGTTATGTATTCACAAATCTCAGGAATCGGAAATACAATTTGTTCGAGTGTTCGATCGTGACGAACAATCTGAGAACATAAAGGTGAATCATATTACAACTGGCACTGATATAGCATTACACAAAATGACAGCATCAATAGCAACACAGTCATAGGGCTTGCAATTTCTACACCTTTAATGTTGCCACCAAGATGCACCGAGGGTTGCGTTTGCACGTTGGAGATGGTGTCTTCACTTCCTATCCCTCCCATGTTAAAAATATGTTCCGATTCACGGTCCACGTTTAAAGTACTATTGACCATGCGTAGATAAGTGGTGATAGAAGGAACTAACGATATGTTCAAGGCCGGCTCGCTGTCATCAAGTTTGCCAGCCTATCAGCCGTTTCTACAAAAACACACCAGATAGAGCAGCGATCCATATTACACTGAAAAGTCCTCACGGTATGATACGTGTTTTCAAGATAAGTGAAGGCACCATCTCCGGGTGCAAACAAACGCAACCCTCAATGCATCTTGCTTTCCACCAATGATAAATAAGAGAAATAATAAGTAATGCAAACTGTTCAATTGAATACAAAATTTATGAGACCCACTCTTTCCTATTAAATTACTGTACATATTCATTTAGGAAAAATTTCAGTATTTATAGATGATATAATATATATAACTAAGATATAGGGATCAGATTTTGGTGCACTTACAAGATTGATTGAAAAAGTATATAATATATATATAACTAAGATATAGGGATCAGATTTTGGTGCACTTACAAGATTGATTGAAAAAGTATATTTATACACACACAATACAGAATGAACTGCTCGATTTGAATGCCGAAATTAGAATGTTTTTCAGCCTCCAAAATAACAAACAGTTGTCAGGGCTGGCAACAATCGTCCCCCAGGACAACAGGTCCAACAGGACAACATCCATCACGGCCCCTAGAACTCTTCACTGAATGTCTCTCCAGGGTCCGTAGATGTTTCGCCACAAGATAATGAGGTTATGTAAATCATATAATTTTGTTTTTGAAATCTAAAATTTCATTTCATGGTGGTTATATGAATCAAAGAGTTTGGGTTAGAGGGGTGATATCAGAACTTGACAACATGTGTCAAACTGAATTGATTTGGGTAGGATGAGTGGATTGGGTGAGAACGTGGCACCTGTACTCAAGTTATCAGTTATTACAGTAAATCTCCGTTAATTTGCTACTATAAAAAATACATCTTGAATGATAAAATTTGAATTCAAGGATACAATTGAGAAAAACATGTCAAATGTTATTAGGATGGTAATACGCGTTTAATTGTCTAATTTGCGCTGTTCATAGCTTCCTGTCTGTGGCCCATGTCAAGTCGGCTATCGCTAGTATCGAACGTAGACAAAGATTGAGCCATTTACGGGCGGGTAACAAAAATTTTATTACCTACTTTTGGCATTGGCAAATTGCCAATAATACATACAGGGAGGACTGCAGATAAGAACTAAGAAGTATTAATCCACCCAAAACAGTAATTTCAATAAATTATAATAAGTTATTAGTAAATAAGGATAATTGGTATAATTTCATCAGGAAATTGCAAGAGAAAGATTGGAGTGAAAATGATGATAATGTTAATCTTCCTGAAATGCTTGGCGAGATGATAGGAAATTTGAAGTCGACAATTTTAGAACATGTAGAAAGAACATCATGTCAGTCAAAGCAATTCATTCTGATAATAAATGGGTTGACAAGGAATTTCAAGGAATCATAAACGAAAAAAAAATTCTTTATAGACAAGCTAAACGAGAACAATGTCCAGAAAATTGGGATTTGAAAAAAAAAAGAAATGTTGCACTTACGCTGATCAGGAAGAAGAAAAAAGTGTGTTGTACCGTACTTCAAAATTATTATATTTATATTGGGTTTTAACGACGCACTGTAATGATTACTAAGATCTATTGGCGTTGGATGAATGATTAATGAGATGATGGGATGATGAGATGGAGGTTTTTATGGGTAGTGGGAAGGATAGTGGGAAGGAAGCGGTCGTGGCCTATATTGTGGGAACCATCCCGGCATTAGCCTAGACAACAGAGGGAAACCACGAAAAACCCCTGTAAAGATGGACGGTGGCGGGGATCGAACCGGGTCCGATATGTCCCTTCACCTTCTGGGTCACATGAAGCAAGTGAGCTAACCACTCAGCTACTGTGCCGGTTTCAAAATTATTGTACAAAGGGAAACCCAAAGAGAATAAAAACAAAATTATTTAAAAAAAGAAGAAGATTTATGGTAGAGAAAATACTGTAGAGCATTTCAACAATTTCTTCATTGAGTGTTTTAGAAATTGCAAATAACATTTATAGTAAACTAGATAATAGGGATATTATAGATATTGTTGAAGGAAAAATAAATGATTTAGAGATGAAAGTATTTAGAGCTGTAAGTGAAAATGAGATAATGACTTGATAATGAAATTAAAAGATGCATCTCCTTATAAAGATGGAATTACAGTTGAAATCTCAAAATATTGTGAAAATATTGTGAAAAAATTTATATTCGTAATTGTGAACAAATAATTAGAATCAGGAGTGGTACTAGAAATATTGAAAAAAACAATTATTGTGCCTGTACCAAAAATTGTCAACACACTTAAAGGGACAACTTCAGACCTATAAATATGCTACATTTAACTTTTAAAGATTTTAGAAACGATTGTTAAAAACTAGTTAAATACCTTCAAAGCTATGGTTATATGTATGCTCAAATAGAATTATTTAAATACATTCAAAGATATAATTACTGAGGTTAAAATAAAGATTGAAGAAGTGAATATAGAAATAGTTGGTGAAATAAAATATCTTGAGAGTTATTATGGATGATAAATTGGAATTGAAAAAACATGCAGATTATACCACATCAAAAATTGCCAGAAAAGTGAGACTTTTTAGAAGAATAAATAGATGTCTACCAACTAACACTTTTTTAATATTATTGTTTGCTTAACAACCCCACCAACAGCTAGGTTATACGGGGTACGAATGAGCAGGTGAAAATGAAATTAAAAAGTGATTATAAGTGAGAGGACGCTTACAAAAACCCATACCTTATGCGGGACTCGAACCCACGCCCTTCGGTAACTTCAGTTCCTGAAGCGGTGCCTCAGCTGAACGAGCTACCGAGGGCAGCTCCGACCAACACTAGAGTTATGTTATACCAGGCTATAATTGAGCCACACATTGATTATTGCAGCTCAATTCTTTTCTTACTTGATAAGAACAAAATTTCAACTTTACAAAAATTGCAAAATGAAGTCATGAGGATTATTCTAAGGGTGAGGAGTGATAAACCGATCAAAAAGATGTGTAAAGCATAATCATGGTTGAATGTGATGCAAAGAATAGTAGCCTACTTAATACTCTCACTTTAATTTATAAAATCACAAAGGGTCTACTTCCTAGCTACCTATGTAACAAAATTATAAAGAATACACGGTTAAATAAAAAAATGGCCCAAAAAATGGCAAATTTTTGCTTTTTAATAAACCACTTATTACTCACTATTATTACTACTACTACTACTACTACTACTACTACTACTACTACTACTACTACTAATAGGCATATATATCAAGTAGAACATTCGTAAAATTTGTCAAGTACTTTGACATGCACTGTTATGATGCGTTTCCATTCGTACCACAAATATCTTGCCGCTTAGTGAAATCGTTTCACTACGGGATCTACCATTTAAGGTTGTAGTCACATCAAGTGGTTGATCAAACAATATTAGAAATTTCAAATGCATCCTGAACAGAATACACTGATAGTGATAGTATATGCACTGATGCTGAAGATAATGTGCAAAAGCACTCCATGCATATTCTGTGAAAAAATGAGAGGGTAATTGTGTGTAGGGTTCATTTGAATGAAAATGAAAATTTCAGATAAAAACACTTGATCTGATCGATGATATTTGTTTCATTTTCAATTTGATTGTACGACGATTGTGATTCAACGAAGGTTGGCCTCTTCTACTTCAAACTTGCACAATCATTGTTCTACTGTACCTTTATGCCAGTTGAGAATAAAAGTAAAATAATGTCTGGGATAGTCATTGAAAATGCTTACTTCAATTTGTGACGTATGAGATGCATAGTAATCCAGCGCTTGATTTACTTTGGGATCAATATAATTCTCCGAAGGTTTCAGAAGTCCGGCTAATTCTTTGTTGTGTTGAGCAAGTTGATGGCAAAGAATATAGATGTTATGGCCAACCTGAAACACAAAGCAAAAACTGTAATTACCATATAGAGTACATTTTTATCTAGCCTCTTGGGAAGGATGTTAAGAACTAATCGTGTAGATTGTAGAGGTAATAGCAAGTCGGTCATGGCATGAGGTTCTATACCAGTCTTGCTGGTTCAAAGGTGAATGTGTAGGTGAAGGTGTCGACTGATCACACTATTCACTACACTATTCACGTTCATCTCGTAGGCTACAGAATTCATCATTTGAGTAACCTCATCGTAGTAAGTAATCAACGTTACCATCATGCTGTTGAGAAAATATATTGATTCAACTATAGGAAAAGTACAAGACAGCGTACAAGAACAGCTCGAAGAATGAAACTACAGAAAGTTTTCTCATGAACCACATACAAACATTAGTATATGAGCAGATGGTGATGCATTAATATAGCAAATCAACACACAACTATCATCAACTACTGTCAATCTAGAATCATATGAAAAAAAAAATGTGTTGGGCGTAAGAAACTCGAATTTATAAGGTGAACTCCAAAATAGAACATAACCTCTAACTTTCAAGAGAATATGGGGTCTAATAACTACAAATGTACAAATTGTTAACTCCAACTTGACAGACTAGTTCGGTCAGAGTGGAAATTTGAAACTCTTCTCGAATGCCGTCACCGCCGTCATAGTCCTCGCCAAAACCGGTGATGGTGCTCTCTGCTCGACGCACGACTACGAGCACCATCATCTCCTGACTTGTCATCTTCTCACACTGCCCTGTCAGGGACACTCTTCTAAATTATGAGCTACTTCAGGTTACCCAAACTAGATGATCAAATTGAGGGTACTGTGAATAACGACATTTGATTGCAAGTTGTGACAACTTACTTCTTTTGGCGAGACTCCATCTTCCCCATCTGTGGAAGCATCATCAATATCATCGTCGTCATCGTCCAGTGTTTCCTGGTGGTACGCCCGGCACGCCACATCAACCTGAACAGAGTGAGACTTTTTTATATTTCACTTACTGATAACTAGGAAGTTATAACACGTGGGACAATAACGTCCAGCCCTAGGGCGGCAAAATTTCAAGAGGAGCAATAGATGATGTTCGTCCTGATCATTCCTTACTTGCATTAATGGAGTCGTGTTCAAAATCAACATGGTTATCAATCACCATGCTAGGATTATCATAATAAATTATGCTTTCAAAGAATGATGAAAGACACTCTAACCCAGTAGGCTTACAGTAAATTTAAACCAGCTAGATGTGTTACCAAATGTGGAAATTAAACATATTCAATTTGGGAATTTTGGTGTAAACTGAAAATAACAGACCCAGTACTACATAATACAAAAACTAAGAGAAATTTAGGAGATTAAAAAAACAGTGTAAATTTGAAGTATTCATTTGATAGGCCAGTAAATATTCCTGTTCATGAAATTGAAAAATCATTGTATTTTCATGAAATGCATCAAATAACTCTACAATGACCCAAAATGTGCTCAGCAGGGTTGGAAGGTAGGGCTAGCAATTTTCTTCGAATGTTGATTAGGGGCATAGATCTACGACACCTAGATTACAGCCTAGGGATGTGTATATTCTTAAAACGCCACTGTTGAGAACAATTCAATAATATGACTGAAATCACAAGACCAAATAATACTTCAAATTTTACGCTGATTGAGAATGTTGAAGGTTAGGAGTAAAGACTAAAATCGATCACATAGATTGGATATTTGATTCCCCCCCCCCCAAAAAAAAAAAATTGATGAAACAATTTTAGTTACATTATCGATAATATTGTTTCTTGTTTGTATGTATTTTGCGGCGTGGCGTGTTCAAGTTGTATGTGGCACCGGAAATGTCAAAAGTTTATACATCTACTGCAGTTACTTATTTGAATACATGATGGTGCTACTAGTATATTTCGCTCACTTATTGCTAGCTTACTCTGTTTGGAGCAGGCAGAAATCAGTGCTTTTGGAGTGTGCCCATTGAATCACACATCTGCATTTTTGTTCAACCTCAAAATCATTGCGTTGGCATCTTTACAGGTCATGTTTGTTGTGCCATCGCTCATCGTTCATAAATTAAAATTACTAATTTTTGTGCTTGTTCAATACTTCCACGCAATTGAAGTAATACGCATAGGCCCTAATATAGTAATACGCATAGTAATGTGCAATAATATGCATTATTTATTCCCACAGAAATTGTAAATTGAAGTGTAGCCCAACTTTGGTTCAATGTGCAACCGTAGACACTGTTGATGAAGCAAGTCAACATTGTGATAGGCCCTAGTCCTGTTGACAATGCTACGAGTTTGACTAATTTGCAAGCCCATTAGAATACATGTGCCGAATATGCGGAGTCTGTTCAATGGAAAGGTGTTCAAACGAAAATAGTAATAGCAGTATTGATTTACTACGATGAAAGTAAACAACTTATTTCCATTGACTGCCAAATAATTGTCATAAAATGGGGAGTAACTACCTAGTTTCGAACTCATGCAGTATGGCCAGCAGATTCTTCTTCTGGTAGGGCAAGAAACATTGGAAGATTTGAAAAACGTTTTTTTTTTGTATCATCGATTTGATAATGGAAATTTTAAAAAGATTATCGATATCAAAATCAGTATCTTTCTTCATCCCTAGTAAAAGAAGTTTTGGGTTAGAAGTAAGCTGATAGTGTCTAGAATTGAACATCACAAAAGCTGGCCTTCACATGTTTCCACTATCAAGTTAATTACAGTCTTGAGTACCAGTACAACAATCGAACATGTACAAACATGTACAAGTATCGAACATGTGTTTCTATTTTCCAAACATCTTTAAAGGGGGGGTAAGGTGCAAAACTTGATTCTCACCATTGGTCCGTCTCATTAGGTTATGACATGAAACGCCCTTGCAAGAATTCTTACCCCATTTGACATGGGAGAAAAAAAAAGTGAAAAGTCGATAATTTTCGACTGGGCCTAACGAAAATCTCTCTTATGGAGAATAACATGTAACGCTTTTTTTGAGCTAGGAACGTAGAAGAACTAAGATAGGTAGAGAAAAAGTGTTCCCACAAAATATCTGCATCAAATGTCATCTTTCCTCTGATATGTATAACATGGATCCTTATTTCCGCCATATGATTTCAATTGATTAACTCATATGGCTTGTGGCTTTATTGTTGCAGATTTGATTTTACCAATGTCCCAGCAATAACCTTGAGCTGTCGACGTATTTCTACTATGACAGTTTGATGGCAGGTGTCTAAAGGGGGGAAGAGGACATTGGTTTATTTACTATGATAGTCAGAAACTTGAATGGCAGACGTTTGTACAATACTAAACAAAATAAAATCATATTTGGTGAATATTAGTCTTTCTCACAGAGCTCATTTTTTCAAAATATATTTTTGTAAATATTTAGAATAGCTATCTATTTTTAAAGGGCATTTTATGTCATGGCATAATGAGACGGACCAATGGTAAAAATTGAGATTTGCTCCTTACCCCCCTTTAACAACTCGTTCAACCAATATCTTGTTATGTGGGCCTAGATGTAATTAATTACAAGGTAACTAGTAACTACAAACATTGCTGATTATTGTTTGATATTTGCTCAACAACCCCTCCAAACAGTTTGATATATACTGCTATTTGAGATATGAAAAACCAATACAAAATTCGTATGGTGAAGGTATAACCCCCATTGTCATTACACGATGAACCATTTACCAGTTGTTTTGGATTCATGTTGTACAGAATCCTCTCAGCATTTTCACTATCCCCTCGACTTTCCATGATTGCCAACAACAGTTTAGATGCATTGTTCTTCAACTCGAGCACTAGATCCATGCGAGTCTTGCCAAGAGGGTTGATATCGTTAAGTATCAACGCAGTTATGATATCTAGACCATTCGACTCGTGTGTTGCGATACAGTTCTGATTGTCATGACATGGCCCTTGACAATATTCTGTCAACGTCTCTAGTGTCTGGTTGATTAGCGAAACGTTATACTCGTTTATATAGAGACCAAGTAGACCCAAGCCGCCTGTTGTTGAGCCACAGATGCAGTCGAGGAACATCAGCGTTTCTGAGACGAGATTATAGTTTGTTTTATTGTTCTGGTTGCGCAAGAGATTCTGGAAACACACCATAAATTGCATTACAAACTTACTGTCATTGTTTTATATACACAGTCATACACGTATACACGTACACAGTCATCAATATCAAGCTCAAGCATGAACCATGTAACATCATAAGTCATAACGAAACTTACAGCATTACTCCATAGGCCTAATTGAAAGAATTAATATGTATGTATGTATGTATGTATGTATGTATGTATGTATCTATCTATCTATGATTCTAAGTATCTATCTATCTATCTATCTATCTATCTATCTATCTATCTATCTATCTATCTATCTATCTATCTATCTATCTATCTATCTATCTATCTATCTATGTATCTATCTATGTATCTATCTATGTATCTATCTATCTATCTATCTATCTATCTATCTATCTATCTATCTATCTATCTATCTATCTATCTATCTATCTATCTACCTACCTATCTATCTATCTATCTATCTATCTATCTATCTATCTATCTATCTATCTATCTATCTATCTATCTATCTATCTATCTATCTATCTATCTATCTATCTATCTATCTATCTATCTATCTATCTATCTATCTATCTATCTATCTATCTATCTATCTATCTATCTATCTATCTATCTATCTATCTATCTATCTATCTATCTATCTATCTATCTATCTATCTATCTATCTATCTATCTATCTATCTATCTATCTATCTATCTATCTATCTATCTATCTATCTATCTATCTATCTATCTATCTATCTATCTATCTATCTATCTATCTATCTATCTATCTATCTATCTATCTATCTATCTATCTATCTATCTATCTATCTATCTATCTATCTATCTATCTATCTATATATATATATATATATATATATATATATATATATATATATATATATATATATATATATATATATATATATATATATATATATATATATATATATATATATTTATCTATCCATCTATATAGGATTCAACGACACACTATAATGATAACTAAGATCTATTGGCGTCAAATGAATGATTGATGAGATGATGGGATGATGAGATGAAGGTTCTTTAGGATAGTGGGAAGGGAGCGGTCGTGGCCTATTTTGTAGGAATCATTCCAGCATTAGCCTAGACTACAGAGGGAAACCACGAAAAATCTCTGTAAAGACGGACGGTGGCGGAAATCGAACCAGGCCTGATATACCCCTGCACCTCCCAAATCACATGAAGCAGGAGCGTTAACCACTCAGCTACATGTGCCGGTTATTATCATTATTAAAATTATAATTTTGACAACAATGGAAACAAGCGAAAAAGCATAGGCCTACAATAATATTCCTATTCTCTGGGTTCAAAAAGATTGATACAACGAATTGTGTAAGTCTTACAAAATAATGAATTATGGGGTTTGGCCTACTTGATTTGAAATTTTTTCAATATCACAATAGGCCAATCATTAATTAACTGTGCTTGCTACCAACTATCGACTAGTCAACAGCCATACCTGTAAATGTCTGTTGTGATTCTCGCACAGCAGTTGCAAGAAACGTAAAATAGGTTGCATGACCAACACTTTCACCGACAGTTTATTTACGTCTTCCCGATCTCGGTTCCGGTCCAATTTCTCGGCGAGCATGTCCTCTAGAGCCGAACCAGACCCAGGTACGAGAGCTCCACCTTCTTCTCCTAGCACACACAAACAGATATGTATATATACATATATATATCTTTATGAAAAAAAGTTCAACTTCTGATTCCATGGTGTCCAACCCAAGATTTGGTATGCATGAACAAAATACATTAAAGAACAAATCTAGAAAATTTCAAAAATTTCAAGAAATGGTTTTTGATTTCATGCAGGGTCAAAGATTACATAGATGATGGATAATATGTTACACTGAAACAGAGTAGATATATTCAAGCTCATTTGAAAGGTCTTGGTAACAGCTTTGAAATGATCTTCCACCAGCTCTCTAGGATCAGTAGGAAACAAGTTATGCAGAATATTGCTGATGCATGCGAGCCCAGATGTGACTTTACGGGCAAATTTGGGGGCTTCGTAACTCATTAACCGTTTGACCTGAAAATTTAAAATTTCGTACAATTGACTTAAATATACAACCTAGTAAGTGTACCAAATGTCATGCAAATCAGTGAGATGAAGTATTGTTTTGCCCTCGGCTGTGTTGATTTGACATGGAATTACCCAAAACGATCTAGTCACAGTTTTCATTTCACAATATTACTGGAAAAGGGTTAAATAATGGTTCATACTGATGCGCCATGTGTGGCAACTATGTTGCGATGACTGTTCATATTGTCGAAAATATGAGTTTGCTTTTCGTATTTCTAAACCTGTCTACATGCCAGATATATGTTACAATTCTCAACAAGTTTGAATTTAATTAAAAATGCATCTGAAATGAAATATTGCTGTTGGTCCAACTTCACAAGACATTAAAATTGCAATCTTTTCAGTAATACTATTTAGCAAGTGGAACTAAGCTGCATCTAGCTTCAGAGCTATGTGGTTTGGTAAAAATCAATTGGAGAGTTTTTATAACTATGACAGTATTCTATTCAAGAATCTTATTTTTTTTATACACAGATTACTCTCATACAACAATAACAACAATTACATATTTTACATAATTTAAATCTCTCTAACATCATGTAAGCAGTGTTTCTTTATCGATTCCTATTGGATTAGGTCTACTACCTACCTTGGGCAACGCTCCTAGCTCCGGTGTACGCATGCGAAGTAGCAATAGCAGCCTGATTTAGCTCATCGCGTAATTCATCAGTGATAACAATGCCATTAGTTTTCACTGAAAGAGAAATAGAAGAGAGTTGCATGCTGCATTCGAGGAACAAGCAAGCCAAGGATTACAGCTTGCAAACAAACAACACAGCACTACAAATCAAAGGGTTTAGAATCAATTGGAATCTTCATCTACAGTCAACATATTGTAAACGAGGTTACATGGTTGAAAGGGTCTAATGATATTAACAATGGAGTGATTAGCTTGATGAGAGTTCAATTGATCAGCAGTTACGTATCGTTTTATTCCAAGTTACAGCCTAACAAGCTTTGAAATTTAAATCTATCTTAAAGAAATAGTCTACAATTTCTTCAGAATGTGAATGAACGATTGTATTCAACCTCAACAGTCCACACTATGTTGAAGCATAGATCGGTTCTGATTTGTTTTGTATTATTGTAGCTACAGACTGTAGTTCAACTATAATAATCAGAATTTTGAATCATTTTCAGATGGCAATTCTTGGCGTTTTACGGAGATTCTTTGTTTCGGCATCGTTGGGTCAGATTTTGACCTACCACTATGACATTACGCCAACTCTACACGACCCCTAACCAAGAAATTGGCATGTTTCGAAGAATTAAAAGCTTCATTTAAAATGACTGTAGGCCTACTTTGAAATTCAAAGTAAATTTGTAATTGAACCCAAGATCTGAAAATGACATCATTTTCTAGTTCAACAACCTAGATTAGGCAGGCAACACCATACTGCACTTTTACTGAATATTGGACTTTTTTTAACTGAAATTGATCAACCATGAACAATTTTTTCTCTAAATGGTGAAATGTAAAAATGTTTTCGAAATAATTTTAAATAATTTTCAACAAATGCATTTGATTGAGACATTAAGATTTAAAAAAAAAAGATGTAGCGTAAAATCAATCGGGTCTGAGTAGTTGAAAAGTGTTAAAACAAGCTGTAGTACCGTAATAGAAAACCAATCGACAACCAGAAGTTTAAAAAAAAACACGACTCCAGTTGAGATTAAGTGGTTATTGTTTTCTCAACGTCCCCACAAACAGAAAGGTTATTTGAAGGGTATGAATGAGCAGGCAGGTGATAGATGAATCTTTACAAAAATCCATACCTTATGTGGGACTTGAACCCATGCCCAACCTTCCTTGGCTGAATATAACATTTCAAGAAATCATAATATATTACATATTTATTTGTAAATACTGAATAGATCATTTATTCTATGTGCTATAAGCACAAGCACTTTAATGTTCAAGTATCCAATAGTATATAAAATACTGGAATTACCAAACTAATTTACCATTGGCCTCACACCCATGTATGAGACAGAACATGAGTAACAGCTTACCTAGCTATAGTAAAAATATGGCCATTTGCAGTTTCAATGATAAATAATAAATAATAAATAATAAATGGACAGTGACTATATTAAATATAGTGTTAAATATTGAAGCCTGTCGAAGTAAAAGTGGGCAATGTCACATTTCATTCAATTTTACACTGGCCTGGCAGAAAAAATACAATTTCTAAATGCTGTGATGCGTGTATAAATAGTAGAACAAGTTGATGGGAGATGGCACTGATAGTACAACTGTTGGACATGATCATTTTTAAACTTCATTCTTTGGACATCAACTAATAGTTTCTGCCAGGCTGGGTGTAAAATGTATTGCAATGTGAAATGGCCCACTTTTATTCTGATGGGCTCATTACCTTTTATTTTTTATATATTATGTAGTATTTCAATTTATATTTGACCTGTTCCATCAAATTAGGTTGGCAAGTTCTTTATGCTTTGATGGACATTACAAAATTTCCAGGATGATCCATCATTCCCCAGCAACAATTACAAAATGTGGGGACTACCTACCTAATTTTGCTATTTACAATACATATGGCCCACTAAGAATAATCCTAGGATGGAATTTCAATAATCTATCGAGGACATTTCAGAATGAAATAACAGACAACATGCACACACAATATATCAAAATAGACAAAGCATAATCATGAATGGTCAATAACCAATATGAAATGGATAGTAAACAGCAGGGTGTAAATAGGACACTGTTAGTCATATTACCTCCTCTCTTCTTCGCCAACTTATCAATCTCCTTGCCCTGCTCCTTATCCTCATGAGCTTTGGCAGCCATGTCAGACGTGTTGACTGTCACAGTGGATTTGATCTCTTGCTGCGAGTCCCGCATCTTATCGTAGAATACCTGACAGCAAACAATATGCATTTGAAAACCGAGTTCAAAGAGTTGATTCTTTATTCAACTATGACAATAATTAGATATGTAGGAATTTAGCATTAACGAAATAGGCGATGAAATCTACATATTCAAAAATACCATATCCTTTTGGTTATCTTTGTGTTTCATAACATTTCGATTCGTTCAACATCATATTCTATTTCACTATATTTCACGATAAGTGTCTTTTTCATAGTATTCAACGATAAGTGGTGTATTTTGTGGTATTTCACGAAATTTGCACGATTTCTATAATATTTAGCTGTACAGGCGAGAATTGTATAAAATATTATCGTGTGTAAATGAAAAAGCAAGTCGAAAACCCAAGGGCAAGTTGTGAAGATTATAGTCTCTCTCCTTGAAAAAAAAGTCCGAAAGAATCTTGAATTTGCGTTCATTGTTGGTCGTGTCTGGTCTACTCGCGAGCTTGTAGCTGACTGACTGGCCATGGCCGCCTGGTGCCCATGTAGTACTTGAGCGTGACTGCTTGGATTGGAATGCAACCCCCCCTCTCTCCCGCAACTCTGCTAGAAACTTGATGGTGCGTCAACTGTCAACCCCCCCCCTCCCATCTACACTACGCATCAGCATGCGAACACGGATCTAGCGCGTGCGCACAACTCTCACTGTCTTACATCAAGTATCCTATCAACTGAATTTGCTTACATGTTCTATTTCTTTGTTCATTGTTGCTGAAAATTTCGTGTAGTACGGTTAACTTTTATCAAATATCTATTATCAATCAGTGTTATCATTAGTATGGGACGTGGTAAGAGCTAAATATACAGCAGCGAGCTGATGCTTATTATAGTGAGAAGTTTTTTTATAAGCGGTAATGTAGGCCCACTTATGTGTGGCATTTGCAATATGAGACACGACTGGGAGAAAAAAGATATTTTCATTGGTAGTTTGAGACACGTAAAAAAAAAGAAAACTTGAAAAATAGTGCGGAAGGACGGGCGCCAAAGCGACAATCTTCGTTAGTTCATATTTATCATCAATTTAATTCATTTCAATTACTAGATCAATTCAACATATTTATCATCAATTTGTAATTAAATATCAGTTAACCCAAACTTGAACTAATTGTGATTATGTGCTGCATTTATTTCATCATCCAAAACCAGTCAATTTCTGATCAGACAATGAATCACAAATACTCCATTCATATGGGTGAGGAACTAATTGTTCTCCAAATTCCATTTTTCCAGCCGCTGTATCCCGTTAATCCTTGTTTGAGTATTTTGCTACAAAATGCTATATTTTGAGAAATTCACACTATGAAAGCTGAAAGTAAAAACTATATTCCTACAACTCTAACAATAATACATACTTTTGATGTGACATCATAATCTTACAGCTCAAATTCGGGTTCAACTAATGATTAAATTCATACAAAATGATTTCCATTGCCAATGATGAAAAATATAATGAAATAGATATGGAGTTACAAATTAAAACACTAGATAGTGTTGCCTTCTATTATGGACTAGAAGAGATGGGCAGTACCTTCGATATATGTATCTTTCAAAGCATCTTAAGATACTGATGCCATCTTGTATGTACATACAATTTGAGAAAAATTATCTTGTATATTGTATCTTTTCAATAATTGAACTGTGTCTGTATCTATTTCATCACTTGAGACACACAAATCACAATAGATTTGTATAGATAGAGTGAATATTTTATGGCAATTGTTAGGGGGCGCAAGTTTGAGAATTTAAGTTCGAGTCGAGTGTGAGAGAAAATAGCGAGTTTCAAGTTCGAGTTCCAAACAAAAAGGTGCTATTAAATATCGAGTTTTCAATTGGTTTCGAGTACAGTAAATACAGTAAATCCTCGGTAATTCGAATTCCAAGAGACCGCAAAGGAAAAAATTTAAAAAAATTGTGTTTATACTTTTTAGTTTGTTTGTATAGTAAATCCTCGTTAATTCGAATTCCAAGGGACCTCTAAAATCCGAGTTTGAATTAAAAAGATTTGAATTATAAAAAAAGTTTTTTGTTTGAATGGTATATTGTGTGTGCAGTTTGGTGCATTTGGTTAGTTCCCTTCTCTTTCCCCTCCCCCATACTAAGCATTCTCTGACAACCATGTGTTTATCTTCAAGTGAAGTGTATTCTCAACAGTTGTACACCACAACAAAGAGTTGGATGAATACTATACATTATCATAGCACTCGGGAAATACTCATCACAGTGTTAAGAGTCAAATTACGGAACATAAGGACTAGGAAGTGAAAAGCAATGTAGAGACCTGACCAAGCAATAAATATGAATATTGGGGCTAAGAAGAGTAGAACCAAATGAAAATAGGGACACGAGAACTCTAGTATTCGCAGACAATGTGGCTGTATGGGGCGACAGCAGTGCAGAAGTACAGAACAACATAGATCGATGGAATTAGTTCATAGAAGAGTTTGGTCTGAAAATAAGTTTAGAGAAGAGTGAATCACTAATCATGGAAAAGAAAGTTCATAGGAAGCAAGGAAAGATAAAACTGAAGAACAAAGAACTTGAAGAAAAGGTGGGATTCAAGTACCTGGGAAGCATCCTGACGAAGGATGCAAAGGTAAACCGTGAAGTGGAGACCAGAGTAGGCCTAAGCAAAGCAGATGGTTTCTACCAATCAGTGAGAAAGTTACTATGGGACAAGGAGTTCTCTACTTGCTGCAAACTTGCGATTTACAAGGCGTATTTTGTGCCCTTTAACGTACGGGGCAGTGACATGGGCCATGGGAGAAAGCAGGGGCAGATCCAGGTCACATTCATGAAGGGGGAGGGGGAGGGGGAGGGGGCGATTTTAGTTTGAAAAAAAAATGCCAAAAATGCTCATGCCAGTTATCGCGAAGCCGGTGACCCGCGGGGGGCAAGGGGGAAAGGCCACCTCCTGACCCTGCAGGGATTTTTTTAGATTTCACCCATTTTTAATACGGTTTAGCGTGTTTCAGATGAAGTTCAAATGCCAAAATCATTCTACTTATGAATTTAAAAAAGACACCAAAACCAATATTTGTAGCTGTAGGGCCGTTTCATGTCATATCAGCGCCCCGGGCAAGCACTCAATTGTGCGCCCCTAGAAATGAGTGTCCATATCAAAGGTGATTGCAATGAGAGAACCATGCCCCGCAGGTAAATTTTTGAAAATTTACTTTTTATAGAACGATTTTACGGGTTTCAGGAACCACACAAAATTCCTGGAATACATGGATTTCAACAAGACTAATTTTGCCAAATGGCTATTCCAAGCAAATAAAACGCTGAATTATTTCATCATTCAATAACAGTGATATTTGAATATGAGAACATTTACTCCATCCAGTGATGTATAAATAAAACTACATCTGATTAATAGAATACGATTGATGACAGAAAGTCACAAATGGGCGTCGATAGCGCACCTTCAATTTAGCCACCAGGCAGCCGTTCTCTTCGCCCACCCCTAGAAACGGCCCTCGTCGTTATTGTCATCATTATATTTACAGAAATCGTGACATATAATCCACAACCTGAAAGAAGCACGGTAGAATTGTTTCTTGATTCTTGCTAACTCAACAACTTAGGCCAACTAGATCTGACATTTTGAAACAGCGCGTCAAATTCATTCTCAATTCAATTACGTAAAATATGGAATCTTGGCATACAAAGCCTTATACGATATTTATTTCCTTCCTTTTCTCTTCCTATTTTTCTCTACTTTTTTCAACGCTATCATTTCAAAAGTTCATTACTCGACACTGTTCATTTGTATAGTACAGTAGTATAGTGTGTGCGTGCAGTTTGGTTGAAACACGTGCGTCTCACACGTGGTTTGTTCCCTTGCACTTCCCCCTTGCCCCCAGGAAGTCAACTTCAACGGGCGTGTGTTTATCTTCAAGTCAAGTTTTTTCTCAGCAGTTTTTACAACACAACACAACAAAGAGTCCGATGAATACCATAAATTATCATGTCATTCATTAGGAAATACTTATTACAGTGCACAGTGTTGAAAGAGTCAAATTACCAAACTGAACATAAGAATTGAAAAGTAGAAGGCAAGGCAGTAAATATAAATATTAGGGCCTGAAAAGAAATGAATGAATTATTCTCTCTACATGCACTAGCTTGCTGATTCATTTATTAATGTTTCGTGTTTGTTCAATTAGAATTTCAGCAAAAATTACGAATAGAAGTTGTCACAATTGAATATTTTATTACGTGAAATCCTTTGTCGTCCACATTCTCTATCCCAAACATTACCGCTCGGGTGTCTCGACAAGCCAGATGTTTATAAAGCTTATATGGCCCTGAAGAGACAGACCCCCCCTCCCCCCCCCCGCCTCACCCTAGCACGCGCTGTACATGTGGCTGTGACATGTCTCTCTAGCTTGCCAGGACGCCCGACCGCTAATGTTTAGGATAGGGAATATGGACGACAAAGGATTTCACGTAATACAATATTCAATTGTGACAATTTTTAATCGTAATTTTTGCTAAAATTCGAATTGAACAAACACGAAACAACAATAAAACAGTAGTTTGGACTGATCATCAGTTCAAGATTCGAAATAATGTAAATTCAAATTATCAAAATGATTTCACATTGATATCCCTATACCAACGGCCGGGGTCATTTCTCTAGTTCGAATTAGCGCAAAATTCAAACTAACCGAGTTTGAATTATCGAGGATTCACTGTATTTTAGGGTTTCAGAAGAGTATTGTGTATTTTGTATCCAAGGTACATTTTGTAAGTATCGTTATCCAACTCTGGGCAAAATACATATTCCATTTACCCTGAAGAATGCTTGACTTAGGTCTCCACCCATGAGCTTGCTATACATGCTCTTCTGAATTATGGGATTGCCTCCCTCCAGCAACGCAATACCAAGTTCTACTGCCTCGACAAAGATCGAGGGAGAGTGAACCGACTTGATGACAAGCTCCACAACCAGATCAGATGCTCCTTCACGATCCAAGTGGCTCTGGACTTCGTGCAGTGTGCGCCCTGCACGCGACAACAGCTTGGCTGTAACAAACCATTATTGCAACATAATATTTTTTTATAATTAAAAAGTAAAAAAGAAGGTTAATTGAATGAACACTGATGAGTACAGTGAAACCTACATGCATCGTTCCTGGATCCATCGTTTTCCCGCTCCAATCATTTATTTTTCCTCACCTCATTTCGATATAACCGATGGTGAATTATCCTGCATAGATTGTTTTCTTGCATGGAAGGTTTCATTTTCCTGATTCCTTGAGATTTGATAGATACAGGTTTCACTGTAGTGCATCATTTATAGTTGAAAATTGAAATGATGAGAAAAAAGAAGGAGTTGTGAGAACTTGGTTTTTCTGAGCTCGTACTCGAACTTGAGACTCAAAGTTCGTGAACTTCGAACTTTTTTCAGACTTCAGAAATGCAATGTAAATGTAGGAATTGACAATTTTAGAAAAATAGAAAATGGCGGTTCGAAATTATTGTGGAGCCTAAAAACTAGTTAGTACATGTAAGTTTCTGGTGTACCATTTTCCATTAGGCCTATTAAAAAATATAGCAATGATAATTAGTAGGCTACTCAAAATTACACTTTATGTTTTTATTCATTCTAATTCATCTACTTTACAGTAAGATTACATGTTGAATTATAGACAATAATACAATAGTAACAATATACAGTACATAATTCCTTGAGGAGAAAAAAGTAGGCTAGAACTATAATTGTTTGTGTGGAAAAATGAAAGCATGAACTGAGTTGAACTGTAAACAGTGAACAGTTTGTAAGCTTGAATATAAAATAAGATTGTGAATATAATGATTTAGTGGCTTGCTGGCCTAGTACGAATTAATAATGAATGAATGAATGTTGGGTTTAGAGGCGCGTCAACACCAAGGTAACGGGTAATTAGTCCAGTTACTAATCAGTAATCACTAATGACTTACAAAATAGCCAACAAACTAAACTCATATACTAACAAACTTCTTCTTCATTCCTTATCACCTCTTACACATCTAAAGCAGTTCTTCTTTCACTCATGTCTACTATTCAAAACCAAATACTGACAAATTCATTGTAGGGTCTGAAAAAACAATGTTTCCACATCTATTGACAGTTCAAGCAGAGCCGATGAGTTCAAGATGGCATGCTCAGCCTTTGAGATTCGACTTAGAGTGGTGCCAACCCTAAAAGCGCGCGTGAAATTCAAAAAGTGCGGGAAAGTTCGAAGAGGTTCATTTTCGAACATATACTGTTCGATTTCGAACTAGCAACAAAAGTTTGGGTTTGAGTTCGTTTTCGACCTGTTTGCACAACCTTAGAGAATAGTGTTGGAAAAAGTCACGGTTGGTAGGCTACATTTTTATTCCTATTAATATTGAAACTTGTTATAGAAATGACTGTCCGAATACAGGAGGCTAAATAATATAGGAGCATTCGATCAGAATTTATCGTTTTAAATATAATCAACCTGTCATCCTCTTGCAAGCAGGTAGTGGAAAAATGAAGAAAAAATACAATGACTTGGCATTCTGGCAGTGAGTTGACTATGACCCACAATATGACTATAACCTAATGAATCAACTCAAGAGAAAAATGTGAAGCAGATAACAATGAAATGAATGAATGAATAAAAAACTTTATTTACTTGGAATACATACATTAAAGACAGTACATGAGTATTCGGTGGTAAATGTCCCAATATTTTAATTATAGCCTTAACCTAATTCTAAATCTAATACTCTTCTTCTGAAGGTTTTAGCTGATGGCCAGTCTTCTATGAATTAATAAAATTATTGGTAAGTACGTAATCTCAATTAGACACTTTTCTGTTCGAAGTATTTTGTGTCACAACGTTTACAAGCCTGCGTGACCACGTCTACTAGTGTCTGGACAATCGGGTCACTGGTTGAATGAAATTGAATGAAAGAATGTCGAGGTTTAAAGGCGAGTCGACAGCAAGGTCGATTTGCTAATAAAATGCTAGATAGCGATTGGTTGTTGATTTGATTGGCGAGTCACAGTAAGTTCAAATTCATGTTGTTTATGGTGACCATCTGACGTTGTGTGCTTGGCAAACAAAAAATGCCCCCAAAGTCTGTTCTGAGACGACCAAGTACGCATTCTAATAATCGTGGCAATGAAACATTTGCAGAAAGACATATTTACCTCCTGGCCCATGTGTGACAAATGGCAATGGACAAATGATGCCTAGCTCCACCGTATCTTTCTTAAGACTGAATGTCTTGCCAAAGTATCGAGCCAGAAGACTGGTGCGAAGAGCATCACCCTATACAAATAAACAAACTCTCATGATCAGCTGACCCCCAAAATAACCAAGTTGTTAGTGAGGTAATTTATCAAACAATAATCAATCTTGAGTTCAATTAGTAGGTCTTCTAGCAGGAAAAATAGATACTTTGTAGCAGTTAACGATTAGGCCTAGATAAAGATTGCAATATGAACTGAACCTAAAAGCAAAGCAAACTTGTAGTCACATAAAATGGATTAGAATGACACTAAAATTTCAATTCAAATAGAATCTATGCACATTCAACTGCTGATTCTTTCACAGCCTATGCGTGGAGTGTGTATGCACATTGTGGTCTAGTTTTAGAGCGTATATGAGTACATTTTCTTCAGGATGCATTTAATGTAACTTGATTGACTTGTTTATGTGACCTCAATCGTTCACTACGAAGAAGTACTGATACACCAACATACCGTATGAGAGCTACATGTTTAGTCAAAGTGAAATTATTTGCATAGGCCTAAATTAGTTGCAATTACAAACTATTTCATACTTCTGTATTCATGGGTTTTTACTACTTACTATTAAATAACAATATTTTGGCCTCCTTTGAAATACTTTTACGATCAAATTATCAATAAAATTAATAATTTATCAATAACATATTTTAAAAAAGTATCCATGATTGTCATACGAGTATTAAATCAATTTGGTGTTCAAATTTATTAATTTACAGCTTGAAATGAAGTTATACTTTATAGGCCTAAAATCTAAGTTATATTTATACAGTAAAATATATAGGTATATCCTGCAATAATACTAGCATACTAGTGTTACATATAATCAATGTCAACCTTTTGACTTTGAATGTAAAGTTAAGACAGATATTTCACAAGTTAAAACAATGATAAGTGAAGACAAGTTGAAATTAAGAAGAACCTTATTTCATTCAACACTTTCAATCACACAGATTTCTACCTGATTTGACATGCTGAATATTTAAGGCAACATGGATCATTTTTGCACTTTCATGTGCGTATGAGTAGGACTCAATTTAACAGCTTTGATATACGAAGATAATAATTTCTTCAATACATAGAGAAAACATGTAGCCACACTATTGAAGTATAAACTCACATGCTACATTTTTTCATAGATATATATTGCTGAAAGTATGAGTTTCACCCATATCCATTTAGAAATTATAAGTTCAAGAGTTAAATGCATTGTGTATAGCGATTTCAAGCTTTTCCGTTGGAGAGAGAGAGAGAGGAGGGGGGGGGGGGGGCTGAAAATTCAGGGTGCAGTGAAAAATGTGGCAGCACATATATTGAGGAATTAAGATATCCTGCAGAGTGCTTTTTTTCTTAGATAAACATGTTGAAGTTGATATTTGAAATCACAAGAGCAACAATTCAAATAATTCGAAGACTCAGTTTCATTGTATGTACTCGAAAAAAAAGAAATCTTTTCACGCTCTACAGGTCATACGAGAGTAGGCCTACAAATTTAGTTGAAACTTGACATACACAAGTGTCATCATCTAATTCGATACTATACAGTTTTGAGGTGCAATCAGTTGCATATTTTCTGAACAACAAAATCATTCAGAAGTTTTAAAAACCCCATGAGAATAGCTCAGGGAAGAAAATTTGAAAATATTTCCTCTGAACGGATTCAAGTTTTCAAGGAATTTTAATATGATAATGATTAATGAATAATGATACATATTATCCCGGAGTCTTACATAAATTGGATCAGCTGTTTTGGTGAGAACAAATTATATTGTATTTTTTTCACGTCAATCAAGTGCTGTTAAGAAACCGTCAAGATTTTAAGCAACTAGTATAACCAATTGAATTATATATAGAACATTAACAATGAGTAATGAATAAAACAGGAAGACAGTGACATAATTGTTTTGAACTCGAGGTGCATTGCATGTAGGGTATAGCTTTACATTATTTTTCATATAAATATGCCAACGTTGCTCATACAAAAACTCATGTTGCATTTTCCTAGTACTAGGACAATGCAGCACACATGCATTGTAAGAAGAGCAAGATATTAATATGAATTACATAATTATAATGGAAAACTCTACACACATTAACTCATATAAAATTCACTTCATTTCTGAACTTTATTTCTTTTACTTCATTCAGAGTCTGAAAAGCAGTGAATCTTGGTAACAGGGTTCTTCTATTTCTATTTTCTATCCATTTTATGAATAAAAAACATCTATCAGATTATTTTCTTCAAAACAGCTGATCTGATTTGAATAAAAATCTGTTATTAAAATGTGTATCTTTCATGTGTTTACAATCAGCAAAAAATTGATTTTTTTTAGACATTTGATTTTTTGAATTTTCACGTCTAGACTCATATAATGGGTTGTTTTAAAAACTTTGAGATGATGTTTCTCAAAAATGGCACAACCGATTTGACCCACAAACTATACAGTTCCAAGTTGGAATGGTCTGCATGTCTAGAAAGTTTCATATTGATCAGTCAAACAGTGCGACCTGTGCAGTGCTTAAAAAAAGCACATACAGACAAAGCTCCATAAGAGTAGAATGGAAGTCTTTGCTATTGCTCATCTAATTAGAAGATCTTCTTTATATTTTTTCCAACATATCAAAAATTATAAACAGATGTAATTTTTTTTTTGTATACAACTTTACTAAAAAAGAAGAGCACATTTGATTTAAATTGTGGTATGGAGAATTGTATACTCCATATACGCCAAAACGTGCCCCCCCCCCCCACCCTCCTTTCCCCCCGGGACATGCCTGAAATCGTCAATGATTGTGACAGTATAGAAATTTGTGATCCTACCAAAAATGGATTTTCATATCTAATATTAACCAAACATTTCCACCACAATATTCCTATTTTGCTAAACAAGGCAATAAGAGACAATGAATTAGTACACATGTAACAGCTATGAAACAAAAGACAGCAACTATGTAGAGTTGTAAGAAGAGCATTGCCATTATCCGAGTTTAATACTAGATTCAATCTGTAGAAGAAAGGACACGTTTTCTTGGATCACTTTAGAGGAAACAACAAGATATGTAAACAGTACGTAGAATGAAAAGAGAGAGAGAGATAGAGATAGAGAGACACGAAGCAAATCTAGAATACAAGGTAGTGTTCAGCGTGAAGAATTCAAATGAGCTCATGCATACAGTCAACGGGAAAGGGATAACCTCGGTTAAGTTCCAGTTATTTTTACAATCGACAAGTAGCCTGTCAATTATTAATAAACAATCGATGGAAAAATTAATTCATCAGAACAAATATTATTACATGCAATAAAATGAATGTATTTGTAGTTTGCTTACTCGGCAATTTAGTTGGAACTTGATGTTAAAGTTGAATATTTCCTCAAATGAAAGAAAAAATTTTACATGAAAATATAAAATAGACTCATCAATATAGACCTAGTACTATAAAATTCAGTTGTTTATTATAGCTAATATATTTTATGGATTCTACTTGTAATTTTATCATCTCTTAGCAATACACATTATTGACTATCTACAGTTGGAACCAAATGTTATCCCCTACACGAAATAAAGAGCCATAGTGACAACAGAAGTGCAAGATTTAATTCGATGTGTGATTCCTACCCGTATCAGCTCCAATTCATTAGCCACCTCTATACCGTTAACAACTTCCTCACACTGGCAGCATTGGTAGGTAGAAACACAAGTTAGGCACATCATATGTTCAATTGGGGACAGTGAATAATGATACTACTTCAAGGTCAGTTTTCAACTATTACTCTGTATTTGTGAATGTTTATTGAATGAAAGGTACAAAACATTGGAATGCTTTCAAAATCGGGGCACAAAACTGGGAATAATAAAAATATCTTCGTTTCAACATTTATGGTTCGGTGAGAGTAGAAATTCTCTAAGTATGATCAGGTTGATAGAAAACTGCACATGTCTATGTAATGGTAAACAAGTTTTATGACACGTTTCATGAAACCTGCCCACAGAAATCAGCTGGGACTACATTTCAGTAACAATTTTCTTCAACTTATACAGTATTATATGCTTACCTTTTCTCCATACTCAGGGTCAATAGCCATCATTTCACGGAGGGTTTTCAGAACTTTGACACATAGTTTTTCTTCCTTTTCTTCCAAAAGTTTCTCTGTGTGCTTTATCAACCTAAACACATACAAAAAAATCAGCAAAAAATCTTAGTTCAATACATTACCAAGAAAAGAGTCTGAAAGGAAGGGCATAGTAGGAGAAAAAAGAATGTGATAATATCACAGAGAAAGTAGTATATTATTTTGAGGAAGAACAGAAGTGGAAGGAGTGTTTTGAGAAGAAGGGGAAACAGGAAGATAGCTGGAAAAATAAGAGAAATCCCCCGAAGAGACTCGTGTAGGAAGAGATAAGACAAAGTGATAGACAGTGTAGACGAAGCTAGATGGCATTTTGCTACTGCACTGTATCAAGACTATGGAATGATGCTAATCTCTCTCTCTACTGTATTGGATATAATTATCATTAGGAAGTAGGACTTGATTTGAAGAATATAATTATTTTGTGATAGACGATAGCATTCATCTCATATCATCCATCACAAAATAATATGGATAGTAATCATTTATAAATAATCTCCTTTAGGCATATGTAATAATCCAAAGAAAGCTGAGAATGTATGGTAATTTACATTTGCTTCATATCTACAGTTGCTTATGTGATTAGTTAGTTACCGTCTAATGAAGCCTCCCCCTTCACATCGCTTTCTCGCTTCAGTATTCGGAGGAAACAGCAATTCAGGACGATATAAGATGTCCACCAGGAGAGAAAGTTCAGACTGCACGAGAGGTTTCAACTGATCTTCCAGCAACGACACGATATCCTGAAGTCCTTCGATGATGCTGCGATCCAGACGCATCAGCTGCACAAGACACAATACAACTTCAATTCGATACTTGAAACAAAAACTATGCAACACACCCAAACGAACATAATGCTTGGTATTTTATAATAATGAGAAAATGTAAGTATTTCATTGTGTTCATAATTCATATCTACAGCATATAGGAAAAATAAAATTTTCAAGTGGGAACATGAAAGAGCATGACCAGTCAGTGGCGTAACAAGGCACGACGAGACAGGAGTGCAAAATGTATGAATGGGCCCTCCCCCTTTTATCCATATTTGGCAAAGTTCCGAAAAGTACTCATTTGCTTCCAATTTATTTTATTTTCAATGTGATTCAAAATTTCTTCGAATTTTTATACCATTTATTACTAGGGTTGCCGTTTGATCAAAAAACCGTGATCGAAATCGAAGTGTACAATATCGAAAATCGATCGAATCGGTTGCATTTTTATCGAAAATCGATCGAATTGACGAATCGAAATCGAATCGAAAAAAACCGTGTTAGGTAGCAAAATACCATGTTTATATACCCTGCACGCGCTACATATAAGTATAGGCCTAATGTCACCATACACACAACTACGTCCTCTCTTCAGAGTCATTGAATCGACTAACTAATAATGACGTAAATCAACACGTCCGAGGTGGAATTCAGTCAATTTCGTATTGCGATTCTATTGGCGCTTGACCATCCCGAGTGTTTTCTCACACCAAAGTCTTGTCTTGTCTCGTTGCTCGTCAAGGTCAGACAATGACGGACCACACACAGTAGAAGATAATTGCGCAGTAGGAATTACGCGTGAAATAAAAATGATCGAAATTGGGAAAATCATGCTCCTTCATGATAAAACATTTATTAAACGTGTTTTCAGTGGAATACCTCGCAGTTTCAAGTTAAGTTTGTTGTCATGAGTGTGCGAGTCCAGTACGCCCAATCGAAATGAGCAAAACACGTACTTTTCACCGATTATAGGCCAAGAT
>OZ023327.1:60846171-60953671 GCA_964007535.1 Brachyptera risi | reverse complement strand
CTTTCACTGATCTTGATCATTTAATTTTAACATTGTGTCAGACGAGTCCAACATGCTATATATTGTGTATGTCACTCATGTATTGTGATTTTGAACGTACAAATAAGCTATTGAACTACAGAAATCATATTCAATTAGAATACTACCAGCAACAATAGCAGATGCAGAGAATTTCAAAAAAAAAAAATAATATTTGACAAGGAAAACTACGTTCAGAAATATACATAGGTTTTCACTCAACAAAGCAAAGTAACAAACCACTTACGCCAGGTTCACAAAGGTTTTCTTCGATGGGCATAACATCTGTTCCGTCCCAGAACAGTTTCGCCTCAAGCATATGTTTCTATGATTTAAGCAAAACCAGCACCACGAAACAAAACCATGCAAACAAAACACTAATTAATATTACAAAGGACACATTACAATGACAACATGCACAACAACTATAACTAGTTAACTACAACAAGACAAATAAGATTGAAAGAAAAAATATATAGGCCTACTTAAGAACGTTAGGCCTACAGTAAATCTCTTTGAAGTATATTTCTCCTGGACTATGAGAAAATTATCAAGACATCTTTATTTTTAAGCTACAACTACAACTTTTTCAAAATGGTCTATTTAATGCTAATAGGACTGGAAAGAGGTAATAACAAGATAGAATTTAGAATTAACCAAGTGAAGAAACAATTAATTACTGAAACTTGAAGAAAGATCCTACAGATTTTACTGTCAAGTGATGATTGACATCAGGGAACCGCAATGAATAAGAATTTAAAATCTGAAAATGCTTACATATACAATTCCAGAAAGGTATTATAAAAATAAAGGCAACTTAATTTCCAAAGTCTGAATTGAGAGTTACTGACACCATTTGTTGGTACAATGGGATTTGAATCCATGTATCTGAATGAGTCAACTAGTAGGTAATCCAATATAATTATAATATACAACATTGAAATGTTACAATGTTACAATGCATACAATGTTTGAAGAAACATTGGGACAATACTCCCAATTTGGAAAAAAATATAGTTCCTAATGTGTCCACAAACTTACTACTACACTTGGAAAATATTAAACATTAAAAACGTAAGGAAACACGCAAGAATAACACAAAGCGACACAAATAAGAAAGATTTAAAACTTGAGAAAAAATAAAACTGAGATACCGTTCTGCCAGAAACAGACACATACACCAGTGCCAACTTCAGAGGTGGCAATCAATCTTGAAGACAAGAAAAAAAAAACATTTCAAGATAGAAATACAGTGTCGAGTGAGAAACAGAAAAAGTGGGACACTTAAATCGTCTACTCTACACAAACAGGCTTTTATCTAACATGGTCACTATGTACGGCTATGCAAGCCTTGGACTCGGTTGGTCTGCTGCTCGTTGGTTCTAGTGAACATCAAACTACCAGGGATCAATCAGTGATGGAATTTAAGTTGTTAAAATGTAATTGCCACACACCATCTAATACCTTGCTACAAAAAGTGACGATCACACCAAGTAGTGCCTTTCTCTACATTATTTTTAGTGTACGTTTAGTTAATTAAATAGTCAAGTGATCTAAGACCAGTATTATAATGTCAAACTCAGTCAAATGAGATTCGGTCATAGAAAAAGAACAACTATAACTTTGCACACTCGAGATATTCTTGCTTAAAAAAGCTGGTTTGACAGATAAATATGACCTCTTAACTGGGTTTGAAATTCAGGACATTAATAATTATACTGTTTTAATGGTTGGTTTAGGCTAATTCATATAGTGTTAATTGAACCAGTGAAGGCTGCCAGTATCTTAATTATAACAATAAACAATTATTTGTTATAATCCCGAATTTCATCTCAATGATAAACCAAACTTCAAATGAACAATAAATTGACCCTAATACTGATAAGCATGCATGAAACACAGACCAGTTATATGTCCAGAATTAACCAGAATTCCATTTGAACCCCAAACATCACAAAGCCCCAAAACATTATTGTGAACGGAACATATCATCACAAATGTGAAGCACCATTGATTGTAAAAATTATATCATGTTGGGTGCATACTTTAGCCTACACTTTGAATTAACAGAAATCATAGAAAGGCTGTGGTGCTTATTATCACACATGAATATCACAGCTTCTGAACAAGACCTTAATTCTGTACCAATAAAACTATGAATCTTGAGGAGCCTATGAAATTAAAATGTTCCCGTAATAGTTTCTATCAAGTTTCTGGGCAAATTTTCAAGATGTGGAACAATGGTATGGCAAGCTTGCACATAGGCAGGAAGTCAGCATACCTGAACAGTGGTGCTCTGATCCGAAAACGGACTGTTGAAAAAAGTACTAATGATATTCATCACGCTGTTAATAACGTAGTTCTCAAGAGCTGTGTCTGCATGTTTTCGATCATGTGTTGCATTCGCTACGATACCCATGTCCACAAGGAAACTCTTCTCGAACAAGCTCCACATGTGGTTTGATGTGTAAATCTCTTTCATTTCAACCTCCGTATCAATGTAGCAGTGGTTTAAGAAGTTGATGTATGCCTCTTTCACCTGGAAAGAAGGAAATCATATTTAGTGATGCGTCTTGGTGATAGGCTTACTTGTTTACTGGCGGTGATATTCAGTGAAGATGCCTTCACATATAACTATTCGTCTTTGTAGCCTTGAAAAATGGAAGATCCACACCTAGAGACGTGTAAGATTAGCAATAGCTATAAAAGAGATGACATCTAAAAGTACTTTAACCTGGGGTTGCCAATCAATATCGAAAATTTCGATCAATTTTCAATATCAGGGTTTCAATCACTATCGAAGACAATTTATTTGATTTTCGATTATTCAATATTGAATAAGTGAATAGTGAGCTGTCATTTGTGTGTCAGATTGGCCATGTTACTGGCACGTGTGTGTTTACTCACCTCTCTTGTACTGCCTGTGAAAGGACAAGCAGTAAGCTAAACAAACCAGCCTGCAAATTTTTTGATCTATGATATAATGTCTGGCTCTCTCCCTGTCAATGTCTATTGTCTGTCTCAACAATAAGTCATCAATAGGTCATTCATCATAACATTTAACCACATGCACTTGGGACTGTACTAAGGCCTAGATCCACAAGACCTGGGTCTAGGGCGGCAAATTTTCAAAGGGCAGCGAAATTTTCAGGAGCATCAGCCTCTTACAAATCAAATAATACGTAAATATATAAAAAATTGTATATTTTCATATAATATACATTGATGTTTTGAGATGTCAACTAATAAATAGAGAGCATAAAAACAATGGTCTGTATTGCTAGTTTTCTTCTTGTATACAATAGTAAACGTAATATTTTTGTCTTGCCGCTTGGGCAGCTTGGCACCTGTTATAGCTGTCGATGACAAAAAGGCTGATACCAAGATACAAAATAAGTCACGGCTCAAAATTTTATCGTCTATTTATATTTAATGATAGCTCAGAATGAAATGTTCCATATTATCAGTGCCTTAGTGCAGTAAATCCTCGTTCATTTGAAATGAAAGAGACTCAAAATGAATAATTTTGATCTATAAAAATTTGGATTAACCAAATAACTCTCTTTCCACGAAAATCGTAACTCTTCCCGCTTATAATTTGGTCAATTTTGTATTGCGCGCAAGAGACAGCCATGCGACCGGCCAGGACAACGTAAAAGACTGATCGTGTTTTACTCGGCTAGCCAACGATGCGCGATCATCATATCACCCACTTCTATTGGCGCTCGACAGTCCTGAGTCGATGGTGTGAAGAACGAAAGTTTCAAACTCAGCATATGGTGTTGTCAAGGTCAGACCACTCGGTCAGTCAACATCACGATACACACAAAGCTGAACGTGCAACGGCCTATTCTTACGCATCAAATAAAAAGAATGGAAATTGAGAAAATAATGATTAACTCAAGGAATTCCCTCGAACTATTTTGAATTATCCAATCCAGAAACAGTTTTGAAGCAATTGAAGGGTCGAAATATTAGTTTGAATAACGGTTTTGGCTGGAATTCGTATCAACTAAATAACTATATCATTCAACATTGATATGCCTATACCTTCGGCCAGGGACCGACCAAGTTCGAAGTATGTCAAATTTTGGATTAACAGAGTTTGGATTAACACTGCTGATGTTATTTCGTTTATGTTAAACTTCCCCATGTCCAACTAGACACGTGTAGGTGGTAGTGATGACATCGGTCCTGAGTTTTGAAGAGCAAGTCTCCGTTGTAAAGACTGGGTAGAGCCAGTCTTTACTGGAAAAAGGAAGTAAATTCCACAAATTGGAAACTTATTATGAAAAAAAAGCGCACAAAAATGGTCACAACCATGTTATGTATTTTATTAAATAAAATCCTCGATCAGCTTTTTTCCCCTATCGCTAATCCTCAACATTAGCGGTCAGGAGTCATCATACTAATTATGTGTCACATCCAAGGTCAAGGTTATTTATTCAGCACAGCTGTCAACTGCAAGTGAGTTATGTTGATACACACACTCTCTCTCTCTCTCTCAAGGGTCAAAGGTTTATCTGTTCCTCTCTTTCAATATTATCAAGGCATCAAAGACACCATGTATTCATTCATAAAAGTGACTGCTGAATGGTACTGATAAGGAGAAGGTGTATACATTATTGTGTATAGGCCTACATCATTATGACTAGGGCCTATATGAATATATTGAGATCACAAACTATTTTTTGTTATAACAATTTTACATAAATTGCCACCAATTTCTTCCATACTGAATATTTCAATAGTTATGAGTAGGTTGACAACTTGTTTTGCGTGGTTCCAATTTTATTCCGACTCATTCAACTTTTTGACATATGTATTTCCTGATAACATGATATAATATTGTTCATTGAGAGCTATTCAAACTGATAGAATGGACGTGGTCTAATGCACGGTAGAATAAGAGTGGAGGGGGAAGGAGGAGAGAGAGAGAGAGAGAGAGAGAGAGAGAGAGAGAGAGAGAGAGAATAAAAGATGTATGCCGGCAAACAACATTGAATTATAGTTTATATTTCAGCAAATATTTCAGCATCAAGATGTAGGCCAACCTCAGCAAATAAAAACCAAACAATATAAAATGATTATTCATATCACAATATTGTTATTGATGGAAAAATAGACTGAGGAATAGACTGAAATAGTACCCTGCTCTCTTCTGTCCTTCCTTACAAATAACAATCACAATAGATAAGAAGACCGATCCTGGAAATAGAGAATCGAGTAGTTCAAAGACCGGCCCAGGACCGATCTCCTAACCGGTGTTATCAGTAGTAGATGGTTTAGATTGCGACTCGCGAGCAGGGATTGAAGGGAAATAAAATGCACAGTGAACACAAAATATTTGATATGTGTACAAGGAGAATTTGTATTTTACTCAGTGCAGTTGATGGCTTCCCTCACTTCGGTCGCATTCGAGTCCATCTTCCTACTATCAAATTGTACTGGGTGCGTTCTGTTACTAAGGCCTACTGGATAAAAATGATTCTACTGGCAAGTATTGTATTACAAGTAGGGCCAGTAGGTTTTGGAACACACCCATAGTAAGAACAGTGAATGCAAAGTCAAGCCCTGTACAGGATTTTAGTTACCTCAGGAATACAGTCTAGATGACAAACCATAGCAACAATATCATCCAAAGGCAGCAAACTGTGGCATTTGATCTCCGTGTACACATTCTTGCCCATGGTGCAGCAGGCCAGCAACTTAACGAGCTCAACGTGGTACCTGAAATGGGCGAACAAATATAATTCATAGCCATCTAAATCATATATCAACACTAGATTATATTACGAACCAAATTTACTTTTTCGTGAAAACAAACGGAGCGCAGCATATTTAAATCTGCCCTCAAGAAAATGATGTCAAGTTGTCCCCAGTCATAGTGCAGAAAGTTCCCACCAGAGGGATTTCACAGACATAAATTATCATACAACATGAACAATGCAAGCTATAAAATTAAAAAATATACCATGACGTAGACCATATTAGTCAAAAATGCTGAATGGCTAAATTTATAATAAGTGAGGGTGGAAAGATCAGTTAGTTGTATGTAAGAGTAACGCTCAATGTTTTTACCATCGATTTAACTACACCGCGTACCGTAACATACAAATAATGTGTAACCCATTGTGAATGTTTATTATTGATCGGATATTTTAGAAGATACTTTTCTAAATGGTGAAGGAGATTCGTCAAGATAGGTTCAAACACAAAACCACCTTCAATTTATTCATATGCTATTACTCATTTTCACTAGGCTTGTCGTTTGATATTGAATATTTGAATCAATTTTCGTTATCAGGGTTTCGATCGATACCTAAATCCATTTATTCATTTTCGATTATTTCACCCGAAAGTGAAGTTCCGATTATCGTGACCAGGAGTTTCAAGTTCAACCTTGCTGACTGACACATTTGGCTTATCAAAACACTCCAAGACAACATCTTTCCTTGCAAGCTTATAGTGGGGAGGAAGCTAAGACTGGAAAGAGGGTGACAGCTACTGATCAAGTGGACTGATACTGCTAACATTAACGTAATCTTGTCAAATATTATAAAGTTTACTTTATATTATTAAATACTCGGTCTGGACGATCAGGGCTTGCCCTATGCTCAACACTGACCATCAGCAGTCCCGCTATTAGGTTTGTCACAAAATAAGTCTCAATTTATTGCTCTTCAAAAATATTGACATTCTGTCCAGAGAATGACCAATGAATTTGTATTAGTGATAACATCGATTAATCAAGAATCGATTCAGAATCGATCTAATGTAAAACGATTCTCAAATCAAAAAATCGATTCCTCCCCCCAATTTTTTTTTGTCAGTGCTGTACTTCTTTAAGTCGCAATACGTGCTCATTTCGTTGTCCATATTATTCTGTATTGTTGAGATTTTACTATCTGGACACAAGCTATCCCTTCGGTTATATTTGACAGCCGAATGTTGACAGAAATACCGGAATGGTACAGTACAGTTCAAAGAAGTCTACCAGCTATTTTTCCCGTGAACGCCTTGGGAAGGTTGAAAAAAAGTTTAAAATTACACAAACTTTTTTCAATTTAAAAAAAAAATTTCTTTCAAAATCGAATAGGCCTATTAATCGATTTTGGAGCTAAAAGATTCGATTCCCAATTTTGAGAATCGATGTCACCACTAATTTGTATCTACAAAAAAAAAGGAATTTTTGACCTCTGACCTCAATTTACCTGAAATTTGTATGAGATTTTTGGTGATTGCAAGTATGTTCATCAGCACATTTTTCTGAACAGAATTAAAACTTAAGACCTTTTGTTCCAATTATTATTGGTGGGTCAGGTGTTTTTTTTTGTAGGATATTTGGACTAGTAGTAGGCCCCTACTACAAACATAACTACCCATTATAATCAGGGACTAAAAGTGGAATGTTTTTCAATTTTGATTTCACTTTCACTTACAACTTTAGTTTATAATAATTTATTAAAAAATGATATATCTCTTTTGACCATAACTAACATTGAATACATGGTCAACAGACAGTTGTGAATAAATTAATTCATAAAAATAGTTGGAATAATCAATACTATATTCTGCTCAGTATTCACTGAATTGAAATGTAGCATCTGTATCTACAATGCATTAGAGAACTAATGTGCGCTATAACATACACGAGAGACAAAGAATTTATTACAAAGTATTAAAAACATTGTTAAGCACAGACTTACCTCAAAGCACTGCTGGCATCCATACGATGCCGTTCTGACCTCATCATTTCCACGAACTGATTGAACGAATTCTTATCATTGTAAAAGATCAACACATCTTCTCCGCCATTCACTAACTGAAAACCAGCCAAACGAGTATTAACAGTAACTAAACTACATTATAAACTCAGTCATATTACAATCTAACTGAAAACAATCAATCCAGTTATACGATACCAGAGAACAAAAAAAAAATGCAGAAAAATATTTATTGAATAGTAACACTCACAGCAAGTGGGAAAATTGAGACCACGAGTCAGACATGTGTCAAGAGCAGAGATCCAACTTAGAGCAGTCCAATAACATTTCAAATAACACAGGAGGGCCGAGTTATCATTTCCTTCTACTCTATAGTTATATGTGTACAATTAGTATCTAGACGAGCGGCAGCTCATCCAAAGCCAGATGTCACAGATATCGTACACAGTCCACATCCACACACCTTGGTCAGAGGTACAAACAACTTTTACCTGGAGCACTTGAGTGCACTTTTGATAATATTGAATCGAACAATGTTAGAACAAAGAACAATTGTACCTTCCATACACTGTTTACAATTAAAATAAGCTAGCTTCATGTGTCTAAATTGAAGTGTTCAATTTACTATGTATACACTAAACTTATATGATTTGTTAATTGTCTATGAAACATAATTTTCTATGAATGTTTCACTTGAACTTTTCATATCACAACTTTCATATGCTCAATAAGTTTGTATGTTCTGATAGTCAGGCATTGGCTTATAGGCCAACTTTTTACAAGTAGTATTGTTTTTTGTTGGATTATTATTACTATATCAACACTATAGACCTGACAATAATATATATATATATATATATATATATATATATATATATATATATATATATATATATATATATATATATATATATATATATATATATATATATATATATATATATATATATATATATATATATATATATATATATATATATATATATATATATATATATATATATATATTATTGTCAGGTCTATAGTGTTGATATAGTAATAATAATCCAACAAAAAACAATACAAGTAGTATTGTTTTTTGTTGGATTATTATTACTATATCAACACTATAGACCTGACAATAATAAATATTAAAATATTGAAACAATATTTTTGTCACACACCTAGGAAAAACATTTTTCATCATGTCATGCCCATTGAGATATAATATGACATGTGTCGATCCTCAGTTACATGAGTAAAAAAAAATTATAACTGATAGCTCACAAAAATGTTTAGGATATACATTTTAGGAGATTGAATATCTCCAAAAGTCACCAAACAAAACAAAACTATACTAATTATCCTGAATCGTTGATGAATCGTCGTTCGCGCGTCGTTGACATTGATTAGACACTGATGAGAGTGTCACCAAAGAATACATAGACAAGCCAAGTAATAGCCAAAGCTCAATTCGTATGAGGATTTGGACTTGACGATTTGTACAGGCAGATGTTTGGAAAGATGTATATTGAAAAAACATATAATCTACATTTTGTTAAAGTTGTAACAACTTGGAATGTTCTAAATTGCCTTTTAATTCTCGTAATAATGTCCGTACAGGTATACGAGAAAGAATATGCTTGATTATCTAAACAAAATATCTATTCATTTGAAAAACCTGTTAAATGTTAATAGTCATACCTCTTGCATCACCATATCCTGGCAACGTCTGATGAATTGGTTTTCAGCTTTAACAATTGTCTGCAGAAACTTGAGATATTGAACGTGCCGACCGTGCGTCTCGATACAATGAACAAAGTGTTGTATCACTTTCTCAGTCACTTCGTTACAAAGCGTTGAATTGTCTTGGAATATTGCTCGTACAGTCTGAGCTTCACGGATCTATAATTGGACAAATTCATTTTTCAAGCCAGTGTTTCTCAACAGGTGGTGTGCATAATTCAGGAGAATGCAAGCTGGTGGTTGGTAGTAAGTAGGGGTGAAGACGATAATCGATCAAATTGATTTGATATTTGCTTTCCAACAAAAAGAGACAATATTAGTTATATTAATGATATCGTTTTTTGTTTGTATGTATTTTGCAGCTTAATCGAGTTGTATTTGGCGCCGTTACTTTCAAATCTGTTAATAGATCAGTTACTGAGTTTGGTTACATGATGGCGCTACTAGTCTATTTTGCTCACTTACTCGAGAGTGACCACCAACTTATTCGGTTTGAAGTGAGCAGAAACGAGAGCATTTGCAGTGCACCCATTGAATCTTTGCATTCGCATTATTTATGCTTTAACCTCGAAGTAATTGCGTTGGCATCATTAAGGCCATGTTTGATATGGCATAATTTATAAATTAAAATTACCACTTCTCGTTCTTGTTTAATACTTCAATGCATCACGCATGATTTATTCCCACAGAAATTGTGAATAGAAGTGTACACTAACTTTTGATTTAATGTGCAACGAAACTCACAAGACATTGCTGATGAAGCAAGTTCATCCATGTCGACATTGTGATGAGCCCTAGGCCTTTTGAATAAGCTACAAGTCTGACTAATTTGCAAGCCCACTTTGCCAGATAATACTGACGAACTGAAGAATTTTTTTTTCTAGATCCAATAAAATAAATCGACTTAAAATTTTAAACTTCCAAATGCTCAAAAAAGAGACTTTTTAAATTCTGATGTTGCTCAACGACCCCACCAACTTTATTAACCAAATTCCTAAAATTTGGACTTTGACTTTTAATCAAGTTATTGACGAGTAGTAAGGCCTACAATAGCTTTCACATATTAACTGAGAATTACTGGCACCGTATTTGGAATTACTCAGAATACGGTAATTAGTACCGGTATCTTATTGACCAAATTCATTCAATACCGAATCAAATATCAATCAATACCGAATTCACGGCGAATTGACATGAACTGAAAAAGATTCTCACTGTGAAGTCCCTCTGAGCGCATTTCAACTCGTTCGGTGGACGCTTTTGAAGGTGTAATTTTGTCTATAGAATCTATTTCAACAAAAATTCATCCGGGTTAGCATCTAAAAGTTCAAAGTGTATCTGCATGGACATGGATAAAATATGAAAAGGGGTATTGGTACTTCAGGAAAAGAGGTTGAGAAAAACTGATTCAAATTCTCCTGAAACGTGAAACACAACAGAAAAATTTGATATTTCGGCATGACAATTAGTCAATCACCAAGGTACATGCGTAAAAGGATGATGATTGATGAGGTTAAAGATGTATAGAATTGAGTATTGCAGTAGGGTACGTAAACTAAAATTCAATAGTTGGACCTATAAGTAAATGACCAAAGCTAAGTTTAAATTTCAAGCATGCTTACGGAAAAAAGTTGCAGTTCTTTACAAGGAATTTGTATTCATCTACTCTTCTCAGAACCAATCAAGAATGAAGTTTCTCTCAACAACAGTGTCACACAAATTTAGAGCTGTAAGGCACAATTGGCCAAACAAAGTTTGAGAATAAATACACGAAGTTTTATTATAAATTACAATTCATCTGCAGTATGTTTCAAGACCAGTTCTAGAGAAATTTGATCAAAAAACACACGACATTTTTGGAGAATTCATTAATTCAACTCCGAAATAATAATTTACTTCACTTACCCCTGGGTTCAAGAACAGATCCAACTGTTTGTGCAACAACACTTGATTTTGTTGGTTGCCAAGACAGAAGTTTTGCAAGAACTCGTGAGCAAGTCTCATCAACTCATTCATGCGTACATCTTCCTTCTTGTCATAAGGTATTTGTAGCAAGTCGAGTACCACCGTATGTACACCTACATTACGTAGCAAACGCTGTTCGTGCTTACGAGGCTTAGAAATGATACCAACGTTCGACTGCAGACACAACTTATTCATACGAATGAGAATCTGAAATGACAATAGTAGAAACATTAGGATTATAAATTGAAATTCCAATATGTATATACTATACTGACATAACATCGACTCTGAAAACCAAGAATCGATTCTCAAACCATCATTAAATGGATTGCCTACTATCTGTCATGTTTTACGTAAGAGATTGGTGTTGCTAGACCTTTTGAAGTGCGCTATACTATTCGCCCAGTATCTCGAGTTTTTTTTTTTAATGTTCCATGATTCAAGATTCACTATGCAATCCATGAACATATTTTCAAAATATCAAGGTCCAACAATTGAAATACTGTGATATCGAGTGGAATAGTATTTGAGAGACGAGCGTGGCAAGGTAAGGGGGGTGATACACGGTGGAGGGAGTATACAACTCAACCAACAGTAGAAATGACATGTGCTCCCGCTGTCGCCGGCCGGTGCCCTGATGGTTGTAGAGTATAGCTATAGACAAAAAAAAGGACAGAAGAATCGATTCTTCATTTTAGGAATCGTTTGGCATCAGTATCGATTCTTCAACGATTCTCGATTAATCGCTGTTATCCCTAGTATATACTATTATGAGCAGATGAAAGACATTTAGAATAGATGTTTGAACTGATCAAGTGAAAATCTAATCTTTAGACCACTTATATACAATCTCGGATCTTCTATAAGTTAAATCTAGTGCACTACTACACCTTTGATTTGAATAACTTGATTTGAATACATAAATGCACGTTCTTCAGCCGTTCCACATGCGATCAACTTTTCAGACCTACATTCTCAATTGTCTTACTTGTTGTATCTTCTTGTACTCCTCTGCCTGTTCTGCATGCAATGGTGGTCCAATGTCCAAGTCTATAGCGGAGCCTTGTTTCTCTGAAGATCCAAGACATGGCGCCAATTTCTTGGACTTGGACGGACTCTTACGTTCACCGCCATCGTCGTCATCGTCTTTGTTCTTCTTTTTACCATGTTCATCTGAACTCTTGGACTTGTACACCCACAGCTCGGACTTCTCAACCGACTGGCGTAATACATCCAGATCAGACTTGATTTGTTTATACGATTCCACATCGCTGTCCGAGACTAGTAATTGCACCTGCGTCAAATTAATAATTAGTGTGATGAACAATTATCATCAGTTAATTTATTGGTTATTAGATATTTATTGGCTATTAATTATTAGCTACAAGAGATTCTTGTTTTAAAAACATGCATTCATTTTGGGTTTGCATTTAGGAGTAGAGAAAAATGTTCCTCTATTGTTACTGACAATGCCTCGCAAAAGGTAAGTCAAAACGGTATTAAAACAATGACTTCAAAATAGTTCGAAGGTATGTTTAAATTTCAAAATCATTCAGCACAGCTCGGTTTTATGGCATAATTTGATGACAAAGAAATCGTGTGCGTCAAAGGTAATTTTTTAAAACGCACATTGGGAATGGTAATGAATAATGATTCTTACAGAGTTCTTGAAAATTATCACTTATCAGCCTACCAAAAAAAAAACAGTTATCATTCAAATATATAAGACAATTCACACCTTAATGTAGGGTTATCTTTCAACTGTTCAGTGGAATTTATCTATCTACACCTTTTCTCATAGGACAAGATATCACTTGTCATTACCAACAGTTAACGGGGAAGTGTGACGCAGAAACATACCTGTTTGAATGCCTGCAGTACTTCTTGGCGCTGACTGAAATGCCTGAACAGCAGATGCAGTGCTCCTGACACAAGTGCAGGATAATCGTGCATGGTAAGATGCAGCAAGACACGTAAGAAGGTGCGACCTCCCTGACCATCCAAGTCTAGTACTGCACACTCTTCACTGTCAATCAAACAAATGAACTTCAACAATGAAAAAATGAAAAAATGACCAACTATGCTCAGATGTCGTCACCAACTCCCATCATTATAGTCAGAATATTTGCATACATATTTTACACTGACCAATTCGTTCTCATTTAACGCAAGTAAACAGTGTTGTGATTGAAGATGCCACTGATTATAGATTATCACGCATTCAATAACTCATAAATCTGCATCAGCGAGTAATCTATTGACATTGATTGAATAACAATTATTTTTCATTGGATTATTTATCGATTTTCTGAAACTCTGCTACATTATCTCATTTTACAATATTCTTCATTCTTGTGTCATTTCCACATAAAGGTCCATGCTGTGAATTTGATAGTTGGATTAGCTATAGCAAAGACATCAATTATGTCAAAATCGATTATCGTCCTGTTTGTGTTTTTGTGTATGAATTTCACAGGTCGAAATGCGAAACCGATCCACTTGGAATATTTTTTCAAGTATTGTTTGTATACTACTTGCCAATTTTAACATATGGAGCAGTTACATGGACATTGAATTGGAGAGATGAGAAAAAAATGGAGGCAGCAGAAATGAAGTTTGTGAGGAGCATAGCAGGAGTGTCAAAGTTGGAGAAGAAGAGAAGCAGAATGATAAGGAAAGAAGTGGAAGTGGAAAGGTTAGCATTCAAAATGGAGAGAGAGAGACTCAGGTGGTATGGACATATGCGGCGAATGGATAAGGGAAGAATTCCGAGAGTTATGTTCGAGTTAGCGGAAAAAGATGGAGCTAAGAGAAGAGTTGGAAGGCCGAGAGAAAGGTGGCAGGAGGGAGTAAAATGTGGTGTAGTCAACCGAGGAGAAAAATGGGAGGTAGTGATAGATGAGAGATGGTGGGAGGATAGGGAACGGTGGAAGGAACTCGTAGGAAGAGAAGAAGAAGCAGAGGAAAGTAGTGGTGAAGAAGAAGAGGAAGAAGTCGGAACTGGCAGAAACCGATGGATAGATGAATCCTGCCCTAGATGAAATGGTGGAAACACCCCCTGGCCGAATTTAATTGGTTATCTGGGAAAGATATATATATATATATATATATTGTTTGTCACCAAAATCCCATCCCGTTTATTTATCTTGTTCCTCCTGACCACCACAGTCGATAGCCTTCCTCAAGCTCTTTTGTTCTTACTTCCGTTCCACCTAATCTCATTGAGCCCCAACACATTCAGCTCTTTGACATTCATAATGTTGATCCATCTCAAATTTCAACTAAAATATATACAGTAGCCTATATATGCTGGCAGTTTGACCACTGCCACTCACTGTAACCATAACTAAGATCTCTCGTCACAGGGTACACCTTGAAAAACCTATGTATCGATATCGAGCCTGGGCCCAATTCTTCCCTCACCTCTTGGTCCAATGGAGCGCGCGCGTTACCACTGAGCTACTAGTGTCAGCTGAATGGATGTGTATTGCTTATCAAATTATATCTCCGTTGTTATTCTAACCAATCATTATTAAGAATCGAATAATTAATTATCAATTGAGTTTTTAATTGTAGAATAATCGATTGTCATGAAAAATTCAAGTACCCTGTGTCAGTTTTTGGCATCGAACAACAACCCTAGATGTAGGCCTACCCATGGCAAATTGTTAATATCTGTTCCAAATAAAAAATAAATACACACATGCATACACACACTTGAAGAGAATTCTGTCTATTTGTTGTATCTATAACCATTCTATCTATTTGTATTTGTATTTGTATTTATTAGCTGTTGTTTACAAAGTACATTGTGTTAACATTGTCAATAAAAATTAGGTATAAGACCAGAAGGTACAGGAATAATGTGAATAATTGATAATATATTTAAATAAAATAAAAGTAATCTTAATAAATCTTGGAAGTTGTATAATAATAACTCAAGGTTAGACGTAAGAATGGCCACCCAACTAAATCTCGCCAAATGAATTTGTCGATTTAATAATAAAATTACACAGCACGATACATCAATCTTTAAAAAAAACAAGTCTAGATTCAACAAAACCAAGGACAAAATCAATATTGATAACTGTGGTCTCAAAACATCTCATAAAACTAATTAAGCAGAAATATGCCAACCTGCTTCCAAATATGCCTTCCGCTTGTGAACCGATTGATTCCAAGTCGATGCCTTTTTGACCGACAGGCATGATATCTCCAGCAGCTTTCTCTGTTTCGTCAAATTCACGTTTGAATATTGATAGCAAACAACTGATCCGATAGTCTAACCGAACATCCAGGATGAACTGTAAAAGATGAAAGAATTGCAATCAAAACAGGTACATATAATTAAATTGGTAGTGCTCCTAGTGCTGCTCAGTTCGAAAGACACCGATATGAATTACAATGTAGGTATAGCATACTGACTTGTAAACATCAATTTTACATCATGTCACTAATGTATCAACAACCAATCTGTAATTCCTAATAGGGCCCCTAAACTGAAGGTACGGTCATGGAGTCAGGGCAGTACGGAATCATGGGCCGGCAGAAACATGCATCTAGCACATCTGCAAGAATGTTTACAAAATACAAAAATACAAATAGAAGCAACGAGCCAATCACAGGCTTGACTTGTCTGCCATCCAGTGTACGAGAATCAAAACTGCGGAGACTTTGGAATATGCTTTACGTCACAGATAACTTGCACCCTGTTGGACAGTGGAGTGATGGTCGTAATTGGTTGAATTCGATTTATTGTCGGCTTGTGTCGTGTTGATTCACAGCTGTTTGTGCACTATGGTCAATGTGATTGGACTTTTTCTGGATTTGGCTCTTTTTTGGTTAGGTAAGGTTAGCTACTGTTGGGCAATAACTTATTGTCCAACAGGACAAGAATCTCTTTTAATTCTGATTCTCGCATCCAGTGTGGCCTTGAAGGTTGGTTGAAGTTGAACATTTTACCAGTCTTCAAACTTGCCGTTATGATGTAGGTGATATCACGGACACGTTTATACTGAAAATGTTTGTTTGACAAACCAACAAACGAATATCAAGCTCACTTCCAACCTTAACGTGGTTATTATATCAATTTGATATATATAATTGTTTTTGACTCTCAATCATAGCCCCAATCATAATCTCATAATACAGCTCTCAATCATATCTATTGGCCCCAATATCATTGAAAAAAAAACATTATTATGGCAGGCAAAAATTATTATCACCATTGTCGTTCAATTTGAAAGTGATTGACAGCTAGGTTCAAATCTCGGAACTCAATTCCTTTCTTGCCACACAAGTTGCACCCACACTTGCCTGGCAAACACGAGAATGGACCAGTTCCCGATAGAGAATGAACGGTGTGACCAAATCATTTGACATCGGGACGGACATGGTAGGATTGCCATGCAGTAGAAATACCGTGTCTCTATGAACAAACCTTGATACTTTACATCCAGGGCTATATTAGGGCCTAAGCCCACAAGGTCCAGGCCCAAGGCAGCAAATTATCAAGGAACAGCAAATCAGATAATACCGGTACGTAAATATATTGGAAAAAATTGTGTATTTCCATATAGTATGCACTCACATTTTGAGATACCAACTAATGCAAAGAGAGAATTAACAACAATTCTCTTTATTGCTACAGTTTTCTTCTAGTACACAATATTTATAGTCTTTATAGTATTTTTGTCTTGTCGATTGGCCAGCTTGGTGCCTGTGATAGCTGTCCATGACAAAAAGGCTGATGCCAAAATACGAAATACGTCACGGTTGAACATTTTATCGTCTCTTTATATCTAATGATAACTCGGAACAAAATGTTACATATTATCAGTTTCCTCGTGTCTGATGATGTTATTTCATTTCTGTTCAACTTCCCCATGTCCTAGTGGACACGTGTGGGTGGTTTAGATTGCAACTCGCGAGCAGGGATAGAAGGGAAGTAAAACGGACAGTAAACGCAAAATATTTGATATGTGTATAAGAAGAATGTGTATTTTACTCGGTGCAGTGTATGGCTTCATTCGTATCGATCGCAGTTGAGTATACAGTTCAATTATCAATTAGTAAAGTAAAGCCGAGTAAAAAAGCGTTCCGAGAATAAAATTCATCAGAATGAGAAACTACTTGAAAAGATTTCAAAACTCGATAATTCTCTTCAAAAAACATGAGATTCTATTTTCGCGGTGCCAATGCCTACTTTAGATAACAGTGTTACAGATAACGTGAATAACAAATCATTCACTGGTTAACCAGATCAAGTCAGACGTTGCCACTCTTAAGAGTACCCAGTTTGAATCCAATCGGTACTAAAGCACGTCCATGTGATGGCGTAAGTGGAGGTCTACTCTTGAATAAAGTAATCAAATTCAGCAATTGTGCTTTTCAAGTGTTAGTGACGATCATGCAGAATAGATAGTAGATGATAGTTACCCCCTATAACTAAGCTGTTGGCAGGGTCATTAAGCAGTATTAAAATAAATAAAGTGGGCAGGAGCATTTATCAATCAAAGGTTTAAATCAACTTTTGAATTCCAATTTTTCAAAATTGATAAACAATATTCTGAATAAAATCAGTGAAGCAATATCCTGACACAAACAATATTTGAACTGCCTGACACGAATAGCTTGAAACATTGAGGTCGCCATCTAAATCATAAAAGTGATGTTTGCTGTTTGCGAACTGTTCAGTGGTCACTTATTAGTTATTATTGGTGTCGGTAAGTTCTAACAAATTTCGATATTATTATTCAAATATATTAATTACTAATTAGTAGGCCTAATGATCAAAGTTTATAAAATTATCCTTGTCATTTGATAGGTCATGGACTCATGGTGACTAATAGCACAACACAATAATTATAAATGTGCTTCTAAATAGAAATCTAGTGCTCGTCATAGCTAGTTAGCTGAATTCTGAATGTATTACTATATTTGATGGAGGGGGGGGGGGGGGATTTTCTGGGTCTAGGGGTGCAAAATGTCCCGTTTACATCAATCAACTATCACAATACATTCAAGTATGGTTATTACCTGGAGAATTTCAATAATTTTCAGCTTGGTGTCCATCACTAACGGATACTCTTTCTTATACTGAGAAGTGTTCTTCTGCTGTGCAGCAGGCATAATAGTACTTCTTGTGAGGCCGGTAGCACCCAAAGTAAGGCTAGTCATCACTGCGCCCATATCACCAATCGAGCGCAACACCCCACCTTCGGCTGAAGACAACACAGTATTATATGTTTCATGTATTATAGAAGTAGAAAACAGTATTCTATTAGTACAACTCGGGCAAACATATCTCCAAAAATCAAATCCAGAAAGAATTAAGCAAATCACAATGAAATATAGCTCATAGGTTGCACGCTCCACCAGATGCAATGAATAAAGCCTAATCACAATTTGAACTAGATCTAGGCAACAATAATACTTCACATGTTATTACTCATTTTTGGCTCACTTCTTAAAACATTAATGCCCTGATTAAGGCAAGGCAGCTAACTACTTCTCTATTCAACATGCTATCTTTTCGTTCACCACAATAAATTTGAGGGTGTTTCTTGAAATCGACCTACAACAGTTAACACAGTTTTAGAATAAAAACTACTCAATAGTAAATTGATTGAATATATATCACCTGTTTCCTCTTCGACAGATCTTTGATCCGCTGCATTTAAAGAGGGCAGACACATAAAATGATTGATAACTGATAGACGATACTGCTGATTGTCAAACCAACTGAGAAAGACAAGACTGTGACAGGAGTACAGTATCTTACAATTCATGTTGAGCCAAAAATGTACGTACTATTTATCGTTATTATCAATCACAGAATAGAATACTTTAATGCTGTTAAACACCAAGTAAAATAAAATATTGTTTTTTTCCTATGTCAATGTCAATACGTATAGATTCAAGACCACAAAAGATGTAATCAATACGTACTATCAAATGATATAAATATAGACTATAGTATATAATTATAATTCATCAAAGGTATTTTTTATTACGAGAGAGGTAACGGGACACTCATCAACATAGATCCAAGAAATGAATGATTACATAGTGGTAGCACACATACAATGACTTATGAATGATTAATGTTGCATAACAACTAGAGTTGCCGTTTGATTACAATGAATTTTAGGAAACTGTATTCTTGTCAGTCTTGTCTTTTCGATCAATCGATATTGAACTGGAATATTCAATATATTCAATATTCAATATATTCAATATTCAATAAATTCGATATTGAAACAATTATCGATTTTGATTTGAAAAATTGTACATGAATGAAATAATACACTGTATCTGGGAATTTCCTATTTTGTACACGAAACTAGATTCTTCTTGCACTTGGATAACAGACACAGAGCACTTAGCATCCCAATGCTTCATTTCATCAGTTCATTTGCCTGGCATCATCGAGCTTTCAATAATTGTAGTCAATGTATTTCAATCAATGTTCATCATCAACATTTCCGTACAGTTTGCAATTTTTCAATCAAATAGCAATCCTAATAAAGACCCATCTATCCCCGATTTCCATGCTAATGATAATCTATGCTATGAAGAGCATATTTTAAAAGATCAACATTGATCAACAGAAGGACACGTCATGTTAAAGATGACCAAATACGAATAAGAATTTTTTCTTTGTTTGAAATGTTGTTACTTTTAGTAGATTGTTCCTTGAGTACGTTTGTCATGTAACACTGTAAAAACGTAATGTAAGACATGACATTACATATAGAAAAGTAAATACCGATATCTGACAACAAAAGAGTCAATTAACAAAATCACGTACTATTACTTCAACAAATAGCTCAATTGTGATTGCAAATGAGTAATGAAGTACTCGGCAAAATCAGCAGACGTACTTATAATGTCTAACGTTGGGAATTGCCCGGTTCTGTGGGAAAAAAGTTCTACTCACAGAACAGAAAAAAAACAGAACTTAGTTCTTGGATTTTCCCAGTATGCGTGGGCTGGCGTTCCTGACACACGGACACACACACAGAACTGGGTATTTCTATGTATAATCATCAACATATATGAGATCCATTTCCAAGTCTGTATTTACAAAAAAAACTTACAATCCACTTCACCAGCCTGTATTTTGCCATTGATGAAATCGTTGTCAGAAACACAGTCCAATATACTTAGCAGTGTTTTAGTCAAACGAAGCAAATCACTAAAACTGTAGAACCCAAAATAAATCAGGTCTCTTGCTAGCTTTACAACCTGAAAAAATCAACAGAAATTAATTAAAATATAATAAATTCAAGTTATGCTAATCATCACTGGAGTTTTTTCATTCATTTAAATACCTCGAATGTAAGCTTATTCTGATCTTGGTCAGCAAAACTCCACATCTCAGCAACGACATTACACAGATAATCCTCAACAAATAGAATTGTTGAACTGAACCGAGCTCGGACTGCTTCTTTATTCAAGTCGGGTGTTTTATTATTGTCATAGCTACACAAAAAATGTATACAACAATCAATTTTATAGCAATAAAATGTATATGTTGAAAATTATAGAGTACTGCAAATATAAATAGCTATAACTATCAACAATGAAAGTTGAAATATCACATTACGCTGATATCAAGTGAGATAGCAGTTGTTGATATTCAATTCAAATTCAGTGCTTGTTTTGAAGGGATATTTTCATTTTCATGAAAACCATAATGTGATTATGACCTAGTGCTCCAAGTTTTATAGGAGAATGGTTCTTGAGCAGTTATAAATTGAATATACAGGTACATAATTTCTACCAGTATCACACGAGGAACCACACTGCACAAGTGATTTTTATATGTTATGAATTGTAGGCCTCAGTAGAGGTGTTTGAAAATGGTGAAATGATGTCATGTTTTTCGCATCTGTACTTGGAAATTTCGGTGTTTGACGGTGTTATGTTTTTTTGGCCTAATGCCATGCAGAAATTACATTTCATGAAGTTTTGAAAGGAAAAACAGTGAACAAGTTTACAAGTACACCGTTCAACGTAAATCATCACTCTTCCCAGCTAGAATTTAGTTGATTTCGTATTGCACGCGAGAGAAAGCTAAGCGACTGGCCGAGACTACAAGTGAGAAACCGTTGAGAGGATCCTCACCACGGTCTCCTAACAGATCATGTTTACTCGAATAGCTTCGACGACGCTCGATTGTCATGTGGCCCGCTTCCATTGACGCTCGGCCGTCCCAAGTCTGAATGACAAACGAATGTTTCAAGCTCATCAAGGTCATGTGGTAGTCTAGGGTCAGACCGCATACACAAGCGCATATAAGCGGATGGCACGCACGGGCATCAAGAAGCGAACAGCTCAGCGTGCTTCGGTTTATTCCTACACGTCAAATAAAAGAAAATGGAATTTGGGAATTTTTTTCTTGATTAAATATTCAATGAACGCATTTTTCGTGGAATATTTCGCAGATTCAAGTTGATTTCGGTGTTTTGAACAAATTTAGGCACATTTTTCGTATTTTTGCAACTTGGAAATGATATTAATCAATTGATAATTTATTGAAACGTGCTTATATTGTTGTTTCGTCATCACAAACAACATTTTGCGATTTCGCGGCTTGCGAACAACAAAAACCTCCACTTATTAGATAATTTGATATGTGTGTGAACTATATACGTGCAGCACAAGATCTTATAAATATACTTTGAACAAATACTATTGTCCAATGTCTAATGTCTGATGTTTTTCTGGCTGATGTGAGAGAAGAAATGTCTTCATAAATTAAATTAAGGGGTTAATGATTTACTGTCATGAACAATGATTTCATTGAAGCTGGTGAATGATGAATGAAGAATGCAAAACTATGCGACGAAGATTTCATTTTTGGAATGGACGTTAGAAACCCCAAAATAACATAGCTGTTGGTGGTGTCATTCAGCAAACAATCATTGGATGTGAGAAACAAGCGTAACTATAGACTATACTCAGACTCTATGCTGAGACTATGGTAAACCCTGAAAAAAACAGTAACGCTGGTTAACGGTGAGAAAGGCCACTGGGCAAACCACTACCCTACTAGTTATTCCTGTATCAAAAACAAAAGCTTACTCTTGAATGGACATCTTGGGTGGTATTTCTGACCACAGCCTTGCATATTTGACAGGTGTGACTGGTTCCTGAGGGTCTCTATCTACATGGAGATGTAGCATCAGTTGGCAAAATGAAGCTCGCAATTCATAAGGTACACTCTCATCTGCCATACACCTGTTTAACAACCAATATAATATTATCAAGGGGGAACATTTATAAAAGAAAATTAATTATATCACCAACAGTTTCTTATGAGATTCAACCATGTGTCACCATATAATGTAAACACTACAGCGTAAAGTAGATGGTTGGCATAAAACAAAGAAGTACAAAAAAATTATTGAAACAGGAATCATATTTTGGAATGGATAACCTAATTTTTACTTTTCAATTTTTATATCCATCAAAGCAAAAATACATACCATGGCATTTTTCCAGACTCTAAAAAATATGTCAACAACATGACAAAATGTCAATGCACTGTACGGTTCAGTGAAACCTTGATATGTCATTTTTTAAGGTACCAGGCAAATAAAACCATCCACGCAGGAAACGATGCATGCCAAAAAAATTAATATTGGTTAAATATGGGGGTAGGGTGAAAAAAAATATATGATAGAAATGGGAAAACAATAGACTCGGAACCAATGAATCGAGGTTTCACTTTACATTAAAAATGAGATGTTACTTTACTAGAATTGCAAATTAATAATTATCAATGAGCTTACTTCAGTATGAGGTCTATGTCAAGATGTGGTGAGAGATTGTTTAATGCCAGATACTGCCTATTCAGACACATATTTGAGAACAGATTCAATTGGTGGCGATAATAATGTAGAATTGCTTGATCGTCTCTTGTCCCAAGCTTGGCTCCTCTTGACAGTTCAGTGAGAGACATTGACTTCTCACGATTGTTCCATAGCAAGAGCACTTCATCTTCTTCAACAACGGTGATCAAGACTTGCTCATCACCACCATTACCTTCATCAAACTCAACAGAATCTTCCACTTCTACCTGAGTCTTCAACATTCTAGATTATTAAAAGAATAAAAAACAATAAACGATTATTTCAAATTGAAATTATGAATGGGAAAAACTGAAAAAAAAAGTTTTTTAATTCTAATTTCACAAGAAATATAACCATAAATGTACATAAAATAATAATTCTCGCATGTTGAGGAAATATACGAGGCACAATTGTTTTCTTTATTAATACTGGGTCCAACGATCCACTGTAATGATAACTAAGATCTTTTGTATATAGTCAGAAAAATCTGCATTATAGGCAAATAAGTGTACCATTTAAAAAAAAAATAACATGCAGTAACCAAGATATTTCCAATTTCAACATTTAATTTGGGTCAGTAAATTTATACACATGACATGGGGCCTGTAGTATTGAATACTAGATAAAGAAAATTAGGCTATGCCATTCACTGGAATGGAAATAATCAAGTATTTCTGACAAGCAAAATGTATCATGTAGATATGATCTACATATTATTACACAGCAAAAACTATGTATCTAATTATGCACAAAATATATTCAGCACTAAATACCTTGTTTCCAGGAGAATGTCAGCATTCTTTGTACTTAGAACGCTCTTGCAAATGAGTTCTTGTGTAACGGCAATTGCCTTTTTATTTGATATACACAAGTCAGACAAATAATCCAAAAACCGAGATTCCCAGTTAAACATATTCTTACGAACAAGCCCTACGAATGTTTCAATCTCTGCAGCTGTGATATGTTTCTCCAGGAGTTTACGATTGTTGTGTAATAGAGCTGTGATGGTATCTTCTGCCAATATATCATAACCAATTTGTTTTTGCATGAAGCCAAAATGTTTAGCAATATACTCCTGAAAAAGAGAATAAATCCATTTATTAGCATAGGGAGGTATAAAATCAAATAAAATCCCTTGCAGAGTGTGAATTATTTCAAGACACACAAAAGACAGAGTGGCCTACCTGATTTTTACGATAGTCTTGTTGACTCAGACGAAGGATCCGGTAACAAAGTCGGAACATGTACTTATAAGGAGCATGCCTTGGATCATTCAACTCTTCGATTCTCAGAAAAGGTCCTTCACCCTCGGCAGATTCCAAGAACGGCGCTTGAAGTATTTTAAACAGCTGCTTAAGAATGTACTGTTCTCGCAGTAATTTCTGTCGATCTCTATTTGGATTACTGACGCTTAAATCCAAGGCCTCCGATTTGTTTTGCTCATTCTCAAGTCCAGCAATAAAGTAGATGATGTCTTGCAGGAGACTGGTGAGTGCTCGTCGCTCATTGTGTGAGATTGTGCCCTGTTCGAGTTTAGCTGACATATAAGCCAAAACCTTACAGGCGTCATTGGCAAAGTCCAAGTCTCGAACTTCAACAGAAGAAACAGACACCAAGGCAAATGCTTCCTTGTCCTCTTTAATGGTTGCACAACCAACTTTTGACATGACAGGCTTCTCCTCAATTTTGTCAATTGGAATAGAAGTACTGTGCACCCATGTGTCGGTACACAAATGGTGTAGCCGAACATACGAGGACTGTGGGACTAATGAATCACCCCGGGTCAGAGTGGTTGGGTCAAGTTCAAATAGTGAGGCTATCTCATTAGAATGAGGTACTGAAACCAGATGGTACACAGCACCACCATGGGGATCACGCAGTTTGAACCTCATCTGATCATGTGTGTCATCATCGTCAATTTCTGCAGCAAGGTATTGCCCCGTGGCGAGGTGCTTGAACCGAAATAGAGAGTTCCAATGACCAGCCCCACCTCGACAAGGGTCATGTTGAACAACCTAAAAAGGAAAGAACATAGTATGACCAACTACCGGTAGCTCTGAAAACAGTAGTGACTTTGGGTTACAGTAAATATTTCCCCACTGACTGCTATAATACAATCAATACATATATATCGGAAATACTCAAATGAGTTACGATTGACCTAAATAACAACATGAACTTCTAGCAAAGTGAGCAAGTAAGCAAATGATTCACTAAAAAATTCGAAGTTCAAACGCATTTATTGTACTATGGGACCCTTGGTCCTGAGATACACGAGACATGAGAAAATGAAGCAAGGAAAATCTGCATTAAAAAAAAATCATGCCACCTTCAGTTTTTTCTCATTGTGCGGATAAGTTATCAGCAACAAAAGTGAGATATGAGAAGGAAAAGATAGATAAAAACAATCAACCATTTTATGTGAGATGAAGGTTTTCTCACTCAATTTGATTTTTCTCATAACTCCTACTGCAGTGGAATTCTCTATAATATTGTCGATCTAGATAGAGTAATTTTCGTCGGTAACTCGGTTTTCGGTCAATAACTTCTAGCGTGATTTTCTATGACAACTTTACGATCTCGATCGACAGATCTTCTCGACTCGACAAGACCCTGTTGTTAACTATTGTTGACATTGAGAACCGTCACATTCAGTCGAAAATGGTGGCGGTCTTTTTTTGGTTTAGAAATATTCCTAGCAAAGAAGAACCAAATTCCACCGTTTTTAACCGTAAAATACTATGATTGAATACTGATTTCATGTTTTAAATACCGTATTCTACGCCAATACTCATTTCAAATGCTTTTTTTATTCCATGTCTTTGTATTTTTAAATTTCTGCATAGTAGGCCCATCATCAATTTGACAGCTTAAATGTAAGATCATGTTTTTATTGTTTTTGCATTGGCTCAGTACACAATACAACCTGTCATGTTGCCTCAGCGCACTGGCAGTTCTTGAAAGGGTTGAATTACAAAGGCCTCCAATTGGCTAAAAATTAGGGTTGCCAATCAATATCAAATATTTCAATCGATTTTCAAATCAAGGTTTCGATTCAATGTCGAAATCAATTATTCGATTTTCGATTACTTTGGTTCGAAAGTGAATTTGACATTGAATAAAATAAACATCGGACTGTCAGTAGTGTGTCAGGTTGGCCATTTAGTCGACTCGTGTTTGTTTGCACTCCATCCTTCCAGGACCAGTCTTCTTATCTCCTGGCACAGTTATTTTCAAGAAGAGGGAGGGGGGGGAGCCGCGTCTCTTTAGCATGGATATTGCGATGTAAACAATCATATCGTTGTAAGTTTTTTCTGCTGAGATCAACCTAAATCCTAATCCCGGAATATAAATCATAATCCTATGTTGTTCATCACCAAACACTTCATATCTCAAAAAATTATTGAAATGTTGGTATCAATATTAGTCACTTACCAGTATGAGTCATTGCAAGGTTTGAGTGGGAGTGTTTTATGAGTCAATGGGTCAAAGATCACACTGTAGGTCACAAAATAATTACAGAAGACTAAAATAAATATGGGTGCTGATGTGTTATGACAAGTTATGACAAACTTATCTGTTGATTAACTAATATTATGACAATTCCACTCTCACTATTCAGAAGTATTTTTTATGTATTAAATGTGAACTTACATTAATCGTAACTTTTATTTACCTAGAAATCCTTTCTTCAATTAATGATCTGAAAGTTTGAGGGGTCGGCTTATATTCGGGACATTACGGTATTTGTTGATTCCAAATTTATCGACATGTGCTAACGATCGAGATCGTGTGTGTGTAGAGAATAGACTGTTGACCTTGAGTGAGTTGCCAATCGTTCGTAGTCTCGATCGGGGTCGCTATCCACCGAATTTTGATGGTGATAAAGAATTGCAGTGCTGATTCATCTCCAGAATATGGGTCCAGGCATTTATAAATTTTGCATAGGCTACATGATATCAGTATATTTTCTGATGAAACAACAAATTCAATACAATCTTCACAAATTGAATACACCATGAAGCGGTATGGAATAATGACATGATATTATCAACCATTTATTTACCTCAATTTCCCACAAAGCTTTGCTACTTGTAGCTGCAGTTGCAGAAGTACGTCCAGTTGTACGGAGAAACACGTGTTGCTTTTTTTTGTATTCATCCATTGTAAGAAACTTCTCCTGCTCAGCATGGAATAAACGCACTACATCTCCTCCCTTCAAAATCTCCTCAGAATTCTCTCGATGTTCCATAAACAGCGTCAGTTTCCAAGATGTCCCAGAATTAACAACATTTACCTGAAAGTTAAAAATCAGTGATGAATGATTACCACCCCAGTACTTTTCACAAAATAGAATGCTCTGAATAATTTACATTTTGATCGGAAAGAAAAACTATGATAGCAAGCACAATATTTCTAAATCTTCTGAAAAGTGAGGTTTAGCTAGAGATTTTCCGAATAAAAGACTGAAGATTCAACAAATGGCAATGACCAGATAACAGCTGGCATAAGTGACTTATTCAGTGAGCAACAACATGAGATTATTTTGTGAAGCCAGCAAACAAAAGCAGTCTTCAATTTTAGAAACAAATATTTTGTTCTTTATAATATGTAAAATGAGGAAAATAGCAGATATTGTATTTGAAATTATGTACCAACTATTCAAATTAGTGAATCATAGAATACTGCTACAAGGGATCAAATTCAGCACTTGTGATGATGACGATGAATATTGTTAGCGTAAGGACCCCAACAGTTAGGTTATTTGGGGGGTACGAATGAGCAGGTGATAATGAAACTATCAAGTGATGATGATGAGTGAAAGGACGCTTACAAAAATTCATGCCCTAAGCAGGACTCGAACCCACGTCCAAGAGTGACTCTAGTTTCTAAAAGCAGTGCCTTTATTGACTGAGCTACGGAGGGCCGTTTCAGCACTAATTCATTGTTACCTGAATGTTACCTGTGAGAACTGTGATGGTATTAAATAACTATAACTACGATTTCTCTCAATAACTTACTACCAGTACCTGGTTAGCCAGATCCGTAATAGGCCTACAACATTAGCATTTGAATGTATCTAGAATGGACAAAAGCATGATAGTAAAGAGTCCAATGTAATTCTCTACATCTCACTCAACAAATCATCTCTTAGCCCAGATCTGCCACTTGATGTATGGTAACGTCGAAACTCTTATAGTTCCAAGCTCCCCTTTTTCCAATTTCATACGATTCCAAACTTGACTCATTCCAATTTCAACTTATTCCAAACTACACTCGATCTAATCTCGACTCATTCCAAATTCAATTAATTTCAAACTCAACTCTTTCCAGGGTCATATCTTATAAAAGAGGTGTTGATGAATGGTATAGTACGGTAGTGTATACATACATTTATAGTAAAATTACATCTTTGTTGTACAAAATACGGTATATAATAATATTTGTTCAACCACAAATGAACGAACTCGAAAGGTATGATGTTGGGGTACTTTCTTTATATGTGGTAGGCCACCTGACAGAGAAAAGATTTCAATATGATACACTGTAAATTGCGAAAGGCAGCAGGTAGATGAGACGATGGGGTGCAGTCACACAACTTGGAAAATTATAGTGAGGATGATGGCTTTAGTCAACAGGTTATAGTATAGAAGACTATAAAGTATTACTCACCTCTTTACAGCCAAGATTATCAGAAAGCTCATAATTGGCAGCAACATGAAGCACTTGTTGGCCAGCATTCACCGGATTTATGATGACTTTGTCACCGACAACAACGTTATCACCCGTAGAACGAAGTTTATAGAACGGCAAGATGTAAAACCAAGAGCCTTCATTACCATTTGCATCCAGGTAGACCCTCATTGCGTTCTTCTCTAGCAATGCAGGCAGACGTTTATTCACGGTCAAATATTTGTTGGACTTCAAATGCAATAACTGTACAAATGAAACATGACTGGTATCAATATGAAAGTAGATTAATTTGGTAATAATATAGCAAATTATTATAGCAAGTAATGTACAGGTGTATTGCTTGTGAGTGCTAATATATCTCGTTCATATCGCAGAAAATGAATCATGATTTTACATTTTACTATGCAGTATAAAAAAATCACAATAGTTTTGAGGTTATATAAAAACTCGAGAATTTTCAAAGCCATTTGTCGGACAGAATCAGAAATACAATTTACAATCATGGCTCAAATTTAATTCAACTATGAATTCATCAACTGTAAAATGCGATTCGATTTATAATTCATGTAAAAAGGAAATACAAAGAACATACTTAAGGTCTAACCTCCATTACCTCATGGTCATGAAAAAATCACGAGTTTTTGTCAGTCAATTCGTTTTGATGTGCTCAATGATAATATCAAAACAGATGGTAGGCTAACCGGGATAAATTTTGAGATATATCAATTCAAATACTAGATGTTTCCCTATCATTTAACATGCAACCTTCAAATTTCATGCGTTTTTATTATTTAACAGATCATTAAAATACACTAAAAGTAATGACATTCAATCAAAAAACTTGTTTTATTGTAGATGAAGATATTATGAATAGAATTATGCAAAAATATATATGGGTACCCGTTCTCATTTATGAATCACACTCATTTTAAGAGGAAAAATAGTTGATTTTTCACCAAATGAAATCAAAATAGCAACTTAATATTTCATTCAAGCACTGTAACTTTGGCAAAAGAAAATATGACAGTGTTTTTGATGCAATTCCAATTCAAGAATACATCTGTTCAATAAAGCTTGACTCAAATTTCCCCAATGTGGAATTAATTTCAAAATTACTTTTGACTCTACTGATCAAACGGCTGTTAGACTTTAATACGGTACTACACGGTACTCAGATACCTAGGCCTACAGCACATATGTAATATAGGTTTTCGCAATGCAATTTAGGTAGGTAGTTTGTTGACTTTGACAAAAAAAATATATGTGAAATTCCACAACAAACTAAGTATAAAAAGTGATCATTTAATGTCGCATATAGTTTGGAGAACAACTCAATAGATAACTGAAATAATGATATTGCCTAGACAGAATAATACATCTGAAACAATTTAAAATACCCAATTCCCACCAGACAATACACTTGAACTAACCTGAACCACGCTTCCATACTGTACAACCGAACCAAGAAGTTTCTTATTCTCAGACTCATTTTGCTTTTTCTCAATTTCAGCAGCATGCTAGAAAATAACAATATAGTATATTACAATATAAGATACATGTGTTAAAATTGCATATTGGTACAATAAACATTGTTTAATTGTTTTATACACTTATATTTGGTTTACCAACAAACTTTAATGATGACTGAATTCTATTGGCATCAGTGAATGATGAACGAAACGATGGGAAGAGCGATGAATCTCTTTTAATGTTTTTAGACAGTGGAAAGGTATAGTCATGGCCTATTTATTCTCAAGGAACCATCCTTTTGATCAACCCAACAACTGAGGAGAAGCATAAAGACCCTCAGTCAGGATGGTCAACCATGGCGGTAATCGAACCCCGGTCTCCTGAATGACACTTCAGCATGCAAACCACAGGTTCACCTTTCCCAGTGGTTTACTTCTTAACCAAGAGGCATCTGAATTTTTTCACACTTGCATCACCAATTACTCACATGTAATCTTTTCAGTAAAACAGCATCTGTTGTTGAACCAGCACTTTGCTTAGCAGCCTTCCAGAATTGTTTTTGTGCTGAGTAACGATTCATAGGACAGATCTTGAAGAGGCAATCTACAAATATAATAATGATTAGATTGATTACAGTAATAATAATAATAATAATTAATAATTAGGTGAGCGTAGCAGTCTCCATCCCACTTTTATAGGGCTTTGTCTGTGTGCTTTTTTTTTTTTTTTTTTTTGTGGGCACTGCACAGGTCGCAAGGAATGACTGATCGACATGAAACTTTTTTTGTACATGCAAACTCATCCAACTTAGAACTGTATAGTTTTTAGAATGAATCGGTGGACCGATTTTGAGAAATATCATCTAAAAGTTTCTAAAAATCCCATAAGATTTGGCTGGCCAGAAAATGTTGAAAAATAAAATCCCTCCAAATGAGATGAAATTTCCTGTGAATGTGTATACACGCATGATACGCATTATCACGATTTTGTATGCAATTTGAACCAGCCGTTTTGAAGAAAATAATTAAATTATCTGTTTTTATTCATCAAATATTATTATAGAAATTAAAGCAGATTCAGGTTGCCGAGATTCACTGCTTTCTAGATTCGATATTTGCCCAACAATGAAGTCTTCTTTATATGCATCAAGGTGTGTAGAATACCAGAGTTGATAAAATAGCAAGGGTAAAACTACTTCAACGACTATTATACCAGATATCTCGCTCATCTTACAACGCTTATGTTGCGTTTGGCTAGTAATAAAGATGATAATTTTAATAGGCCTACTAATAATAATATAAATTGGAAAAAAATGATAATGATTAGAGATAGGATAGTTGTGCAAAATAAAACCTCAAAACATGCAAAACGCACACACACAAAAAAAGAAACAAAGAAGATTAGCGGGTAAAAAAATACAAATTTATATATTTTTATCAATATGTAGACCCTATCCATAGGCCCTATCACCCATAACAAATAGATTCGAAGACAAAAAAATGTCATAGCATGTCATGGAGAGAAATGTCAAAATAACTATTTCAATTATGAAGATTTGAAATTTTCAATATGTAATCGACTTTTTTTCCTGTTGAATTTTTACGAGGTAGTTGATATTGTTTTTTGTAAATATAATTTGAAAAGACAAGAGAATATTCCGAAAATTTGGCCAAAAGGCCAAAACATGCAAAACCCTTAAAATATGCAATTTCCAAGTAAAATACCCAAATAAACAAGACATGCAAAATAAAAGTGGTATTTTTGAAATCAGGGAGTGATGAAATGAATATATCCACGTTTTTACATGGGATTTGAAGCATAAATCAGAACATGCAATTGCATAACTGTCCTTCTCTAATAATGATAATAGGCCTAATAATAATAATATAATAATATCAATAAGAATTATTATTATTATAAAGTTTTGAAGGCAATATTTCACAACACATTTCATTGAGTATCAGACTGAATTGAATAACTAATTAATATTAATCATGAAATCAACAATATTTGGTGCTCCCCTTTTCACAAAAGCATCTGGCATGCTTTGTGTTCTTTATTCCTTGTGGTATCGTACTATGAATTGCAACCAAAAAACTAGCAATTTAATGTAAGCAATGTTTACATTAATTTTCAAGAGTTTACCAATACCTTACCATCAAAACCAAACAAAATAGTAACATATTAGTATGGTATGTACTATAAATTAATTATTAATCATCAAATTCAAGATTTTGCCAAATAGTTCTATTAGGATTCAAGAATGTAAATGCATACCACGAAATTTTTTTGGTGGGTTGTTGAGATCACCGGCCTCGGGGCAGACAACACTTCGGTCGTCTACCAAGCTGAAAGAAAATACAAAATCACTCATGTAGTAATTCAATCTGAATCATGTGTCGAAATATTTAGGATAGAAATCAATTACACCAAAAAGAGTACGAAGACATGAAATATGTTTCATACTTTATATATAACATGAAGAACTATGTGTATGCCTATGAACCTCAAGAATAATCAAGTAGATCTACTGAAGATCGAACAAATATACCAAAACGGGCATCACTTCTTTTCGTAATGTCGGACTAGGCAGACAAAACTGTGGCATTTAGAATACATTTTCTTTAGTAATTATTAGTGGTGACTCCACTCGACTGAAGTAGGCTTAGGCCTATTTTGTAATGTTGAATAACCGTTATTCACTGTTTCATATATACCGTATTCACTTATTCATATATAAATATAGTCGCTTCGGTAAAAAAAAAATCCATTAAAAAACTGAATTCTGAAGAATTCTCCATGCATCTGGTTAGATATATACCAACAATAAATCCACTTTGCATTCGTTTCAAAAATTTGTGAAGGGACTATGAACACGTGCATTTAGATTTCAGTTGAAACACTCGCGGCGGCTTCTTCTGAACCGAGTTGGCAAAGTGACGACTTGGAGAATAATAAAATGTAATATTATTGGTGACGACCTTGGGTGGGGTAGAGATTCTGTTGATATGAGTTTTATATTGTGGATTCAATTTAATAATAGAGTTTAATTGATGAAGACTTTCCATAGAACAGACTTTCAGTAATTGTTTTCGAATATATAAATAGCAGGTGAAGAGTCCATGGAACAGACCTTCCGCAGGGTAGAGATGCAATAAATACATTTAATCATATGAGAACAGTCATTCAAGAGTGACGACTTATACAAGAGACGACTTTCCATGGGATAGAGATTCAATAATCGCCTTATATCAAGGTCGATATGCTCCGTCGGTACGACAAGGAAAGGGCAATACATTCTAATGTCGATACGATTTAGATTCATATATCGGTGTGAGGTCGAGGACCGCTTGTATCAACGTTGAAATGTTCTGTCGATAAGACGAGGATTAGGCGTTACATTCTAACGTCGATAGTCGATATAATATTTGTCTGCAGCATCGTGAAAACGTGGTTACTTGACATTGTGCTATTTAGAAAGATAGTATGAAATAATTAATGTTTGCCATATGTAAATAGTAGGTCAACTCCTCTAAATGCAACTATCACTTACAGTACAGTAACCTAGTTAACGTAATAATTAAATGAAAGTGAAAAAATGTAAATACCAGGGGTGCTAATTCGATCAACCTGATGGCGAAAAACTGGTTAATCGTGACAGACTTGGTACTTTCAGCATATTCGACCACAAAATTAAATAGTCCCAAATTGGAACTCAAGGCAAATTGAAAGAAGTTGCTGACATGATAAGTTCCGTAAATGCCTTTAAACGTAAAAACCCCCACCGGTACTTTAAAACTTTTTCTTGCATAAAAACAGAGAAGCAAAATACAAGTGTTCACGTAATGTTTTCGTGCAGCATTCTTCTGTCTAAACCTGTGTCTTGGGAGAACATTTCACACAAATCGAAAAAAACAGTCGGCCTATACACCATACTCAATCGAGAAAAACTGAGTATCAAAATAATCCGATTCAAAATTTAATTTCAACTTTATTCATCATGCAAACAAAACTGAAAAATGCAACAGTTCACCCTCATGTTTCCTAGCTCTGTATAGAGTCTCCATTAGGAATTAGCACGAGTTGTGTATCTATAGATAAAATCAAATATTCAACTGATGACATTGAACCCCGAAATTGAAATTGAAACCAGGAGTCCAGGACGATGATTATTTTTGCTCGAGGACCCCACCAACAGCTAGGTCATTCAGGGGTATGAATGAGCAGCTGTTATGAAGTGATGATATTACAGACTTCCTATGCAGCTCACCAATAAAATGTTATCGCCGTTATATACCAATCGAAGCACCTTGCATGAGCCTATACTATTGGGCGAACGTGCAAGTATCAAAAGTCAATGTAAATGATCCAGATAATTTGTTGTTCCTCACACAGTTCCTTATCTGGATAATTTCAATTGGATGATGGATAATTACACATAAATGTGTGAAGAATATTAGTTTTTTATGTATGCTTTGCTAACATTTTCAACTACTATGATATGCACATTATTTTTCATATTTTTTTTAGTCAAGCATTGGGCTTCTGCTTCTCATTCAAGTTTTGTCACAAGTGGGGGTTAAAAGTTACGTACTACAGAGTTGTGAGATGAAATGATGACAAAACAAAAGCAATGCCAACACGAAATTCATACCCGACTTCATAGAGAAATTGAATAGTCCATATGGGCCTATATATATTATAATCATGAAAAGTATCCTGGACCGTTAACACGTAATTGTGCACGCGTTTAGTCTGGATTGGTTACTTCATCTAGGTATATATTCATCGTTCAACTTTCATACCTTTCTTTCATGAATATTCTCTTACATTGGTTGTGAGGGTATACGTAGTGATACCACCCAGTTTTTCCCAGTTCAGTTTTTTCAGTTTTCGCCACTGGCGCCGATTTGATATAGTCTGCACGCCACTGCCCCCCAAAATGTACGCATTGGGGTAATGACGAACACCACAATTTTTTTTAAAGGGTTATTTTGAAAAATCTAAAAAAATCCTCATTCTCCCACTCAAGCTTTAGGTATCTTTCTGCTATCCCAAATTTGTATTTTAATTGGCCTTATATTGGGAAAATAATCGAAAGTGGTCACAACTGCTACAATAAAAGCATGTTTTTTTTGCAGGGTTACAAATCTTATAAAATTATAAGTACAAATAATAATGAGAGTGCAAAATTTTCAACTGCATGGTCTAGATAAGTGTTGGAACTAGAGGGAACAATGATTTTATAACTTTCTTCCCAATAAGTGATAACAAAGTTGTGTGTTCCCCACTACCCCTTGTTTCCCATTACCCACATTACCCCTAATGAAGACAATCCTAGTTTGTAGAGTGTTTCACTCGGAGTGAAGCGGTTGGTTCAATATATCTTTATGGGTCAGCTTTCTCTGACATGAACTTCATCAAGTCAAAATTCAAGGGATGCAGAGCGACCCATGGAAATTTGGCTTTTATAAACACCTAGCCTACTGTAGGTTTATAGATAGTTTCTAATATGTATGTTTTCTTAAATACGAGTTCAATCATTTTAGTCATACAGAATATTAACAAATTATCAGTGTTCATGTTTTGAAGTAGTATTTATCTAAATCTATTTAGAGCATTCACAGATTGTACTGGTTAGAGGGGAAAAGAGAGTGGGGGGGTCAAGAATAATTTGTTCTAGCTATAGGTATACACAGTTAGATGTACAGTATGACGCAAAAGTAAAAAGCCGTTCCATTCTCTGAAGCCTGGGAGGTAGGCAGCACGCCACACAGATGGTAAACCGGTGGGGTTAGGGTGCAAAGGTCGCATCGCAGGTAGGACTGACATGAACAATTCCCAACATGTAGTTTGATCTGCGTGATTGTGAATCGTATCACCAAGCAATGTTGCCATTCAACTTGTTCGACAGGTTCGAAGGGTTGTTTGGCACTGTTGTCAATTCATAATTAGAGTTGGAATGATTTCAGTATGGAGTAGAAGAGAATTACATTCTGTTCTCAAATGGTCAGAAACACACATTCTTAAATTCTCATGAGATGATTTTTTTTTTGTTTGAGACGAAATTGTTCAAGAAAAACTCTGAACAAATAATCGAAAATAGGTTTTGCGGGTGAAGAGGTTTCGATAATTGAATTCACGATTTGATTCAATTGTTCTGTAGATCTTGAAAATCTCAGCTTGGAATAATAAATTACCATCGAAAATAAATTCAATATGCAATGAAAAAATTATGATTCCATGCCAATCCGATGGCGTTTGAATGGATATTTTTTCATTTTTCTATCCAACCCAATTTTGTATGAAATGCTACATCTTTCATCATAGCTTACTGGAAAATGAACAGTATGATTATGAGCGTAAGAATAATTTGATGCGAATCAAATATGAAGAACTGAAAATGCGAAGGAAATTCATAATAAAAGGACAGTAAAATTTCTATTCATCATTGATAATATCGAGATAGCATGGACAGAATTAATGTGAAGTTCGATATATAGAATTTGAAACAGTTGGATGAGCGATGTCGAAGACTTCCATCCTACTCTTACGGAGCTTTGTATATATATATATATATATATATATATATATATATATATATATATATATATATATATATATATATATATATATATATATATATATATATATATATATATATGTATGTGTGTGTGCGTATGTTCATCCCACATTCAATCTAGCTACTTGTGAGGTCATCAAGCCCCTGGAAATAAATATATATATATATTTATGTATACATATATATATTTTGTTGTTGTTGTTATATTATAAATATTATATTATTATATTATATATATTATATATTCATCTTTATATAATTTTGGAACGTTCATTATATATTGAGTCATTATGTGCATGTTCATTAATTTCGTTCATATTATTTTGTCATTCATGTATCGCCTAATGAGTAATCAATAATTTTGTTTTGCGCTTCACTATTCAGTTCTTCACGTTTTGAATCCCTTATCCACTATTTTCATTCCAATTTGTCCAAAGTGTCACATGGAATATTCCTTCCATGAGCAATGTGATTTTCACCTAATCGAGATCACTTTTTTTGTAATTGGATGAGCGAAGCGAAGACTTAATCCCACCATAATCGAAGAAAGTGCCTTTTTTCCGCGCTCCACAGGTCAAACTTGTATTCAAAATCAGTTGAAACTTGGCATGCACAAGTGTCTGTATCTAATTCGATACTGTATAATTTTGAGGCGCAATTTGTCGAATCACTTCTGGTAAAACTCATTTAAAGTTTTCAAAAATCCCGTAAGAATAACCCAGAGGAAAAAAATCGTCGAAAATATTTCACCCGAGAGAATTCAAATTCCCAGTGAATTTCAATATAATCATGATACATATTATTCTGAGAATTTCCTCAAATCAATCCAGCCGTTTTGATGTAAAAAAATATATAATGTAATGTTCTTGAATCATTCAAAGCCGTCAAGATACCGATTAAAATTCGAGCAACGGGTGTCATCAATTAATTGGAAACGATCAAATCAAAGCCTTCTATATTATCACAGAAATTAATTAGGAAATCAGGGATAGTAGTGACGTATTTGTTCGGATTTCAAGATGGATATCGTCTTCCAAAGACACAATCTCCGGCTTATGTGGGTGTCATCATTTCCAAACGTTCAATTAACATAACTAATATTCTCATTGATTTGTTATTTTCATTATTTTCATTATCATTCCCCTATCACTAAGGTGCTGATTGAATTATACTAGGTGAACGCGTCATGTGTTTCCGCGTTGATGAACAATATTTGGAACAATAGATCAGTATATCTTTGGATTGGTTATATACTTTAATATTTTATATATTTCATATATATATTATGTATTATGAATTTTAAATTTCCAATGAGAGATATTGTTTTTTTTTTCTTCACTTTTTATTCTGATATAGGTAAGTTCTTCAATTTGAATCGTTAATCTGCCCAAATTTACCGATCCAATTACCACCAAAAGCTATAAGTATTTAAAGATGGAAGAAAAATAACGCACATGCGCTAAATGACCTCGCTGTCGATGCGCCTTAAAACCCTAATATGCATTCATTCAAAAATAACGCCCATAGATAAAATAGCATGTAGTTCGGTTTTGCATTGTGGCCTGTGGAGCGCACACAAGAAAAGAAAACGGATCAAGATCTGATTTGGATCAAATACATGTCTTGATGGTAAATACGAGAAAGAATTGACATCAAAACAACTGACGCCAATAGATCGTATAGTCATCAGTGCTGTGCGACATTAAAACCAATACGAATGATACAAACATATCGAAACATTATTTTGAATTGCACAGATGAAATCACTTCAAATATAATCAATACTATTTTACTTCAGTCAGTATACCTGCATGTGGACTTTGAATGTCGGACCGGTTTCTAGCGTGCATGACAAGTTGCCTACCTCCCGGGCTTCAGAAAATGAAACGGCTTTTTACTTTTGCGTTATACTGTACATCGAGCTGTACATGAGAAAAAAATAGATATCAATGTTAGAAATTATAAAGAACTATTACAATCAAAGGAGATGACAGGAAAATTCCTTCAAAGTCAGCAGATAAGCAGTGGCAAGAAAATTATGATTGTATAATAATAATAATAATAATATATTTTCATTTCCAAAAACTTTCTACAGTTGTACTACCTTTTAAGATAAATCCTATGAAGGGTTTATGGAAAACATATTTGTTAGGTTAGGTCTACATATTTACCAATATTCACAGTAAAATATAGACAAGAAGTGTTTCACAAAATCATTACCTAATGAAATAATACCATCGTTTGATCATAGAGATATATATCTCCATGGTTTGATGAAAATATAAAACAATTGCTACTTGGCAAAAATAATGTTTTAAATTCTGAAATCAGATTTTGTCATTTAAATATTCTTTTACCGAATAATATGCTTTATTTTCAAGAAGAGTTTTGAGTTTAGGTTTGAAAACTTCAATTCTATTTATACATTTTATATTTACGGGTAATTTATTATATAGTTTTGAATTAATGTACTTTGAATCAATTTGTGTTAATTTTCACCTTTGTTTTATTATGTGTAAATTTTCTTTTTGTCGCGTGTCATGAGTATGTATATGTTTATTCAGGGTTTGAGTGTTGAATAATTTTTTAACGCTTAAAATGGACTGAAGTATATACAAACTGTAGAATGTTAGAATTTTGTGTTTAATAAAATGAGGCTTACAATTAGGTTTAACAAGACTGCTTTCTTTACACTTAAGACTAAGAATACTCCGTAATGCTCTTTTTTGAAGAATACAAATTTTATTTGCATCAGTGGAATATCCCCAGAGTTCTATTCCATATCTCATGTGAGATTCAAAATTTGTGAAGTAAACTATTTTTGCTATTTTTACATTTGTATTTAATTTGAGAGATTTTAAGGCAAAACATGCAGAGCTTAGCTTGTTTGCTAAATTCTCACAATGATATATTCACAATGTTCAGATTTAGATAGGTGTTGGATCAATTATTAGATAATCTAGTCTAAACAATACAGTAGATGGAATAGTGGGAAAGGATACTTCTACAATAAAACAAATATATCCTAATAATTGTTGGTTTGACAAAGAGATTATGATAGCACAAAATGAGAGTAATTATTTATATAGAGAAAAGCAAAACAAAACGGTGATTTGAATGAGTGGGAATAATATACTGAAAAAAGGAATGACCTACAGTACTATCAATGATCAGACGAAAAAAGAAATGGTATTATACTAATAAGATATCCGAATACAAGGATACACCTAAGAAGCTTTGGAGTACACTAAAACAATTACACGAAAGGAAAGCAAAAGAAAATGAAAATGGATTGTATTTTAAAGACAAGAAAAGGTATGAGGTAATCCAAAGATAGCAGAAACATTCAATAGTTTCATTTTATACCTGGTGTGGAAGAAATATATACGAGTATAATCAATCATGGAAGAGTTGGTAATGTTCTAGATAATATCAAAGTAAATGAGCATTATAAAAATATGGTAAACTTTTGTCCAACAAGTAGTAAGGAAATATCAAAATTTAATAAGTTTGAAGAATCAGGTCAGGGATAAGACAAAATAACAGATAAGAATTTCAAACTTTCCAAATGGGTAATAAGTAGGCCTATGTATATTAAAAATATTGTGAATAAATCACTAGAATTAGGAGTAGGCCTAGTTCCACAATTACTAAAAATGTCCATAATAGTTACGGCACCTACTGTTAAGGGGGTGCATGCAAGGTGATTATAAAAATAGAACAATTCTTTTTTTTTTTTTTTTTTTTTTATTGGTTTTTAACGACGCACTGTAATGATTACTAAGATCTATTGGCGTCGGATGAATGATTAATGAGATGGTGGGACGATGAGATGAAGGTTTTTATGGGTAGTGGGAAGGATAGTGGGAAGGAAGCGGTCGTGGCCTATATTGTGGGAACCATCCCGGCATTAGCCTAGACTACAGAGGGAAACCACGAAAAACCCATGTAAAGATGGACGGTGGCGGGGATCGAACCGGGTCCGATATGTCCCTTCACCTCCCGGATCACGAAGCAAGTGAGCTAACCACTCAGCTACTGTGCCGGTGCAGAGAGAACAATTCATCTCTACTATTTTTTCCATGTTCACAAACCAGTATAATTGAATAAAAAGTATATCAGCTATGACATTCTATTTTTGAGAAATCATTCAAATCAATCGATTTTGAGATGATACATCAATGGATTTTCTCAGGTTCTTGATATTCATTGACGTATTATCTTGAAACTGATTGAATTCCCCAAAAAAGAATGTCATATTAATTGAAGAGATGGAATCATCTTCGGGTCGATATACTTCTCATTCAATTACACTGGTTTGTGAGCATAGACAAAATGGTCAAGATGAATTTCTCTATTTTCATAAGCACCGTGCATGCCCCCCTTCAAGAATACAGTAAATTGTGAAGAATATAGACCAGTAAATATGCTACATTTGGTGGACAAAATTTTAGAATATACAGTAATTGATCAATCAGATGACTTTATAAAAAGAAATAACATACAAATTGAAGAATAATTGGGGTTCAGATAAAACCATGGTTGTGAAATTCAATTAGTGAAGCCTATATCTGACATTACCGGTATGTAAAAATATGAAAAAAAAAGAAGTGGTCATTGCAATTTTCCTGGAACATATACAAGCTATTGAAATAATGGATGTTACTGTTGAGAACGCTAGAGAAATAGGGTATTTGTGGAATGGTGCTGAAGTGGATTAGAAGTACCGTTATATTTGGGAGGAAAATTTCGAAAAGTAAAATTAATTTATGTTTTGTCCAGTGTAGTTGAAAATAGGGAAAGAAAGAACGGCAGCTTACCGAGATTCACGAGTAGAGAAAGGCCTACTCATAGTGGATGAGCCGTGACTAAGGCAATAGTCGAAACGTCAGAATTTCCTGTGTACTTTTCATCTCTGTGTTCTATCTACGGGCTCTCCACTATGAGTAGAGCTTTCTCTACTCATAAATCTTGGTAAGCTGCTGTTCTTTCTTTCTCTTTCACCCAATTCATATATCCAGCCTCAGGTTATTTTCCTATACACACGTATTTGAAAATAGCATTATTGGAAAGTTGGACTTGATTTAAAGAAAATATTTTGTAATGGACGATATGAGATGAATGATTGATGATAATGCAGGTTAAGAGAAACTAGTGATGTGAGAATGATGAGGTGGGTACAGGTTGGAGGAGATACATAGATAGAGCACAAAAAACACACACACATGTGTGAACTGGACAATGCGAGTACTGAGAGGTAGGCTATATATGTGTATATCCATCGATCCATCGATCGATCCATCCATCGATCCATCGATCCATCGATCCATCGATCCATCCATCGATCCATCGATCCATCCATCGATCCATCGATCCATCGATCCATCCATCGATCCATCGATCCATCGATCCATCGATCCATCGATCCATCGATCCATCGATCCATCCATCCATCGATCCATCCAATCCATCCATCCATCCATCCATCCATCCAACCATCCCATCCATCCATCCATCCATCCATCCATCCATCTACCTATCTATCTATCTATCTATCTATCTATCTATCAATCTATCTACTATCTATCTATCTATCTATCTATCTATCTATCTATCTATCTATCTATCTATCTATCTATCTATTCTATCTATCTATCTATCTATCTATCTATCTATCTATCTATCTATCTATCTATCTATCTATCTATCTATCTATCTATCTATCTATCTACTATCTATCTATCTATCTATCTACTATCTATCTATCTATCTATCTATCTATCTATCTATCTATCTTATCTATCTATCTATCTATCTATCTATCTATCTATCTATCTATCTATCTATCTATCTATCTATCTATCTATCTATCTATCTATCTATCTCTATCTATCTATCTATCTATCTATCTATCTATCTATCTATCTATCTATCTATCTATCTATCTATCTATCTATCTATCTATCTATCTATCTATCTATCTATCTATCTATCTATCTATCTATCTATCTATCTATCTATCTATCTATCTATCTATCTATCTATCTATCTATCTATCTATCTATCTATCTATCTATCTATCTATCTATCTATCTATCTATCTATCTATCTATCATATCTATCTATCTATCTATCTATCTATCTATCTATCTATCTATCTATCTATCTATCTATCTATCTATCTATCTATCTATCTATCTATCTATCTATCTATCTATCTATCTATCTATCTATCTATCTATCTATCTATCTATCTATCTATCTATCTATCTATCTATCTATCTATCTATCTATCTATCTATCTATCTATCTATCTATCTATCTATCTATCTATCTATCTATCTATCTATCTATCTATCTATCTATCTATCTATCTATCTATCTATCTATCTATCTATCTATCTATCTATCTATCTATCTATCTATCTATCTATCTATCTATCTATCTATCTATCTATCTATCTATCTATCTATCTATCTATCTATCTATCTATCTATCTATCTATCTATCTATCTATCTATCTATCTATCTATCTATCTATCTATCTATCTATCTATCTATCTATCTATCTATCTATCTATCTATCTATCTATCTATCTATCTATCTATCTATCTATCTATCTATCTATCTATCTATCTATCTATCTATCTATCTATCTATCTATCTATCTATCTATCTATCTATCTATCTATCTATCTATCTATCTATCTATCTATCTATCTATCTATCTATCTATCTATCTATCTATCTATCTATCTATCTATCTATCTATCTATCTATCTATCTATCTATCTATCTATCTATCTATCTATCTATCTATCTATCTATCTATCTATCTATCTATCTATCTATCTATCTATCTATCTATCTATCTATCTATCTATCTATCTATCTATCTATCTATCTATCTATCTATCTATCTATCTATCTATCTATCTATCTATCTATCTATCTATCTATCTATCTATCTATCTATCTATCTATCTATCTATCTATCTATCTATCTATCTATCTATCTATCTATCTATCTATCTATCTATCTATCTATCTATCTATCTATCTATCTATCTATCTATCTATCTATCTATCTATCTATCTATCTATCTATCTATCTATCTATCTATCTATCTATCTATCTATCTATCTATCTATCTATCTATCTATCTATCTATCTATCTATCTATCTATCTATCTATCTATCTATCTATCTATCTATCTATCTATCTATCTATCTATCTATCTATCTATCTATCTATCTATCTATCTATCTATCTATCTATCTATCTATCTATCTATCTATCTATCTATCTATCTATCTATCTATCTATCTATCTATCTATCTATCTATCTATCTATCTATCTATCTATCTATCTATCTATCTATCTATCTATCTATCTATCTATCTATCTATCTATCTATCTATCTATCTATCTATCTATCTATCTATCTATCTATCTATCTATCTATCTATCTATCTATCTATCTATCTATCTATCTATCTATCTATCTATCTATCTATCTATCTATCTATCTATCTATCTATCTATCTATCTATCTATCTATCTATCTATCTATCTATCTATCTATCTATCTATCTATCTATCTATCTATCTATCTATCTATCTATCTATCTATCTATCTATCTATCTATCTATCTATCTATCTATCTATCTATCTATCTATCTATCTATCTATCTATCTATCTATCTATCTATCTATCTATCTATCTATCTATCTATCTATCTATCTATCTATCTATCTATCTATCTATCTATCTATCTATCTATCTATCTATCTATCTATCTATCTATCTATCTATCTATCTATCTATCTATCTATCTATCTATCTATCTATCTATCTATCTATCTATCTATCTATCTATCTATCTATCTATCTATCTATCTATCTATCTATCTATCTATCTATCTATCTATCTATCTATCTATCTATCTATCTATCTATCTATCTATCTATCTATCTATCTATCTATCTATCTATCTATCTATCTATCTATCTATCTATCTATCTATCTATCTATCTATCTATCTATCTATCTATCTATCTATCTATCTATCTATCTATCTATCTATCTATCTATCTATCTATCTATCTATCTATCTATCTATCTATCTATCTATCTATCTATCTATCTATCTATCTATCTATCTATCTATCTATCTATCTATCTATCTATCTATCTATCTATCTATCTATCTATCTATCTATCTATCTATCTATCTATCTATCTATCTATCTATCTATCTATCTATCTATCTATCTATCTATCTATCTATCTATCTATCTATCTATCTATCTATCTATCTATCTATCTATCTATCTATCTATCTATCTATCTATCTATCTATCTATCTATCTATCTATCTATCTATCTATCTATCTATCTATCTATCTATCTATCTATCTATCTATCTATCTATCTATCTATCTATCTATCTATCTATCTATCTATCTATCTATCTATCTATCTATCTATCTATCTATCTATCTATCTATCTATCTATCTATCTATCTATCTATCTATCTATCTATCTATCTATCTATCTATCTATCTATCTATCTATCTATCTATCTATCTATCTATCTATCTATCTATCTATCTATCTATCTATCTATCTATCTATCTATCTATCTATCTATCTATCTATCTATCTATCTATCTATCTATCTATCTATCTATCTATCTATCTATCTATCTATCTATCTATCTATCTATCTATCTATCTATCTATCTATCTATCTATCTATCTATCTATCTATCTATCTATCTATCTATCTATCTATCTATCTATCTATCTATCTATCTATCTATCTATCTATCTATCTATCTATCTATCTATCTATCTATCTATCTATCTATCTATCTATCTATCTATCTATCTATCTATCTATCTATCTATCTATCTATCTATCTATCTATCTATCTATCTATCTATCTATCTATCTATCTATCTATCTATCTATCTATCTATCTATCTATCTATCTATCTATCTATCTATCTATCTATCTATCTATCTATCTATCTATCTATCTATCTATCTATCTATCTATCTATCTATCTATCTATCTATCTATCTATCTATCTATCTATCTATCTATCTATCTATCTATCTATCTATCTATCTATCTATCTATCTATCTATCTATCTATCTATCTATCTATCTATCTATCTATCTATCTATCTATCTATCTATCTATCTATCTATCTATCTATCTATCTATCTATCTATCTATCTATCTATCTATCTATCTATCTATCTATCTATCTATCTATCTATCTATCTATCTATCTATCTATCTATCTATCTATCTATCTATCTATCTATCTATCTATCTATCTATCTATCTATCTATCTATCTATCTATCTATCTATCTATCTATCTATCTATCTATCTATCTATCTATCTATCTATCTATCTATCTATCTATCTATCTATCTATCTATCTATCTATCTATCTATCTATCTATCTATCTATCTATCTATCTATCTATCTATCTATCTATCTATCTATCTATCTATCTATCTATCTATCTATCTATCTATCTATCTATCTATCTATCTATCTATCTATCTATCTATCTATCTATCTATCTATCTATCTATCTATCTATCTATCTATCTATCTATCTATCTATCTATCTATCTATCTATCTATCTATCTATCTATCTATCTATCTATCTATCTATCTATCTATCTATCTATCTATCTATCTATCTATCTATCTATCTATCTATCTATCTATCTATCTATCTATCTATCTATCTATCTATCTATCTATCTATCTATCTATCTATCTATCTATCTATCTATCTATCTATCTATCTATCTATCTATCTATCTATCTATCTATCTATCTATCTATCTATCTATCTATCTATCTATCTATATCTATCTATCTATCTATCTATCTATCTATCTATCTATCTATCTATCTATCTATCTATCTATCTATCTATCTATCTATCTATCTATCTATCTATCTATCTATCTATCTATCTATCTATCTATCTATCTATCTATCTATCTATCTATCTATCTATCTATCTATCTATCTATCTATCTATCTATCTATCTATCTATCTATCTATCTATCTATCTATCTATCTATCTATCTATCTATCTATCTATCTATCTATCTATCTATCTATCTATCTATCTATCTATCTATCTATCTATCTATCTATCTATCTATCTATCTATCTATCTATCTATCTATCTATCTATCTATCTATCTATCTATCTATCTATCTATCTATCTATCTATCTATCTATCTATCTATCTATCTATCTATCTATCTATCTATCTATCTATCTATCTATCTATCTATCTATCTATCTATCTATCTATCTATCTATCTATCTATCTATCTATCTATCTATCTATCTATCTATCTATCTATCTATCTATCTATCTATCTATCTATCTATCTATCTATCTATCTATCTATCTATCTATCTATCTATCTATCTATCTATCTATCTATCTATCTATCTATCTATCTATCTATCTATCTACTCTATCTATCTATCTATCTATCTATCTATCTATCTATCTATCTATCTATCTATCTATCTATCTATCTATCTATCTATCTATCTATCTATCTATCTATCTATCTATCTATCTATCTATCTATCTATCTATCTATCTATCTATCTATCTATCTATCTATCTATCTATCTATCTATCTATCTATCTATCTATCTATCTATCTATCTATCTATCTATCTATCTATCTATCTATCTATCTATCTATCTATCTATCTATCTATCTATCTATCTATCTATCTATCTATCTATCTATCTATCTATCTATCTATCTATCTATCTATCTATCTATCTATCTATCTATCTATCTATCTATCTATCTATCTATCTATCTATCTATCTATCTATCTATCTATCTATCTATCTATCTATCTATCTATCTATCTATCTATCTATCTATCTATCTATCTATCTATCTATCTATCTATCTATCTATCTATCTATCTATCTATCTATCTATCTATCTATCTATCTATCTATCTATCTATCTATCTATCTATCTATCTATCTATCTATCTATCTATCTATCTATCTATCTATCTATCTATCTATCTATCTATCTATCTATCTATCTATCTATCTATCTATCTATCTATCTATCTATCTATCTATCTATCTATCTATCTATCTATCTATCTATCTATCTATCTATCTATCATCTATCTATCTATCTATCTATCTATCTATCTATCTATCTATCTATCTATCTATCTATCTATCTATCTATCTATCTATCTATCTATCTATCTATCTATCTATCTATCTATCTATCTATCTATCTATCTATCTATCTATCTATCTATCTATCTATCTATCTATCTATCTATCTATCTATCTATCTATCTATCTATCTATCTATCTATCTATCTATCTATCTATCTATCTATCTATCTATCTATCTATCTATCTATCTATCTATCTATCTATCTATCTATCTATCTATCTATCTATCTATCTATCTATCTATCTATCTATCTATCTATCTATCTATCTATCTATCTATCTATCTATCTATCTATCTATCTATCTATCTATCTATCTATCTATCTATCTATCTATCTATCTATCTATCTATCTATCTATCTATCTATCTATCTATCTATCTATCTATCTATCTATCTATCTATCTATCTATCTATCTATCTATCTATCTATCTATCTATCTATCTATCTATCTATCTATCTATCTATCTATCTATCTATCTATCTATCTATCTATCTATCTATCTATCTATCTATCTATCTATCTATCTATCTATCTATCTATCTATCTATCTATCTATCTATCTATCTATCTATCTATCTATCTATCTATCTATCTATCTATCTATCTATCTATCTATCTATCTATCTATCTATCTATCTATCTATCTATCTATCTATCTATCTATCTATCTATCTATCTATCTATCTATCTATCTATCTATCTATCTATCTATCTATCTATCTATCTATCTATCTATCTATCTATCTATCTATCTATCTATCTATCTATCTATCTATCTATCTATCTATCTATCTATCTATCTATCTATCTATCTATCTATCTATCTATCTATCTATCTATCTATCTATCTATCTATCTATCTATCTATCTATCTATCTATCTATCTATCTATCTATCTATCTATCTATCTATCTATCTATCTATCTATCTATCTATCTATCTATCTATCTATCTATCTATCTATCTATCTATCTATCTATCTATCTATCTATCTATCTATCTATCTATCTATCTATCTATCTATCTATCTATCTATCTATCTATCTATCTATCTATCTATCTATCTATCTATCTATCTATCTATCTATCTATCTATCTATCTATCTATCTATCTATCTATCTATCTATCTATCTATCTATCTATCTATCTATCTATCTATCTATCTATCTATCTATCTATCTATCTATCTATCTATCTATCTATCTATCTATCATCTATCTATCTATCTATCTATCTATCTATCTATCTATCTATCTATCTATCTATCTATCTATCTATCTATCTATCTATCTATCTATCTATCTATCATCTATCTATCTATCTATCTATCTATCTATCTATCTATCTATCTATCTATCTATCTATCTATCTATCTATCTATCTATCTATCTATCTATCTATCTATCTATCTATCTATCTATCTATCTATCTATCTATCTATCTATCTATCTATCTATCTATCTATCTATCTATCTATCTATCTATCTATCTATCTATCTATCTATCTATCTATCTATCTATCTATCTATCTATCTATCTATCTATCTATCTATCTATCTATCTATCTATCTATCTATCTATCTATCTATCTATCTATCTATCTATCTATCTATCTATCTATCTATCTATCTATCTATCTATCTATCTATCTATCTATCTATCTATCTATCTATCTATCTATCTATCTATCTATCTATCTATCTATCTATCTATCTATCTATCTATCTATCTATCTATCTATCTATCTATCTATCTATCTATCTATCTATCTATCTATCTATCTATCTATCTATCTATCTATCTATCTATCTATCTATCTATCTATCTATCTATCTATCTATCTATCTATCTATCTATCTATCTATCTATCTATCTATCTATCTATCTATCTATCTATCTATCTATCTATCTATCTATCTATCTATCTATCTATCTATCTATCTATCTATCTATCTATCTATCTATCTATCTATCTATCTATCTATCTATCTATCTATCTATCTATCTATCTATCTATCTATCTATCTATCTATCTATCTATCTATCTATCTATCTATCTATCTATCTATCTATCTATCTATCTATCTATCTATCTATCTATCTATCTATCTATCTATCTATCTATCTATCTATCTATCTATCTATCTATCTATCTATCTATCTATCTATCTATCTATCTATCTATCTATCTATCTATCTATCTATCTATCTATCTATCTATCTATCTATCTATCTATCTATCTATCTATCTATCTATCTATCTATCTATCTATCTATCTATCTATCTATCTATCTATCTATCTATCTATCTATCTATCTATCTATCTATCTATCTATCTATCTATCTATCTATCTATCTATCTATCTATCTATCTATCTATCTATCTATCTATCTATCTATCTATCTATCTATCTATCTATCTATCTATCTATCTATCTATCTATCTATCTATCTATCTATCTATCTATCTATCTATCTATCTATCTATCTATCTATCTATCTATCTATCTATCTATCTATCTATCTATCTATCTATCTATCTATCTATCTATCTATCTATCTATCTATCTATCTATCTATCTATCTATCTATCTATCTATCTATCTATCTATCTATCTATCTATCTATCTATCTATCTATCTATCTATCTATCTATCTATCTATCTATCTATCTATCTATCTATCTATCTATCTATCTATCTATCTATCTATCTATCTATCTATCTATCTATCTATCTATCTATCTATCTATCTATCTATCTATCTATCTTATCTATCTATCTATCTATCTATCTATCTATCTATCTATCTATCTATCTATCTATCTATCTATCTATCTATCTATCTATCTATCTATCTATCTATATCTATCTATCTATCTATCTATCTATCTATCTATCTATCTATCTATCTATCTATCTATCTATCTATCTATCTATCCTATCTATCTATCTATCTATCTATCTATCTATCTATCTATCTATCTATCTATCTATCTATCTATCTATCTATCTATCTATCTATCTATCTATCTATCTATCTATCTATCTATCTATCTATCTATCTATCTATCTATCTATCTATCTATCTATCTATCTATCTATCTATCTATCTATCTATCTATCTATCTATCTATCTATCTATCTATCTATCTATCTATCTATCTATCTATCTATCTATCTATCTATCTATCTATCTATCTATCTATCTATCTATCTATCTATCTATCTATCTTCTATCTATCTATCTATCTATCTATCTATCTATCTATCTATCTATCTATCTATCTATCTATCTATCTATCTATCTATCTATCTATCTATCTATCTATCTATCTATCTATCTATCTATCTATCTATCTATCTATCTATCTATCTATCTATCTATCTATCTATCTATCTATCTATCTATCTATCTATCTATCTATCTATCTATCTATCTATCTATCTATCTATCTATCTATCTATCTATCTATCTATCTATCTATCTATCTATCTATCTATCTATCTATCTATCTATCTATCTATCTATCTATCTATCTATCTATCTATCTATCTATCTATCTATCTATCTATCTATCTATCTATCTATCTATCTATCTATCTATCTATCTATCTATCTATCTATCTATCTATCTATCTATCTATCTATCTATCTATCTATCTATCTATCTATCTATCTATCTATCTATCTATCTATCTATCTATCTATCTATCTATCTATCTATCTATCTATCTATCTATCTATCTATCTATCTATCTATCTATCTATCTATCTATCTATCTATCTATCTATCTATCTATCTATCTATCTATCTATCTATCTATCTATCTATCTATCTATCTATCTATCTATCTATCTATCTATCTATCTATCTATCTATCTATCTATCTATCTATCTATCTATCTATCTATCTATCTATCTATCTATCTATCTATCTATCTATCTATCTATCTATCTATCTATCTATCTATCTATCTATCTATCTATCTATCTATCTATCTATCTATCTATCTATCTATCTATCTATCTATCTATCTATCTATCTATCTATCTATCTATCTATCTATCTATCTATCTATCTATCTATCTATCTATCTATCTATCTATCTATCTATCTATCTATCTATCTATCTATCTATCTATCTATCTATCTATCTATCTATCTATCTATCTATCTATCTATCTATCTATCTATCTATCTATCTATCTATCTATCTATCTATCTATCTATCTATCTATCTATCTATCTATCTATCTATCTATCTATCTATCTATCTATCTATCTATCTATCTATCTATCTATCTATCTATCTATCTATCTATCTATCTATCTATCTATCTATCTATCTATCTATCTATCTATCTATCTATCTATCTATCTATCTATCTATCTATCTATCTATCTATCTATCTATCTATCTATCTATCTATCTATCTATCTATCTATCTATCTATCTATCTATCTATCTATCTATCTATCTATCTATCTATCTATCTATCTATCTATCTATCTATCTATCTATCTATCTATCTATCTATCTATCTATCTATCTATCTATCTATCTATCTATCTATCTATCTATCTATCTATCTATCTATCTATCTATCTATCTATCTATCTATCTATCTATCTATCTATCTATCTATCTATCTATCTATCTATCTATCTATCTATCTATCTATCTATCTATCTATCTATCTATCTATCTATCTATCTATCTATCTATCTATCTATCTATCTATCTATCTATCTATCTATCTATCTATCTATCTATCTATCTATCTATCTATCTATCTATCTATCTATCTATCTATCTATCTATCTATCTATCTATCTATCTATCTATCTATCTATCTATCTATCTATCTATCTATCTATCTATCTATCTATCTATCTATCTATCTATCTATCTATCTATCTATCTATCTATCTATCTATCTATCTATCTATCTATCTATCTATCTATCTATCTATCTATCTATCTATCTATCTATCTATCTATCTATCTATCTATCTATCTATCTATCTATCTATCTATCTATCTATCTATCTATCTATCTATCTATCTATCTATCTATCTATCTATCTATCTATCTATCTATCTATCTATCTATCTATCTATCTATCTATCTATCTATCTATCTATCTATCTATCTATCTATCTATCTATCTATCTATCTATCTATCTATCTATCTATCTATCTATCTATCTATCTATCTATCTATCTATCTATCTATCTATCTATCTATCTATCTATCTATCTATCTATCTATCTATCTATCTATCTATCTATCTATCTATCTATCTATCTATCTATCTATCTATCTATCTATCTATCTATCTATCTATCTATCTATCTATCTATCTATCTATCTATCAATCTATCTATCTATCTATCTATCTATCTATCTATCTATCTATCTACTATCTATCTATCTATCTATCTATCTATCTATCTATCTATCTATCTATCTATCTATCTATCTATCTATCTATCTATCTATCTATCTATCTATCTATCTATCTATCTATCTATCTATCTATCTATCTATCTATCTATCTATCTATCTATCTATCTATCTATCTATCTATCTATCTATCTATCTATCTATCTATCTATCTATCTATCTATCTATCTATCTATCTATCTATCTATCTATCTATCTATCTATCTATCTATCTATCTATCTATCTATCTATCTATCTATCTATCTATCTATCTATCTATCTATCTATCTATCTATCTATCTATCTATCTATCTATCTATCTATCTATCTATCTATCTATCTATCTATCTATCTATCTATCTATCTATCTATCTATCTATCTATCTATCTATCTATCTATCTATCTATCTATCTATCTATCTATCTATCTATCTATCTATCTATCTATCTATCTATCTATCTATCTATCTATCTATCTATCTATCTATCTATCTATCTATCTATCTATCTATCTATCTATCTATCTATCTATCTATCTATCTATCTATCTATCTATCTATCTATCTATCTATCTATCTATCTATCTATCTATCTATCTATCTATCTATCTATCTATCTATCTATCTATCTATCTATCTATCTATCTATCTATCTATCTATCTATCTATCTATCTATCTATCTATCTATCTATCTATCTATCTATCTATCTATCTATCTATCTATCTATCTATCTATCTATCTATCTATCTATCTATCTATCTATCTATCTATCTATCTATCTATCTATCTATCTATCTATCTATCTATCTATCTATCTATCTATCTATCTATCTATCTATCTATCTATCTATCTATCTATCTATCTATCTATCTATCTATCTATCTATCTATCTATCTATCTATCTATCTATCTATCTATCTATCTATCTATCTATCTATCTATCTATCTATCTATCTATCTCTATCTATCTATCTATCTATCTATCTATCTATCTATCTATCTATCTATCTATCTATCTATCTATCTATCTATCTATCTATCTATCTATCTATCTATCTATCTATCTATCTATCTATCTATCTATCTATCTATCTATCTATCTATCTATCTATCTATCTATCTATCTATCTATCTATCTATCTATCTATCTATCTATCTATCTATCTATCTATCTATCTATCTATCTATCTATCTATCTATCTATCTATCTATCTATCTATCTATCTATCTATCTATCTATCTATCTATCTATCTATCTATCTATCTATCTATCTATCTATCTATCTATCTATTATCTATCTATCTATCTATCTATCTATCTATCTATCTATCTATCTATCTATCTATCTATCTATCTATCTATCTATCTATCTATCTATCTATCTATCTATCTATCTATCTATCTATCTCTATCTATCTATCTATCTATCTATCTATCTATCTATCTATCTATCTATCTATCTATCTATCTATCTATCTACTATCTATCTATCTATCTATCTATCTATCTATCTATCTATCTATCTATCTATCTATCTATCTATCTATCTATCTATCTATCTATCTATCTATCTATCTATCTATCTATCTATCTATCTATCTATCTATCTATCTATCTATCTATCTATCTACTATCTATCTATCTATCTATCTATCTATCTATCTATCTATCTATCTATCTATCTATCTATCTATCTATCTATCTATCTATCTATCTATCTATCTATCTATCTATCTATCTATCTATCTATCTATCTATCTATCTATCTATCTATCTATCTATCTATCTATCTATCTATCTATCTATCTATCTATCTATCTATCTATCTATCTATCTATCTATCTATCTATCTATCTATCTATCTATCTATCTATCTATCTATCTATCTATCTATCTATCTATCTATCTATCTATCTATCTATCTATCTATCTATCTATCTATCTATCTATCTATCTATCTATCTATCTATCTATCTATCTATCTATCTATCTATCTATCTATCTATCTATCTATCTATCTATCTATCTATCTATCTATCTATCTATCTATCTATCTATCTATCTATCTATCTATCTATCTATCTATCTATCTATCTATCTATCTATCTATCTATCTATCTATCTATCTATCTATCTATCTATCTATCTATCTATCTATCTATCTATCTATCTATCTATCTATCTATCTATCTATCTATCTATCTATCTATCTATCTATCTATCTATCTATCTATCTATCTATCTATCTATCTATCTATCTATCTATCTATCTATCTATCTATCTATCTATCTATCTATCTATCTATCTATCTATCTATCTATCTATCTATCTATCTATCTATCTATCTATCTATCTATCTATCTATCTATCTATCTATCTATCTATCTATCTATCTATCTATCTATCTATCTATCTATCTATCTATCTATCTATCTATCTATCTATCTATCTATCTATCTATCTATCTATCTATCTATCTATCTATCTATCTATCTATCTATCTATCTATCTATCTATCTATCTATCTATCTATCTATCTATCTATCTATCTATCTATCTATCTATCTATCTATCTATCTATCTATCTATCTATCTATCTATCTATCTATCTATCTATCTATCTATCTATCTATCTATCTATCTATCTATCTATCTATCTATCTATCTATCTATCTATCTATCTATCTATCTATCTATCTATCTATCTATCTATCTATCTATCTATCTATCTATCTATCTATATCTATCTATCTATCTATCTATCTATCTATCTATCTATCTATCTATCTATCTATCTATCTATCTATCTATCTATCTATCTATCTATCTATCTATCTATCTATCTATCTATCTATCTATCTATCTATCTATCTATCTATCTATCTATCTATCTATCTATCTATCTATCTATCTATCTATCTATCTATCTATCTATCTATCTATCTATCTATCTATCTATCTATCTATCTATCTATCTATCTATCTATCTATCTATCTATCTATCTATCTATCTATCTATCTATCTATCTATCTATCTATCTATCTATCTATCTATCTATCTATCTATCTATCTATCTATCTATCTATCTATCTATCTATCTATCTATCTATCTATCTATCTATCATCTATCTATCTATCTATCTATCTATCTATCTATCTATCTATCTATCTATCTATCTATCTATCTATCTATCTATCTATCTATCTATCTATCTATCTATCTATCTATCTATCTATCTATCTATCTATCTATCTATCTATCTATCTATCTATCTATCTATCTATCTATCTATCTATCTATCTATCTATCTATCTATCTATCTATCTATCTATCTATCTATCTATCTATCTATCTATCTATCTATCTATCTATCTATCTATCTATCTATCTATCTATCTATCTATCTATCTATCTATCTATCTATCTATCTATCTATCTATCTATCTATCTATCTATCTATCTATCTATCTATCTATCTATCTATCTATCTATCTATCTATCTATCTATCTATCTATCTATCTATCTATCTATCTATCTATCTATCTATATATAATATATATATATATATATATATATATATATATATATATATATATATATTATACAACCACAATATTATATACAACTACAATATTTTTTATTAAAAATATATCACTTATATTCAAAATTTTATGAACCTAGGGCCTAGGCCTATAGAATAAACCTCCATTTTATTAGCATCTGTCTGTTTTCTTTGGCAACGTTGTATACACGTAGGATAATAAAAAAAGCAAGTAAATATTAATTAAATTGCCATTACTGATGATTTTTGTTTGGCCCACAAATATATTTATCATTTCTTAAAAGGGTAGAGAATAGGGTCCGCACTCGTCCGATAGTCAGAGGTTACGGAAAACGCTCGACACCGCTCGTAGACTTATTACTCCTTTGTTCGGATTCCTCCGCGGACGCGGGACGACACAAATATATAGGCTTACTCGTTACACCCTATGAACAACTCGATATTTATGGGCCTACGAACAACAACAATTTTTCGGATTTCCATTTTAGTGATCCGAGCTTTCCTCTACTCTGAACATCGATTCTATTACTGGTATTATAGAATAATATATATATTCAAAAATAAATATACAATACTACTGTATTTTATTTTCATTTTTAAAAGTGTACTTATTTACTTATTTTTGAAGAATGGTCATTCAGGTATGTCAATAAGAGCGGATGGCGAATGTATGGGAATCAAACAACCGATATAGCAAAGAAAGAAAAAAATGAGAATAAAATTATATTCCTAGAATACGAAGGTAATTTCAATTTTGTTATTATATTTGAATGCATCACAGAAGAATGTCCAAATCAGCCATCCATTAGTGGTGTCAAATAGGCCTAGCTACTAGCTAGGTAGGTCAGTTAATCAGAAATATCTTTTTTCGTAAATGTATGTATAATAATTGCATGGATAATTAATTAATTAATTGACAGAGTGCAGATTTTCCATTCACTATTTAGGATACAACATGGAGTATGTTTATGTACACATGCAGTCACATAGAATGTTGATTACAATATACACCAATTTACCTAATATACCTAATTACACAAATTAAGGCCTATCACTCATTTTTTTCTTTTTGTATAATGATAACTTTACATCTGCTCTTAATGGAAAGAGTTGAAAATTGCCTAAGAGACTTAGTTCAAAGTAAAAGATATCAACATTTGTGTTTTATTTATTCTTAATACCAATGCTGATAATGTCCGGATATACCACAAAACGGTTTTCACTTGAGTGTACAGACTTTTGGAAACTGAAATACTTTTATCTGCAGCAGAAAATTATGGTGCAGTCCTGGTGTTGACGTTCATTTGTTTTAAATAATTAAAATGGGGTGGTAAGATCGCCCTTAAGGTGCCCTGTCCAATCGATCCTACTTTCCATTCATAGCCTTAATTGTGGAACAAATATTTTGTATCAAGATTCAATGTTACTAAAAAAAAAAACATCATGGAAGATTATTATATAACAAATATCCATTCTCTAGTACCGTAGTAGAAAAGAGTAACAGTGCAATTTATGCGCATGCTTCACAGGTCAATCCGATTCAGGGAAACTAATAAACTTCCAATGTTTTCTCAACATCATTCTCATTGAGAGTAGAATTGTACATCGAGAAGATCTATTGAAACGATTGAGAATATTGGGTAAAAATGATCAATTAGTAGATAAAAATATTGATTGCGTGGTGGAATTTTTTCATTGGAAATAAACCGTAGGCCTACTGATTTTGAACCGATCGTTCTAGTCCGATGGTTATCTAGCGATAGTGTTTTTGAGTTCAGTCATTTGTTCGCTTGTCTCCTCTAGGTCATCCCAAACCCTTGTAACTATTCTTTGACGAAACTCCCGGAAGTGATGAGCAATCGACTCTGACCCATTCCGAGGGTAAAATATACAAAGAGGAAGTCGATGAAACGATCAACGATGATCAAAATTTGAGCTAATACCGCAAATCTTTGACATTGAATTGTTATTATTAGCCCACACTGTGTTCTTGCTTGGCCAGCTGTAGTGTTGTAGGAGATGTGAAGGCACAGCTTCATTATTGGTTGAGATGAATGAAACGAGGGACATCATATAACGAAAGTGCAAACTTCAAACTTGCCTCTCAAATCTCAAATTGACATACTTGTGCTCCGTGTGACTAAATTAAGTGAGATGATCATACGAAGTCTCTTATGACACTTGGGTCGTCGTGTACCTTACAGGATACGAGAAGCACACAACACAATATTTTCCTTTTTGGTTTATAATTCTTTAGTAATTTCTGAACGATTCAGAAATCGAGTATGTTCGAGTAAGTTCTTTTCGAGTATGTTTGGTATAAATATAGGCCTACACAAATCAGCATTTTCAAGTTTTAAAAATCCAATTAAATGTCTCAAATATCTACGTAATCTGCCGCCCCTTCCTCAAATGGTAGACCAAACCTACTCGAAAACGAAATTTTTCTCTCTAAATTTCACATTAAGGCCATGTTTGATATTTTCTACAATTACCAGTGGCGGCTGATGACTTCAACAATAGGGAGTAGGCCTACTGCAGTTAATAAACAAATTATAGGCCTATACAAAGGTACGAAGCCCCAGAACAATGAGTGTTAATAGCTTCGCAGGTAGCCCTGAAGGACGGAATATTTCACTACCATAAAATAGATGCAATTTCCTCATTTAACAACCACATTCAGATCTCGACAAATTAATTAGTTATCTTCATATCTCAATTGAGATTATTGAAAAAATATATCTTGAATTCAATGCTGCCATAACACAAATATTTCGATGTATTTATTTGGAAAGTTTTTTTTTTTAATAACATCGAAACTTGATACAAAATCATTGTTCCCCAATTAAGGGTGTGGATGAAAGGTAGGATCATTTGGACGGGGCACCACAAGGGCGATCTTACCACCCCATAAGGAGAGTAAAATTTAAAAATTAAGTTTTTATAAAATCAAAAGTTATATAAATCAATTGATTTACATGATAAGTGGGTCTATATAACTCTGCCATGATTTCTCAGCGTGACACTGCGTAATGCCATCTGCCGAAAGCTCAGTACGTAACTATCCCGATTATTAATGGGGACACTGGGCACTGAAAATATGTCCATTTGCTGGAATTAACCTTCTTTTTTTGTTGATGATTCATTTCATATCTCATTTTTGGGCTACTGAAGAAATAATGTGAATTATCAATCCAATAGTATATTTTGTATTGAACTTTTAACCATCTAGTGGGGAACCAAATTCACTTTGGAACGGAATACAGTTGAATGTTTGATGGCTGATTACCTTGTCATCTACGGTATTTTTGTCAATGTAGTTTGGAATGGAGAAGTAAATAAAATCTATTCTACTGGATGGATTCCCATATTTTCTGGTGTATTTCATGAACTAGTTAATTAATTACCGGTACCTAATGTTAATTAATCATCGGTAAATTTAGAAAATAGCATGCATAAAATAATTGATGAATAGAAAAATAATTCAACAACTTTGATTAGAAAATAAGTGTGATATTAATTAATTTGTCATTTCTACAAAAAAAAAGTAACATCAATGCATAACTTCATCGGATGCAATTCCGAGTTGACACTTTAATTTTTTCTCAAATCACTCATCTCATGCCGTTTTCTAAAAAAAATTGTCTCCTTAATAAAGAAAAATATTCGTGTTTTAATTTTAAAAAAAGAAGAAAACTATATAACTTTGTTTTATTTTTTTGAAGGTAATGTGAGACCATAATAAAAAAATCAACTCAATTGGGTGTAAAATGTATAGCTTGTGAATTTCAGTGGTGTCCCCTCTTAATAAGTTTGTCAATCGGCTCGAAACACAGTCGGTAGTAGTAAGAGAACGCCGCAAGAGCAGGGAGTGCATGGCGCCTCGCAGTGTTTGGACCAATTCAAGCTAGGTGCTGTATCTCGTGCACCACGCTAACACAGGCTAGCGTCACACGCTCCCCCTCTCACCGCACGACCACTTCACCCGAATCTTTCGGCCAGCTACGAGCTACTCCGAACTGCAACTGATACAGTACCGTGTATAGCAGGTTGCATTCGGCTCGCTTCCAGGCACTCAGCGGCTTGTACATTTTATTATGCATTTGAAGCCGCGGGCGTCCAACAATTAATAATTATAACACTTTTTCAATACTTTTTTATGACGCTGTATTTTTATCAACAATAATTCCCAGGAAAAAACAATATACGACATGAAAAAAATGATTCATTCAAGATAAATTGATTAAAAAATAGCATGAATTGGGAAAATCGTAGGAAGTGCTGCTATTCTGCAGCACTTGCACACGAGCCGCCACTGTCAATTACCCTATTCTTCAAGATGCAACATCAAAAAACTAGAAATGACCCACCACGAGTGATCAAATTGTATTCAAACCCACATTTGCATGGTCCTCTGCCTTGGCATATCTAGGTCAATGACAATAATAATCCATTATGAAGATAGACTAGTTCGTTCTCTAGTTTTTAATCCTTATATCTGAACTACAGTTTTTGACAAGTTACCAGAATCATTGTGTAAAGTGAAAATAAAGCAAGCACTAGGATTAGTCCTTGTCACTAACGTAGTGTCCTCTCTGGGTGTGATGTTGAGGATTTGTTAGGTTAGGTCAGGCCACTTGACAGGTCACAGAATAAGAACCAAAGTATGTACTTCAAGTACCCACTCTTGGATACCATATTTGAGTCTCATACGATAATTAACACATAATATTATGCTTACCCTAATGTACTGAGAAATCCACAGACATTGCCTTCAGCATACAGTGAGACGATGTCACCCAGGTGGAGGAAACTTGTTGATCCGATTATTTCCCCCATCTTGAATTCTTCACCCATTAATGGGCCGGTTTGATACACACCGATAAAATATAAAGTCAAAACTTCACAAACCAAATTACATCTGTAATAATAGTAATCTGTAGAAATATCATCGTTGAAACAGCCAAATGGGCGTGTAATGAGCAGGCAAGTCGCAGTCAATACCCAATATCCCCACTACACAGTAGGCCTACACAATCGACACTCGACAATCGGTCTGATGAACGGTAGGAATCGTCCAAGAACCTTACAAATGAAAATACACTACGAATAGATCTTGGACCTCAAAACAAAATGCCCAGTATTTAACATATTGAATTATTATCAGGTATAGAAAGAACGTGAAACCTTGATTTTGAATTCACTTTATTAAATATTTGAACGAAGTTCACTATAAGCTATATGACCTGGTGAAACTTCATATTGCTTAAAATGTATTTCACTTTCACTAACGGTTGGTAACTTTTTGTTACATTGGCAGCAGTTACTCTTTTATCATGTGTTTTCGTGTACGCCATATTGGTAGTTTATTGGTGGTGTCGTCGTAAGGATCAGTCAAACGTTAAAATCGTTCATAGTAATTAGCCAACTAGATATCCATATCCAGTTGGAACGACAATCAATAGGGAAAGTGTTAGATAACAATCCAAACGTTGCTTTTGAAATAGAATAAACATGTCTAACGGTTCACTTTCTGCAATCACACCTGTTGCACGGTTGTGTCATATTATCCAGTGGCAAGGATTTGTGGGATATGGATTCAATTTACAACCAGGCCACTACATTGGCAAGGTTGATGATCACTCTCCAGCTGAAGCTGCTGGCCTGAAACAAGGGGACCGCATCATTGAAGTAAATGGCGTTAATATCGCGAATGAAAACCACAAGCAAGTTGTCCAGAGGATTAAAGCCGTATCTGCCGAAACGAAGTTATTAGTTGTCGACTCGGAGGCTGATAAATACTTCAAGAGTAATAACATCGTTGTAAAGGGCATTCTTCCAAATGTTGTCCACCTTAAAACACCACCACAAGAAAGTGATTCTGATTCAGGGATAAAAAATGACAAAGTAAACAAAAATGCTGAGGACACTCATTCTAACAAGTCAGAAAAAAGCGCTGAATCTCTTGATGTTGAGGTGAGAATTAGATTTTGTATAGGTTAAGATCTAATTTGGGCATATTTGTATCAATGGTTACTACTGCTAATTTTGATGTGCTTTTTGTCAAAATGATGTTTCCTCGTAGGCCTACCGGTAGTTGATTTTGCCATGCAAAGCCAATTGGTGTTCATATTTTGGTAGGGTACGGTACTGGTACACGTCTAGTTTTGTTATATTTTCTTCTTGTAATTCGTCGAAATAAGCTTGGGCATACCTACTTTATTACGTTCCAATCTTACAAATAATTGTTAAACTGAATAGGTAGGCTATCCTCAAATGAAAAAAAAAAATGAATGTGGTAGTAGCAAAATAGCCTAGGCATGAGGTAGGATCACAATGTTAAGAAGCCTATGTACCGGTATAGGCTTCTAAACGTCGTGATTTATGCAGCTCATAGAACTAGGTGTCTCTTCAAACTAATCGAGAATCAGTCGAGAGATAGGACTCGAGAGTCGGTTTTCTCCGAAAACCTCCGAAAGCATTATTTTCTCGCACTAAACTTGCCTTTCCCTCGAACCATCAAGGTAGCTTTTTCTGAATGTGACAGCATTCTACTTCACAATTTTATCTCCACTTTGAACCAACTTTGCAGGAATTCAGGAAATAACATGATTAAATATGAATAAAGAGCTATTTCACGGTATTCAGTATTATTATTGTTTTATTCCCACTAGGCCTAACTCTCAAAATCACAATAATGAACAGTAGGGCCCAGCCATATGGGTTATAGCCAATTTACAGTAGAAGTCTATAGCAGTCAGGCAAAGGACAGATGCAGCAACTTGGCGAGTGAAACATTGTGGTAGCTAATATTGAATAGTCCGCTAGTGACAAGTTGGTCTACGAGTTTTAAAATAGGCCTATTCGACTAGGCATGGATTCTTATATTTTTCTTTTTCGTTGGATGGCTTTTGGGAATCTAATTTCAGGATAATGAAGACTCATCATTATGAAAACTACTAGCCTGGTACAAAATCGAATAATGTTAATCATTAGGGCCTACCCTTGCAATCTTCCAAAACAATTCCCTGGCATCAGTTTGACAGACAGCCATAAATCACAAATAGGCCTACCTTGGCAAAATAAAGACATTAGATTACCAAGTAACAATTGATAATCACCTCCACTGAATAATGATTAAACTATGAAAGTGAAGGTTGAACATAATTGCTGACATAATTTTCTTCGTTCTCGCATTATGCCTGGGCCTACTAAGAAATATCAATCATCAGGAAGGCACAAACCATCGTAACAAGAGTGACGGCACATAACTTTTAGACTTTTCACAACTAGACCACCCATTGAAGCAACATTTGAATGATTTTGGTACCGGTATCAATATGAGTGAATAGAAATTTCACACAGGCACAACAATTGTTACTTTATTCCTCATTAGAGGCCTACCATCAAAAGTCAATAGCAGGCCACACAAGTCAAGACAAGTAGCAGTTTATAAATGAAACATTGTGGTAGCTATTTCGCAAATGGCAAACAAGTTACGTGGTATAAAAAACGAAAATTTATGCCAAGTAATTTGGTAATAAGCACTTCCTTATTTTATATATATTTAGGCCTAGGTATCAGGCTACTATCAAGTTGTAAAAACAATGTAGGCTCAAAGCTGTAAGGCTTAACAGCTTAGCCTCAAGGTTGTAAGCACCTTGCATCACTTGGCTTAGGCCTAAATAGTTTCTATTCTGAATGGATATCAGAATGTAGGCTAGCTATACTGTTTTGAAATGATGAAACTTTGTTAACAATGAATTTCTAGGTTATTTCCTTTGCCCTTGTCAAGCGTATTTAATGGTCTAGTTTAAGATTATGTTATGGCTGGTTTGTATAATGATTGATGTTTAGGGCGAGGTAGGCTTATAGGGTAAGGTTGTCAAATAGACAACGAGAATAATTTTACAATTCAAACCTAAATGAAACCTTACCCAACACTAACCATCACTCATGACCACCCAACCTAACCATTGAATAGACCTGACATAGGGTGACCATATTCAGAAACGAAAATCCCAGGCAATGCCAAGAAGTTCAAAATCAAAATCATTCCACAACAAATTGGGGGATCGGCAGGCAGAAGAACCACCTCGCATGAATTTCTTTGGGGATTCATAGTCTTCTAGTTGTGTTTAGGGTTATAATAAAGTCATAATAAATCATGACTTTATTATTTTCTAGATTGTAATTGCACAAGCCTATAGCTTTATTTCCTGTATGACAGAACCATTGACTTTATAATAACTACTCAATGATAGAACCCATACAATTTGATGATAAAAAGTAGGGCCCAAGTTATTTGAATTTGATGAAAATTTAAATAATGATTCAACAAATATTGCAGCCGTTTCAAGTATGGCAATTCTTTTTTTAAATTATGCCTGAAACAAACTTTCATGCCCTCATAATTAAACCTAAATAATTGCTCACACTATACAGACACTGCCAAATTGCAAGGTGGTTACTAAATTTCAACGTGGAGATGATGAGACGGAAAAATAGTATTTGTAAAATGCAAGACGTGGACTTTGGATGATAGGCCTATAGAAACTCAACAAAAGCCTGCGTTGTGCCATGGATCAACAGACAATTTTACGAACTCCCTGAAATTGTATGAAATGTCTTAATTGTGTTTGTAGTGTCAATAGATGTTCTCAAAATTCAAAATGAAACTGAATGATTAGATAATTCTAACGTATGAACAGAACCCAGTTAGATCTCTTCCGATATTATAAAACGAAGACATTTGATGGATTAGAGAACATTTCTTGGGATACCGGGACAGGAATTTCAGAACAAGGACAGTCCTGGGAAAACCGGGACGTCTACTCACTCTAACCTCACAAAAATATTGAAAATATATCCATTTCTAGGCCTACACCGAATAAAAACCTGCCCATTCTGCTTGTATTGGCATAATGTTCCAATTTTTATCACTTTTGATTTTATAATGATAATGATTTTTTATTTTCTCGTTAGATTGTATGTTTACAATATTGAGCATCGTCAGTTTACGTTAAAATATGAGATACATGTGAATAGAAAGATACAAATATAGTAAAATATCACACTTGATATAACAAGACCTACAACAATTACACACTCACATTCAAAACAGCAAAGTCACATGGAATCATACATACGCACACCTCACTACATTTGAAAAGTTAAAAAGTTAATTATATTGGAATTTCATTCTTTATTCTTTATCTGTCAAAAAATCATTTATAGAATAAAAACACTTTTGTGTTGGATACGATTTGTTCGATTTTGTTTTGAGCGCTCCACTTCTATGTAAAAGTTGAACCATTTTTCTTGGTGATGCAGTTAAGAACATTATTATTCATAATAGCCCTACACATGAAGGGTAGACCCCACATTACGCGTACACTGACTGGGTTTATCACTCAGTCAGAAACGGTTAAGAGTCCACAGGAGTCGATTTATCGAAATATCAGTTTCTTGGTGATAACTTTTGAATGGTATGAGATATCAAAATTCGAAAACTCGAGAAACACAGATAATTATAATAGCTTCAAGATGATATAAGTTATGACTATTCAAGTCACGTTGCATAACTGAAGGGTTACATAACTGAACGTTGCATAACCAACTAACGTTGGTGTTGAAGACCATTAGTTTTAAATAATCAAAATGGGGTGGTAAGATCGCCCTTGTGGTGCCCCGTCCAAACGATCCTATCTTTCATCCATAGCCTTAATTGGGGAACAATGATTTTGTATCAAGTTTCGATGTTATTAAAAAAAAAAAAAAAAAAAAACTGAAGCGTCGACAGCTAAAATAACACATTTTTCAGCTGTCGACGCTTGACAGTTATGCGACATGACTTGAATAGTTTCAACTTATATTATCTTGAAGCTATTATAATTATCTGTGTTTCTCGCGTATTAGAATTTTGATATCTCATACCGTTCAAAAGTTATCACAAAGAAGCTGATATTTCGCTAAATCGACTCCTGTGGACTCTTTTAAAGGTAAATCGATTAAACCTGAAATGGTTCAACATGGTTATATGTACAAGTCGATTTTTAGCTAAAACGATCGAGTTCCGATAGGGTTCAAGATGCGATAGGCCAAATCACATCTGAAATATGTGATGAACTAGCCAAAATGGTTTGGAGGAAGTGCCTGCAACTCCAAGCCAATAACAAGGTGGAGTAGATAAACAAATAGGCCAATGTACCAAGTTGATTCGACCAAAACGATTCAGGGTGTCTTGATAAATGAGAAATATTTGAACCATTTCAGATCCAGTCGGAAGTGAGACGTGTGGCTGAGTGGTTAATACACTTAAACCGTCATTCAGGAGACTGGGGTTCGATTCCCGCCGTGGTCGACCATCCTAACTGGGGAATTTCGTAGTTTCCCTCTGTCGTTCAGGTCAATACTGGGCTGGCTCTTTGACAACAAGCCACGACCGACTTCTCCCCACTAACCAAAAACACCTGATAAAATGACCTTTCATCATCCCATCATCTCATATATCATTCATCGACGCCAATAGATCGTAGTCATCAGTAGAGCGTGTCGTTAAGCCCAATATGAATAAATAAGATCCAATCGAAGATGCAAATCTGTTACCCAGCTATATGGTGAGCGTTTTCTGTGTTTGCGTGAAATGAAATATCACTGTTAAATTGATACTATAGCAGATAGGACTGAGCCTTTGACTCTTGATTAACTTTACTGCCTGCTGCTAGTAGTAGTAGTAGACAGGGTCATAAATTATGAGACAAACATTAATTTTGCAAGATCTCATAAATTATTTTTATCACTTCATTATTTGTCCAAGGCTCATTGAATACTGAACTATTAGTGTAGCGCCTATAGCCACTTCATATTCAGCTTGATAGGCCTACTGGTGCTCTAGTTTTTAATTTTACATAATATAGTCTATGAATATAGGCTTAAATAGCATAAGAACTGCAATAATTCAATGAACTTTATTTTGTCTACTAATCTTGAAGGAAATTACTGACAAATTGGGCTATATTTAATATTGTTTTGGGTGGTAGTTATTCACTTATTCTGCTGCTATAGGATAACTTCTTTGCCGCCCTCGGTAGCTCTGTCAGCTGAGGCACCACTTCAGAAACTGAAGTCACCATTGAGCGTGGGTTCAAGTCCCGCGTAAGGCATGGATTTTTGTAAACATCTTTTCACTCATCATCACTTCATAGTTTCATAATCATCTGCTCATTCATACCTCCGTATAATCTAGCTGTTGGTGGGGTCGTTGAGCAAACAATATTCATTCATTTGATAACTCATCTTCCTTCTAAACTGTAAATGTTAGTTCTTTAAACCACTTGACAGCCAGCTTACCAAGTCACCACCCTACATCTCAGGTCAGGTTATTTGTAGTGGAAACAAATGTTTTTATTGTGTTGATATATTGTTGTGAGGCCTGCTTGTTATATAAAACAATTGATTTGTCACTATCACTGTCATTTAGCGTTCAGAGACTCGTCAGTTTGACACAATACGTTGAGATGGAAAGCCTACAACGAGGCTCTGAAACAACAGCCTACTGTTTCATATTATTTTTCGATAAATCAGCGTATTCTATCGTCCAGTAAAATGGCGCTAATTTCTCAATCTCGGGTTGCATCACTAAATATTCTAATACCTTGAGTAATCCATTTTTTTCTATGGAGGCATTTTTTTATTGAACAATGGCAATTGAAATAATCTAGAAAAATATTCAGAGAGTTATAAAATTTGAAGTTCATCTACTTCATTATAATTATTATACTCTACGATTCATTTTGTAAGGAATCTTGTAAACGACTTGTTGTTTTACCATTTATTAACCTAAACAGTTGATACTCATTTCATACCAGAGGCACTGAACAAGTATGTTGTTCACGTAAAACCATAACCTGAGCCCTGTGGTCCAATCAACCCTGATATTCAACATAACTCGTTGAAACAAACTCATCCATATTTGTTGAAATATTATCAATAATACGTAGTAGACCTATGTTATGATTTTGTAGCTTGCGTATAATCTCTAATTGTGGTTTTAATATTGAAACATGCAAATAAATCTTCCAATAATTGTCTCACCTGTGATGCTACTGCAAAGTTTGTATTAAAATCACCACACATTGACTCTTCATGCAATTTGTTTTCAATACTGACTCCAATTTTCCAAGGAAAACATTGAAATTTGTTTGTGGTGACCTACATCTATATATATATATATATATATATATATATATATATATATATATATATATATATATATATATATATATATATATATATATATATATATATATATATATATATATATATATATATATATATATATATATATATATATATATATATATATATATATATATATATATATATATATATATATATATATATATATATATATATATATATATATATATATATATATATATATATATATATATATATATATATATATATATATATATATATATATATATATATATATATATATATATATATATATATATATATATATATATATATATATATATATATATATATATATATATATATATATATATATATATATATATATATATATATATATATATATATATATATATATATATATATATATATATATATATATATATATATATATATATATATATATATATATATATATATATATATATATATATATATATATATATATATATATATATATATATATATATATATATATATATATATATATATATATATATATATATATATATATATATATATATATATATATATATATATATATATATATATATATATATATATATATATATATATATATATATATATATATATATATATATATATATATATATATATATATATATATATATATATATATATATATATATATATATTTATATATATATATATCACTATTACCCGTTTTACATTCAATTGAACTGCATGTTGCTGCTACACATTTTAAATCTTTTTCTACTCGTAGGTCTCGGAACAGAAGTAATTCCTTACCTCTAATATTTCTATATATTCTTTAAATATTTCATACAATGAAAGTTTTTATAATCCTCTTTTCACCGAAGCATCTTTAAAGTATTTTTTAACTCAAGCATTAGCGTCTGCAACTCTTTTATTTACTGTTATTATTGCAGCTTCCAAAGTGCTCACGACAGAATAACTTTTTATGTACCCTTGAATACGAAGATGTTTTTCTTTGTCATATGTGAACCAACGCTCGCTTGGACATTTTACATCAGTGTTCTCAGTTTTCATATAAATTTCAAGTGCTCTAGATTACTTCTAAAAATAGGCCTACAGTACTCCTAATATTTACATGTATCACCTTCAGGTAGTTCAACCCTGTTTCATGAATTCATTACGTATATTTTGTCCAAATATTGAGGCAAGTTATGTAATGATGATGCAGAATATGTATTATTAGACTTCAAGGTCAAATGTGGAACATTTAGACCAGCAACAATATGGGTTGACTGAATTGCTGACCTTTGATGCTTGATGTCACTACTGTAGTAGTTACATGAGAGGTCATACTGGAATACTGTTTTTGCTAAGCCACACTTCTAAAAAAGTACGCTTTACAACCTGTTTGGATTTCACAATAATGCTATTACTTGAAGCAATTCCTGAACCAGTTGAGCTGCTTGGGTTATTATATGTTTTCAACCAGCGGTCTATCTTTGTAGATTTTGGCACGTTGATTTTCTGTTTTATACATTATTGTTTACATTACTTTTTGGCACACTGTTTCTTTGCCTAGATAATTCACATGAATACCTAATTGATTGAAGTAACGATCCTGTATATAGTCTAAGAAATTCACGTAAATGTTTTTACTACACTTATTTTTGAATATATTTATTCCATTGTGAATTATAACCTGTTGGTTTCATGTATCATGATTCGGTCACCAGGCCGTAAGCTCTCACAACTGGAATTGTATTTATTATGATATTTATACGTTTAATTGAAAACAAACGATTTCAAGTGCACTAATAATGTCTACAGTCTATACTTTGTGAAGTCGACAACAATGTCAGTAGTACCGCCCATGACCACTAGCCAGTCGTTTTTGCCGAAATACTTTGTTCAATTACGTCTTTGATTTAACCTAGCTTGCAAATTCGCACCCGATTTAACCAAACTTGTAACTTTGCAAGTGCTTTTCATATTTCGATTCAAAATTGTACTGCAGTCTGTCTCTTCCATTGCTGTCAGCTAATAGTAATAACTTATTCTCACCGAACTTCTTTCAAGGCTTCTTATCTTGATATGGCCTGGTGTCTTTCTGGGAGTAATATGATGTTGGGTCTCCTGACTTTGCTGCAGTAGGGGCATACTTGGCAGCTCTGTCTTGGCGTAGTTGAGTTTTCCACCTGACTTTGGTTCGAGATGTCCATCCTGAAGTGCCACTGAGCTATCCAAAGTTCATGCATCTTTCCTTGATGGCGACAAGGACAAGCATGGGCTCTCGTAGAAGCCAACTCTTTTAATGAATAGGCCTACCAGATTCATTATCATCTTGAATGCCTCGAATCTAGTCTTTATGATGAAACATCGTTTTGCCGTCCACGGCAAATTTCTTCTCAAACTCTGAACGTTTAGCCTCCATAAGACTAAATTGTTTTTAATAATGCTGATCTGAGTCTTCAGAGAGTGCAGTTTATCAGATACCTCAACAAATTTCTCATCTTTGTATTAGCAGGTCTGCGGCCACACCACGAGCATTTCATTTACATCCTCATTTCTGTCTTTTATAATATTTATCAAATAATCTCATTTCAAAATATTAATCACAGCCAAAGTCACCTTGCATCTTGATACCAAATATTAATTAATTTACTTTTAATTCGTTCACTTCTTTATAGATTCTTCAAAGAGCATCTCAAGCCTGAAACCAGATTTTAACGAATAATGACAAAATTTGTTTAGGTCCCTAAATTTAGAGAAAACTAGAAATCATCTCAATTTCAGAAATTATAATTATTTTTTCTGAGTCGTGATGGAGACATTACTCGATGCTATTCACGTTCCTCCACAGAATCGGTATTGCCTACGTCATGACTCATGACTGATTTTGTCCGGAGAGGACAAAAATGTTGATTTTAATTTCTGATATTGAGATGATGATTTCTGGTTTTCTCTAAAATTAGGGAAATGAATGTTGTCATTATTTATTCAAATCTAGTTTCAGGGTTGTTAGGCCTATGTCCTTCAACTTTTACCGTGATACTGCTCTGGTTAGATGCGCTAAAACCTTGATAACGGGAGCGAAGCAGAAACACGTCAGTCCTCAACAACGACTCGACAATTAGTAATTTGTGCACTGTGATTCACGACTTTGTGTGCTTGACAGTTTTCACGAAGGTGTCTGGAGTTTTCAAGTAGACTCCATACAAATATCTTGCTCGTCCTTACAACGCATTAATATAATGGTGATAATAATTTTATTTCCAAATTTGTGTTTACAAAATTACTTCCCTTATGACAAAGGTGTTTGGAAAATCATATGGAAATTATATATCTGATACATATGTGGAAAAAAATGAAATGAAAATAACTTATAACATACACTATACTTCAACAACAATATAAGAAACCAATATTAAAAATAATAGCCTAGCACCATTAAAAAAAATTGATCACACCTACATCACATCCTATGCTATACCATACTAGTATATCCTAGTAAGATCCTAGTATATCCTAGTAGGATCCTATGCATCATATGCTGTGTTTGTCAAGTTGTGATTTTATTACCGGTACTCCATTGAATGTAGGCATACTGTTCTTTGGAGGCATGCTTACTAACTATTGAGGTTGGTAAAACTGATTAAATACACACTTATTTAATCGACTTGGGGCTACCAAATGATCTCTAATTCTTATTAAAATTCATGTAAACAAGCATCATCATCATCGGCACTTGCAGCTCAGTTGCTAACGCACTCACTTCATGTGATCTGGCTGGTGGGGGGCATATCGGACCGGGTTCAATGCCCGCCACCTTCCATCTTGACAGTTTTTTTTTGTCGTGGCTTCCTTCTGTAGTCTAGGCTACTGCCGGGAAGATTCGTACAATATAGGCCACGACCGCTTCCTCTGCACTATCCTTCCCATCATCTAAGAAACCTTCATCTCATCATCCCATCAACATATTATTCATTCATCCAAGGCCAATAGATTGTAGTTACATTACAGTGCGTCGTTGAACCTAATATGAATAACATGAACCATCAGCATCAAATAGGCCTACCACCATTGTCATTGTTTAAATCATCAAAAAGTTGAATAACTTCCAGGATGTGAGTGCTGCCATTTTCCGTCCATAAAAGGTTGACAGTACTATTAGATTCGCAAATTTAGACGTCTGGGAACTTTTTTACTGACCGCTTATCGTCTGGTTTGTAGTTAAATACCAATTCTGCAAGTTAGAAGTAAGAACAGTTCAAAAATCAGGTAGATCGCACTATGACTTCAATTGAAAATAGTGATTGAGACTATGAGCATCCCCACATATGATAACTCGGGCATAGCACTGAGAAAGCATGCTCAGCAGCACGAGATATCTCAGGCGTAGCGCTCAAACGGTTGAAGAGTTTTTGAAAAGTATCAAATTGAAGCTACACCAAGGAAGGGGTGTATTCCTGTAGGGCTTGGAGCATAAGTAAAAGTCTGTTTCTGTCATTTTATACCTGTTGAATCTTATACAATATGAGTTGGTCAACTGGTTTAGCCAGGTAGCAAAGAGACTTCTACTTCTGCTTCAAGCTGTATAAGATGAACCCAGTCTCAACATGAACCTATGCTAAATGTGTATTGAAAAACTGGTAGGAGCCCGCTAAAACCGGATATAACCATACAGGAATGCGCCTCCAAGTGTTTCTTGACGCCATCGAGGGCTGCCAGCCTGTCGCCAACAAAACGTTTTTGCCATTACGAAAGATTGCTAGTGACTACGTAATTCATTTCACGTGGTGATTTAGACGTTGGCCTATTATTGTTTCAGGGTAACACCTCCTTAGAAAAGTTATCTTATAAAAGCAACACTACAACTCCATCTAGTGACCGTAAGCAGGGCTTTGGATACAGCCCAGAACCAAATGTGGACTCTGCTGATGAGGTAAACTACTTTTATTCAAGAATTTGAGTTGTAAACTGTGGACCCCAATGAACTTAACAACTACGGTACTTAGTCAGATTTAATCAATCAATTATTTAATACAGTAGGTCTATGGAAGTTATTTTAGAAAATTAATTGTACAATTCAATGTTTGACGTCAAAGTGTTTGAAAACACAAATTAAATTAAATCACTACACAATAGAAGCAGAGTTGCTCTAATACACCGAAAATATCGTAACCGAAATGAACGATATTTTCATACATGATGTTATATTATTTGGGTGAAAAGGGAATAGTCCCCCACTATTTAAATACAATATTGTAACTCCACCCTGAATCATTCTTGTACTCAGGTATTGCATTCTAGTGCAGTCACCTTGTAAAATAACGTTCTTGGTGTACAATGTTTTTGGTGCACGCTATTTTCGGTGTTTTAGAGACAACCCAATAAAAGCAAGAACAGTGTTGCAACATGCTAAGCCACTATTCAGTGTCATCTGATATCACTTATCATCATTCAATTGATACCAGCAGGCCTAATTATGTTCAACCTTTCCATAGGCCGAGCTGGCAAACAGACGTTTTATCAGGCTATTTCAGGTTTTCGATATTTTTCTTATTCATAGAAGAATGATTGTGCGAAATAATTTAATAATTTTATTGCTGCATCAGGGTTAGTCAAGATGTTTTTGCTTTTAATATTTCATTTATGATTTTGGTTCACACCCTGTTCTATGTACAAATGTTATATTCAAGTAGTAACCATCAATACAAACGTGCAGGCTTATTGCATTGCAAGAAGGTAATATGGGAATGCAGGATCATTCAATTGATACCAACAGGCCTAATTATATTTATCTTCCCATAGGCCGAGCTGGCAAACAGATGTTTCATCAGGCTATTTCAGGTTTTCGATATTTTTTTTTTTCTTATTCATAATAGAAGAATGATTGTGCAAAATAATTTCATTGCTACCTTAGGGTTTTTGCTTTTAATATTTCATTTATAATTTTCGTTCACACCCTGTTCTGTGTACGTATTTTATAATTAAATAGCAACCATAAATACGAGCGTGCAGGCTTATTGCACGACAAGATGGTAATATGGAAATGCAGGATGCCTTTGAATTGAACTCCTTATTGCTCCTCCAGTGAAACCCTCATGTTTCCCACTCTACCTGTCACTTGAGAGCAGGCAGGCATTCAAGAAGTACAGTCATTTGCATAGTCAATCACGCATCAAGTTTAATATGTCTACATATAATCTAAATCAGTGGTTCTCAACCTATGGGTGTTAACCCAGGAGTGAGTCACGGCAATGCTAGGAAAGAAATGGTGAAATAGAAAAATATTTACCCACAAAATTTAAATGAAACTAAATTTAAATTAAATAAAACACCATAAAAATGTGTACAGAGTGAAAGGAAAGATGCGATGTTGTATAATCTTTGTGATTTTAGAAACATTTGAACCTTTATTGCACTCTTAGAAAGATTGAGACATCTTGTGACAACTTTTGAAGTGGAGCAGGATCTTGGTACATGCGTTTGAAATTCCTATGCTGCCAGTGCTATCTAGTATGAATGATTTGCATCATTATTCATGAATCATGACAATGTAGTTATTTACTTTTGATTTTCGATTATAACTTTGATATGGTTACTACATTCTAAGTGATTTACATTTACTGCCATAGTGAGTGAAATGAGAGTACCAGTAGTGCGAGTTATAGGCCTATATCTTGGTGTTTTACCCAGTTAGCAGACCGATTTTTTACACACTACTAAAATACCCAAAATTAAATGCCACTCCTCTTGGCTGCAAGAAGCCGGTATAGCAGGCAGTAAGCGCGTATGCGTAGAATTCTTCAAAGGGCTATATACCAAACGAATGAGTAAAAATAATAAGTGCTGATATTGCAGATGATACTGAGCTCAAGATACTGCTCGCTACTGGGCTGACACCAATCTTCTCACGTGACCTCACTCTGCCATTGTCAAGCCTGTACTGCATCTCTCCGCTAGTTTTCCTCCCTTCTGTTTCCAACCCCCCTTGCTCATTTCACTCTTGTCCCACCTGCTTACATAAGGCTACAACAATTTGACAAACCAATGTTGTCACACGATGTGTAATTATTATATTCTGGTCGCTATTCATTCCAATTATTTATATCAATCGCTAATTCACTATTATGGAATTATTCTAATTTTTCTCTGAATCTTCTTGATTCTTATAATTTTCCTATTATGAAGCAAAAATGAATAGACTGGTGAATGTCGCAATAAAGATTGTTCATGCTTCATATTTTGCATCCCAAGTGTTTACAACAAGAGGCATTTCTTTAAGGAACAGAAACTAGGTATTAATACTGTTCACCATCGTATTTTCAGTTTGGTAAAAATGTGTGTAATTTGACAATTGTCTTTCCTCTAGACTATTCCCTCCATGGATGTGAGGGAAGTATCTCGACCTCCATCTAGCAACGGCAGCGGCAGCAATGACGCATTGAACCGCAATGATATCAATACCAACCTTAATCTCAATATGACAGCAAAAGAGTTGAGAGCCAAGTTAGCACAACGAAAAAAATATGATCCTAAGAAAGAGTCGATGGATTTCAAAAAGAAATTCGATATTGTACAGAAACTCTAATCGGAACAAGTTTAGATACTTGCATTCAATTCTGTATCCTCTAATGGGCCAGACACTAATTAACAATAATTCATAGGGTATTACTATTATACATAACAAATATCTTATTATATTTTTGTTTAAAATATATGTTTGTGCCAAGCGTTATAAATGGTATATATGCCTATAACAAGTACGCTGTGAATCGAGAGAGGTTGGTTAGGTAATAAAGTAATGTGGCGTAGATCGTAACCGACTATTTACTGAGACTAGTATTCATCACTAATTTTGTATTATGATAGATATGCTACTTGGCTTCAATGCATAATATTGTGCCAAATCACATGCATTACAGCCTTCTTTCTCTAGATAATCTGTAAAATAAAATCCATGTATTTTATCATTTTCGTTTCAGTACTTTTTTGGGTAAGCATATGGTGATGGTTTATTTACTTTGGGGTGATTAGCTGATCTTAGTTATAGAGATGAGTATCCTGTATTATCTTCTCATGTAAGCCTATTCAATATTATACTAATATTACATTCCACTCAACTATAGAAATTATTATATGTCTGGTCTGGTAAACAATTCACTTATCAACTATTTATTACATTATTGTTGAATCAATGATAATTGTACTTGTTGAAGCTTGGAAGAAGATTTATTGGTAATGAATAATGATGCATCCAGGTATTGAAGAAGTTATATCGTAGAGTGCAAAAATGTATTTTGATTCAAGTCCCATTTGAGGCAACGTTTTCAGGTGTAAACTGCGTGAATTGTGTGCAACAGACAGTTATTAATTATTATTAATTGTATTATTGTTATATCTCAGTATAATGTGCCGTAATATGATACCATTCATGTCATCAGTATTGTTCTTTTGTGTGAAACAAAATATGAGTCGTGATTTATAAGATTCTAGGTACCGGTATTACTTATATGTGTATAATCATTGCCTTTCATCAATTACAAGTTGGTGTCAGCAGATAGTGCTAGACAAATGGGGCCTTTTGTATATATATTGTCAAATTGCAATTTTACATTCCAATAAGTATTATTTATTAGATCAAAATTATCAGTATGTTGAAACAAATGTTATCCGCTAGAAATATAGATCATATTTTAGTACTGTAATATGATTGTTGGTATTGAATAATAGTTTGTAGTTCACATCGTATTGATAACCTATGCAACTTTTATGAAACAAAATTGACTCTTGTTGTCATGTTACTTAATTTCATAAAATCTCAAGAGTTACATACGTACTGGTTAATAAACTGTAGGTCGTAAGCCCATAGTTGACTTCATAATATTATACCTAAATAACAAAGTAAGCAATGTATTGCTATCAAAGCAGACTATGTATTGTGCCTTTACAACTAACTCACCTACACTAATACAATAAGCTTTAATAAGGTGGCTTTAAAAATGTTAAACTGGAAACACCAAAATTTATCAAATGGAATGAATTTATCGTATAGCCTTAGCCTGTAGATATGATTAATCTTTAATAATGTTTGAATTTTTTGTTGACTGAACAGTTGAGTGTTGATAATTAATAATATCTGTAGAATTGTGGCAGCCTCTGACATCTCATGCAACTTTTGACACCCTCTATTCAACAACTTGGGATGACATATCTTGAATCCAACATATGAAGTCTGTGTTTACTTACCATATTAATATGGTCGTGTTTCCTCAGCTTTGCAGTTAACTCATGTTACTTTGTGGGTGCAATCGGTTACAATGTACTTGAAAAGGTATTAATTGTAGACTAGCCAGTAATGCAAGTCTGAAAACATGTTCTATGTATATTATGTTTTTAATTGTTTTTAAGACTAGTGTCTTATGTGACTGAACTTGATCCATGAATAAAGTTTACATTTACAATTTACACTTCTATGATGGTGTAGTGCCTTTGCGCATCCGAGTCCCCCACTCTTACCACTGTGACATCACTTAATTCAGAGTTCTCTTTCAGTAGATATGCTACCCAACTTGGTTTCAAGCGCACTCGCATCTAAACAAATTGTCTTGCAGGGGGGATTGGGGGGTCAAGGGCCCGGTCGGCAATGGCACAAACAGGGGCTCTCGAGTTCTGGGCTTGACGTAAATGTGTTTTTGACAAAACTTCTAAACACGTAGACCTACACTAAAACTAGGGCTGCTAGGTAGTGAATATTATGAATTGAAGAAAAACTAAATATAGATTTGGGCCTCCATTATTTTTTTTCAAGTTTTAAGATAGTACTGTACAGAAATTGTATTCACTCTGCACTTTTTAGTTTGTGATGATCTTTGGCATAGATGATTAGATAACCATGAGATGAAAATGTGGATTAAAACGATTTGTTGTCACTTATGATGACTAAAGATTGACCCGGTTTTCTACCTCGTGTCCCGAAAGTTTTTTTTTGCAAATGCCGCGCACTTGACGGGCTACAATAATTCCCCACCCCCTCCCTTCTGACAACCTTTTACTGCCTACTGTTTACACGTGGTATTGTGTATTATTAGTCACTCTGGCTGGCTCTGAGAGTGCAACAGTTTACCTGTGTACCACCTTCGGTAGCTCGGTCAGCTGAGGCACCGCTTCAGAAACTGAAGATACCGTTGGGCGTGGATTCGAGTCCCGCTTAAGGCATGGGTTTTTGTAAACGTCCTTTCACTTATCATCACTTCATAATTTCATTATCATCCGCTCATTCATACCCCTGTATAACGTAGCTGTTGGTGGGGTCGTTAAGCAAACAATAATCATCATCAGTTTACCTGTGTGTTGTGTTACAATGCCGAAACGAAAATGCTTCTATCAGGAGAAATATTCTGCTGAGAGGAATTTTATTTGAAAAAGGAAGATATGAGGATCAACTACCAACTACAAATTTTCCTGCACTGAGATTTACAATTATGTACTTGAAAATTAAAAAAAAGCACGATTTCCCTTATCAAGGTCGTCCGACAAATACAAGGCATGAACTCGAGATTAAGAAACTGCGCCAACAGTAATCATTACATAAATGTACATACGACATAAGTTTATAATAAGGTAATAAATAATTCTTAAATGAAACAGTATAATGAAACACAAAGATCTCAAAGCCTACCTTAGAAAATAATAATGTATTTATTTCTTATTTGAAAATTACAGTATTTATTGTTTGAGTGATTTGCCCATTGGCTATGATGTGCATAATGAAGTGTAGCATTGCTTCAACATCAAATTTTCTACATAAAAATGCATTGATTAATCCATTGACTGGTTATCCCACATCAAATGGACTGAGCACAGCAGCAAAAAACTTGACTATCTCCAATTTTGATGAAACAATAAATCTATGTAGACTTGCATCTAGAACAATCGTACAAAATTGTGTTTTTTCAACGTTCTTAGTTCCGAGTAACGATCAGTTCAAGAAACAGATTCGTGTGACATAGAAGGCTTTTTTTCTGAATGTAGATTTCAATAGGTATTTTAAAATGTATTAGATTTAAGAAAAAACGTAATTGAAGTTTGAACCCACCCCACAACCAAAAAGGTATTAAAAATTTTGTTTACGTGTATACATGTTGTTTCCACATATACAAACTTTCACCGTGGGATCTCATTGTGATCATGAGATCACAGGGTCATGCATCAAATGCGCGTTATATGGCTGATTTCTTACATATTTTAATATTTCCCACTCAAATATGCAGCACATTTTTGGCTATGGGTTGTTCCTTCTTTACATTTTTTCTTCATTTGAGTTGCTATTAGAAAGTAAAATTAATTATTCTTCTTTATCTCTTGTCTAGAATCAGTAATGCATTGGAATTATCAATATTGTCACAACCATTCGTAGTGATTAAGAAATTGTAAATAACAAAAATGATATGCTGCTGCCAGGATTTGCGTATTGCATACAAGAAACTTGAGCCTTGTAGCAATTCGGTCAGATGACAAGCCACAGAGTAGTGAAAGTCCCTACGCATTTAGCTAGTATCTTTCAACTAGAACCACTCTCCATTTCCTAATCATATATTTCAATTTTTTTATAGTTTGAAACTTACAGTATTTTTCGATTAATTATCGATACAGTATTAGAATTGTGGTAGCATTGAGAAATTTTGTATCGAATGGCAACCTCCAAAAATTGTTCAGAAATGTGATACTTCCATGAAAATGTATATATACCCTGCTATGATTATGAGAACTGAGAAGTCCAAAATTCAATAGTCATAAACCCAAATGATAATTTTAGTAATTAAACTAATTATATTAAATTTCATGATGGTATCTCTATGAATATGGACAATTAGGCCTATGCTATGTTCAAAACATTCATGACCGCACTAAAAGATTACCAACTCGTAAAATTTTTGCTTAGTATAATTACAAGTTAGGTATCACTTAGCATGGCTGTACTTACATTACTGAAATGTGCATTTATTGGCTAACACACAGACAAAAATTCATGTCACTTTCCACCTTCACTGAGGGATTGAAATATAAAAAAGAAATCAGGTGGTCCATGTTCACAGACATCGCTGTACAAGGAAGAGTATCGTAGATACGTCAAGGCATGCTGTGCACAGAACTACCGTCACAGAATGAGTCAACTATTAAATGAGTCAACCGTATTTAACTACTGTCATCGCCTGAAATCCGCATGCACTCTTTACAGTAGAAGGCTGGTGTTTATCTTAAGAGGCCCTAGTATGAAGTAGCTCTACTGTGACAGTTATTGAAGGTGAACAATGCAACCTTGTGTCCAACTACCTATGTACATGCCCGGTTTCTCTCTCCCTCTCTCGCAAGTCAGAAGTATGCCATATCCATAACATTCAGTTTCACAGATAGCTCAGCCATACCAATTTCATTGACACATACTCGTCAAAATAGAAATCACCAACTAGACGCAGATTGTTTTTGCTCTTGACATCTTCAAGGGATATGATGAGAGATGCATGATCATGATAATGGAGAACAAGGAATTGAAATCAAATACGTGTAACAGTTATTTTGTCAACTACCTTATGGAAAGAATTGGGACAGTAAAGGTCAGTTACTGCACAGACGAGTTACTTGTGACATGTTTACGTGTTCATGTTCCTTACAACATGTTGATAGTAATGCTGATTGTAAATGAAGAACGACATATAAATAAACACTCTTTGCTTGGAATTGGTTGGTGACGCATCGGCATCTAGCAGCTCTTGTAAATCATCCCACCCTTGTGTACCAAGTATTCTAGTAGTTTTATCCTTTTGTGTGTTTTACATGTAAGTAAGTGAAACCCTATAATCAGTTTATAATAATTGAGTTTAGTAGTGTGTAGTAATCGTAAAGTTAGTTTTTCATCGGAATTGCGCCAAGGGCAAGGGCCTAAAAGGTCAAGCGTGAGCGGCTGAACATGACAGCCAACTCAGGGGGGGCATACCCTCTCGCACGTCAAATGGAAGATACAGAAACTATAGACGCAGTGAAATCAATTCAAAATGATATGGAAGTGGAATTCAGCAATAACAACCAGGGGAATAATCTCAATAAAAGGAGACTGAGCACAGGCTCTGACAGGGATATGGAGGGTAAGTCTGCAAACAGGAATAAATTAAAGAATAACATAGGCACTAGCTCCTTCAAGGACATGATGTCTCTGCCAAACAGGTCAGTAGTAGATAGGATAGCCATTCCTCTGTCTCAAACAAAGCACACAGTTGATGTCAAGGTAAAACCGAAGATAGATGAAAACACATATAACAATACAGATACGATTAAGTCTGGTAACGAGAGTAAGGATTTTCAAGAGAGATCACACATTCTTCATAAATACAACGCAAGAGATCAAGGACCATTTGTGGTGTACGTGGAAAGGGTTAATCTGGTGACGAGTTACGGAATGCCTACAGACGTTTTTCTGGTAGGAAAAAGCTTCCATAAGCTCCTCGAGGATAAAATAGAAAGAATTAAAAATCTAGGGAAGAACAGAGTTGCAGTCACATTCAAAACATATGTGGCAGCCAATAATACCATAATCAATGAGCAGATCAAAAACATGGATTATAGAACATATATTCTTGGATTCCTAGTTCAAAGGCAAGGAGTGGTCAGAGGAATCGACATTTCAATCTCAGACCAAGAGCTCATGGCGGAAGCACATTCTGAAGCAAAAATTGTTAGTCCCAAGAGACTAACAAGGAAGGACCCAATAACACAAAATTACAACTGTTATATCCACCTTCCAAGGTCAAAGGCTGCTACAAAAAATGTTCCTATATCACAATGCGTTAGAAATCACGCTCTATATATACTCCGTAATCTACTTTGACAAATGTCTTCGATATGGGCAGAAAAGTATGGCGTGCAGAAGCACCCAAAGATGTGCTAAATGTGCAGGAGAACATAAGGCAGACACATTTAGAGTCACGATAGAAGAGTATCAGTGCATCCACTGCCAAGGCAAACACTCATCTAATGACAAAGCATACCCGGAATGGGATCGGCAAAGAATTATTAAAACAAAAATGGCAATTGAAAATATCTCATACTAGGAAGCTGTCCAAGCGTATCCAAGCTGCAACTCAAGAATAAGGGGGTCCTATGCAGGGGCAATCCGAAACAGGCCCGATATAACCCTAGGAAGAGAAATGAATTGCAAGGACGAGCTAACTAACTATAGAATAGACAGGAAAAAACTTCCAAATCTGGTGTGTTCTGATGAGGAAGAGGAAGGCTATAGTCATACCCAAAAGTCCCAAGCATATCACCCAACCCATACAACCACAAAAAGCTTCATGAAAAACAAATACCCAAAACCAACATCATACGAAACAGAAGAACCCTGGGTCCCCATCATAAACCGACCCAATTGGCAAAGGGAAGGACGCGGGACGGTTGATAGAAACGAAGAAAAGGACCAAACGGATGACACATTTTCACAGCTAAAGGATTATTATTATAACTCTTGCAGTTGCACATAAATGCGCGGTGGCAAGTTCCCTATCGATCCTATCCTATCGCCTCCCTAACCTTCTGACGGAATAGCTTCTGGATGTTATCATCCAGATTATAGAAAATGCACTACAACAAAGAAAATCTCCATCAACATGGGAGAGCCTAGATAAATGTTTAATGGGGCTCCTCAATCAAAGAGGAGCAAGCACAAAAGAATAAGAATAAGGGCATGAAGATATTACAATGGAACGCCAGGAGTGCCAAATATAATAAATCCAATCTTATTAACTGCATGTTCACTAAACACATAGATATAGCAATTCTCTCGGAAACATGGTTTAAACCATCAGAACAGATGAGGTTTCCAAGTTACAATACCACTAGAGAGGACAGAGTTGACAGGAAAGCGAGAGTGGCCATACTGACCCACCGATCTATCCCGATGGTCCAATTACAGATTATTAATAACTTAGATAACGTTCAAATCACAGGATGCAATATAATCTATTACAAATTAAATCTGAACGTCTATTCTATTTATGTAAGCCCAAACCAGAGAATAACAAGTGACCAATGGGATAACCTAATTAATGAACTTGTTCCACCATTTATATTAGGCGGGGACTTCAACGCTCATCATCAAGCATGGGAAGGCAAGTACACAGATCTGGCAGGAGAGCGACTGTTGGGAGTCCATCAATGACCATCAGCTGGTAATTATGAATGATGGGTCCTCCAGCATGATCAACACTCCTTATGAAGGAAAAGTTGCGTGGACGTAACAATAATCTCCTCGAACTTGGCTTTAAATACCCACTGGTCGATGGGTTTAGGCCCAATAGGTAGCGACCACTAACCAATATTTTTTAGGTAGTTAACGCAAACCAAAGAGAGACCCATGAAGAAGGACCAATTAGTAATAGATGGAATTTTAAAAAAAGTAGATTGGAATAGGTATTCAGAGATAGTGAGCCAGGAGTTAAACAAGATGGCAAAGATCGACTTTAATCGAGCAGAAGGGCCATCGGTAGCACATATTGATGTCTCCGTAGAATGCATCAACAAAGCGGCAAACGAAGCTATTCCATTAGTACATAATCCTCAGGCCAGTAGAATGTCATCCAACAACAGGAACAAGTTCCCTAGACCCACACCATGGTGGGACCAGGAATGTTCGAAAACCGTAGCGCAGAGAAGACTGGCACTTACGGTATATAGGAAGAATAGTAACTTGGACAACTTCATCAAATTCCGACAGATACAAGCAAAGACTTAGAAGGTTCTGAAACAAGAAAAGAACGAAAGTTGGAGGAGATTCTGCTCCAACATCAACCAGGAGACAGGGATGGCCAAGGTATGGGAAATGATCCAGAGATATAGAGGGTCCACTGAACAACCCCCCCCCCCCCCCCCCCTCTACAAATAGGATTGGACTGGATAGAGGACTTCATGGAAAGACTAGCGCCCCCAGGATGTGAAAATAAACCTAGGCAAGCAATTATCAATAATGCAGAACAACAGGAGCATTTCTAGGAACACTACTCAAGAGCTGAACTGGAGACCGTCCTTAGGGGACTAAAAGACTCGGTGCCAGGAATGGACGGTATAACATATTCCATGAATAAAAACCTTCCAGACGAAGGCAAGAGAATGCTTCTGGAAATAATCAACAGGAGCCTGAAATATAACACCATACGTCCGTCGTTTAGAACCCAACTAGTAATTCCCATACTCAAAACAGGCAAGGACCCAACCTCGGCCATATCATATAGACCCATCTCATTAACTTCATGCTTAGTAAAGATTATAGAAAGAATGGTCAAACGCAGACTGGAATGGTGGCTGGAATCACGGAAGATATTACCAAGAACACAATATGGATTTAGGAAAAATAGATCAACTACGGATCACCTCACAGTCTTCAACACAGACATACAATTGGCATACAAAAGGCAACAGTACCTACTAGCCGTCTCTCTAGACATCTCAGCTGCATACGATAATGTAAATGTGGACATATTATCTAGGAAACTAGAAGAGTGTGGAATCCCCAAGGGAACTGTAGCGTGGGTAAACTCATACTTGTCACAATGAGAAATATATGTCAAGGTCCAAGGAAAGATATATGGACCTAGGACAACCTAGACAATAGCATACCACAAGGTTCAGCAATCAGTCCGATTTTGTACATGCTCTACATGAGGAATGTAGACCGACTCAACACTCAATTAATTAGAACATTACAATTTACATTGTATTGTGATATTTGTATTCTTTTTTTACTCATATACTATGTATTAATTACCTCGGAAGAGGGTACAATAAACGTACATACATACATACATACATACAATATGCAGACGATATGCTAATTTATGTAGCAGAAAAGAGTTTGGCAAAGGCAATTAATAGCATAGAACAGGCCCTTCAGGAAGTACAAGAACATCTACTATGACCTACTAGGATTACCTTTATCAACTGAGAAGTCGAAAGCTGTCATTTTTACATAAAGGAGAATTACACCCAACACAATAATACATATCAACATGCCAATCCATCCTAGCAGCAGCACGAGGATACTAGGAGTCATTTTTGACATCGAATCCACCTGGGTCCCTCATATTAGGTCACTGATAGGAAGATGTGAAAGAGGACTTGATGTCATGAGAGCACTTTCCGCCACATGGTGGGGGGCTGACCCGTGTATTCTGTTAATTATGTATAAATCTTTAGTAAGATCGGTAATGGATTATGGATGTCAGGTGTATGCAGGAGCAGCCAAAACAACATTAGGCAAACTAGAATAAAGCCTTGAGAACTGCCCTAGGGTGCATGAAATCGTCACCAATAGCGGCAATGGAGAATGAAACGGCTATTGACCCTCGACGACTGAGGAGAGAATGGTTGTGCAACTAACATATATTAAAAGCCGTAGCCCTAGCATCCCACCCCGTCATTCCAAAGCTACAAATACTGGACTGCATCGAGTACATAAGGAGAGGAACAGGAGTTAAATATCCCCTTATGACAGTCTTTAAAGCATGGAAACCAACTGAAAATATAATTTTCTCTTGTTCAACCCCTATCATTTTTTCACACCAGTTCCTATCGATCAATACCATTGAACATGTATCTATTAATTATTTTTTATCTTGCAGTAGACGATCACAACATAGTAAGTAGTATAATCAAGGAATGGATAAAAACAAGTGGCCTAATTATATACAAATTTTCACAGACGGATCTAGAAGAACAAACGAAGAATATGTAGCGGCTTTCTATCACACATAATCAAATACAGAGGCCAAATTCCTTCTACCAAAAGAGACACCTATTTTCTCAGCACAAGCAATTGCCATATATCAATGATTACAATACATAAGTAAGCACCCACAAACATTCTCCCACCTGATATTAACTGACTCTATGAGTGTTCTCCAAGCAATAATCAGTTTACTGTATAAACAAGGAGGTATGTCTAACTACCTCATTAATGACATAGTGAATAATATACAAAAGCTTAACAAAAACCGAACCACGGTGCACCTAGCATGGGTCCTAGCACATAAGGGGATAGAGGGTAATGAGAGGGCGCACCAGCTGGCCAACACAGCAAAGGTAGAGGATTATTTAGAAGTATTGTTGAACCATACAGAGCTATACAGGACTGTCGAAGAGTGTATATTCAATAAAAAGGAGCGTAACTGGGAAGCACATATCAAGACTCATAAAAGTCAATATAACTCAATACAAAGTGAAGTTTTTAAAAAGCCATGGTTTAAAAGTTTGGGACTGCAAAGAGGAAATATAACACCCACAATAAGAATGAGAACAGGCTATTGCTCAATAGCGCAACATCTAAGTAGGATAAATGCAGTGTTGAGAAAGTTCCTCAAAAAAGGGAACTAGTTACAGTTCCAGTTACTCAGCCAAAAAAGGAACTCGTTAAAGTTACAGTTCCTCCAAAAAAAAAGGAACTGAAAAGTTCCCAAAAAATTAAGTTCCTTCGAAGTTCCTTTGAAAGTTACCGAAGCAAATTTTTTCGTAAGATTCAGGAGTATTTTCATGGGCGTTGGAAATAATATGGATATTCTTGTTTTCTCATCAATAAAGTGATAGCGCCAGTGATTTTCATATAAATATTCGTCAGTTTACTATAAATAATTCATAATTGTAAATATAGTACCGATTTTCTTCTCGCCATACCAGTAGGCCAGAAATACCTACTAGGTGAGTGAATATCATCATGTCATCATCAAAATTTGAACTGGCATAAACACATAGATGAAATATCCAAAAAGATTAGCTCGACATGCTTCGCGCTCAGAAGAATGAGAGCTATCAGCAATGTAAAAATAGCAAAATTAGTATACAATGCTCAACTGGAAAGTCATATAAGATATGGTATTCAATTTTCGGGATGCTCAAATCAAGCTCATAAAATATTTACGATCCAAAAACGAGCTATAAGAATTATATACCAAGTCCACCCCGAAACACATTGTAAACCTCTATTCGAAAAAGCTGGGATCTTGACACTTACATGCATATACATACTAGAATCAGTACTGTACATAAAAAGGAATGAAAGCTCCTTCAAAAAAAAACAAGATATTCACGAACATTCAACTAGAAACGCACTAGAATTCCATACAAAACAATATACTATCAAATTATGTCAAGAAAATTCAAACTACATAAATATTAAACTCTTTAATAAAATTCCTAAATCCATTAAAAATATAATAGAAATAACATCATTTCAAAAACACTAAAAAGATTTCTTGACTAAAAAAGCGTATTATACAGTAGAAGAATATCTTGACGATTATTCAAAATGATTGAATGATAGGCTACAGGAAGTGAACTGATTAGCCTTAATTGGGAAACAATGATTTTGTATCAAGTTTCGATGTTATTGAAAAAAAAAAAAAAAAAAAAGGAAGTGAACTGAATTGTATCCTACAAAATTGTAAAAAATGGCTAATCCTACAAATCGTTATTATAGCTATTATAAATATTAAATAGCGTGATGTTGGCATTAGTTTGTATTATTATCATTATTAACTATAATTATATAAATTTTATTAGCATGTATTTATCAATATTAATATTTCACTAAAACAGTATTAAAATATTCCAATATGTTTATCTAGTATATGCACATCACAAGGTGCATAATATACATGTCAGTATACTATACCAACTTGTTATGATTATTATTATTATAATTTATCTTGTATTATATTATTAACTTATTTTTTAATAAGTTATATATGGTAAAAAACCTTTCCATACACCCTTAATGGTATATATCCTAAAGGGTTTGTGTTCTAATATATCAAAATATATTACCATACTTTGATGGATTATGCTACAAAATCATGAAGGTTTCTTTTGGAATTATTTTTTTTTTTAGGCTCATAATTATGATTCACCGTTTCACCTATCTAATCAATAGACCTACATAATGGTTGAAAAATCATATCATAATTAATAAATTATAAATTATGTATTAAAAATTATATAAATTATAAATTATATTATTGAATACCAGTTAGATGTAGGTGGATAAAACGACTACTGAGTGAAATTGAAAGAGTAAATAATGAATTGATAATTCATTCATTTGCTTACTTTAATAAGCTTTCGTTAATTCGACGACGTCGACATCGATGCACCTATCAGTTTCCCCGGCACGCACAATAGACATTCGCCATAAAATTGCTACCATAACATTTTTTCCTCCAAGAAAAAAAAGGTTTTAATGTGTTGCCAAGGTAAAAGATTACTACCCGTATCCGCCATGATGAGACAATACTTTGATAGTAAAATGAACTAGCACTAGCCAATATTATACGCAGTCACATGCTGATCACCAAGGACTGACGCTGTTAGACAATGACCTCCTCTCAAGATCAAACACTGAAGTGAAATAACTATTTTGTGTTTACACAAATCTCCCATGTGCGTTTTGAAAATTATCTGGATCTTATTGGCTATTGATGATGTCACCGGGTAGAGAGGGAGGTTTTCTCGGAATGTCTTCATACGCAGAAGAAGCAGCTGCAAGTTAACGAAGGATGACGGTTCGATTGACCGTTTGCTCCAACTACTCACACTTACGCTAGGATGGTTCGAGCCATCAACTCCATGACTCGAGAACGGGTGATAACACCGATATAACGGAAAGATTGTAGGATGAGATAAGTGCACAGCTAATGAATGGGAAAATATGTCAAAGATGGGGAATAATGCAAACTTGGAATAATTAGTGGTCACTGGTCAGACGATGGGCGGAAGTGATGAGGAAGATGTGTGTTTCTTTCAAAAATATGAGACAAACATTATACCTGCTATCATACAAAAATTAGACAATCTTTTCTTTTTTGTTATATGTGTACTTGAAGTACAGTTCGTTCAAAATGAACTTTGAAAGTACCGGTAACGTGAATTTCGTTCCTCGTTACCACTAAAAAGGAACTGTGTTACGTTGCATCCCAAATTACAGCGAACCTTCCAGATGCAAACAAAAATGAAATCAAAGCTGTCACATGTAAAACAATTTTTATGCACCGGGTAACAGAAGGTGAAATCTCTGCTATAATACGGTAACAAATTTGAAACCCAAACATACTCAGGACATTTATGGGTTAACTCCCTTTGTGTTGAAAAATACATTCAAGTTTATTTCAATGCCACTAACTAAAATATGTAACTCATCTATTGAAAGTGGTTTCTTTCCATCAGCTTTCAAAAAAGCCAAGGTAATTCCATTACTAAAAAAGGGATCGGCAACAGATCCATGTAATTATCGGCCAATATCCATTTTACCCGTGTTTTCCAAAATTCTGGAGCGTGTTATTTTCAATACTGTATAATTTCTTACTTAAATACAAGTTACCTACTCTCCGCAGACCAGTTTGGATACCAAAAGAAGAGATCGACAACACAAGCAATAAATGTTCTACTCGAACGAATACTTCTTGAGTTGGACAAAGGAAAAGTGGTGGCCGGCATATCTTGTGACTTATCAAAAGCCTATGATTGTGTAAATCACAGAATAATGCTGAGCAAGTTACATGTGTACGGAGTTGGAGGAGTGGGTAACAATTTGACAGGTCCTACTTTAACAGCTCGCTCGCAAGTGGTGGAAATAGCAACAGAAACACATGAAAGAACTCTGTCAAATGCCGCAAATCTCTCAAGTGGAGTACCGCAGGGATCCATTTTAGGTCCCTTATTGTTCATAGTGTATATAGACGATTTAGTATTGAACTCGGCAGGCACCTCTAAAGTTGTATTTGCCAACGATACAAATGCACTTATCAGTGACACATCCCTTCCAAGACTAAAAGCCAAAGGAGAAGAAGTGATAAGGTGCTTCAATAATTATTTTACATCTAACAGACTTGTTTTGAACGTGGAAAAGACCAATCTTATTCACTTTATAAATAAGTATAAGCCAAGTGCTAGTTTTACTGTAGAGAGTGAAGACACCACGATACTACCGTCACCAAACGGTAAATTCTTAGGAATTATATTAGATGAATACCTCAAGTGGGATGCTCAAGAACAAGATCTGGTAAAGAAACTTCGTACAGCCTGCTTTGCTATTGTCAAGCTACGGAACCTCCTAAGCAAGGAAATCCTGAAGACCGTCTACCATGCCTATTTTCATTCAGTGGCAACATATGTGATATCAGCCTGGGGTCACTCAAAATCAGCTCTTGAAAGAGTGTTCAAACTCCAAAAACAAGTGCTATGAATTTTATTGAGAAAACGAAGACTGAAGAGTTGTGAAAATCTATTTCGTAAGGAAAAAATCATAACCATACCAGGAGCGTTTATACTCGAGACACTCATGTATATCTACAAATTCAGATCTAACTTTTGTATTCAGTCATCCGTTCATGATCACACTACACGCAGTGCAAACAATTTTGTAACACCAACGCATAACCTGGCTCTTTATGAAAAAGGTCCGCACTACTTTGGGCCTAAACTGTTCAAGAAATTACTGCTTAGCATTACTGGTACATCACAAATGAAGCATCTTTCAGAAAAACAATTAAAACACGACTAGTCAATGAAGTAATCTATAAAGTTGAGGACTATTGTGATATAATATTCTAACATGCTTAGGCTATGTACAAAGATTTTCTTATTGCTGTTAATTATTTTAATTTATGTATTTTTTCTTAGTTTTTCAAATCTTCCCTGACCTGTTTTGCAAGTTATTAGAAGAGGAGTGTATGTAACAAATTATATAGCCCATGTTAATTGATTAGTTTATCTCTGATATCAGTCTAATTAGTAGCAGTATCATCTAATCACTATAATTATTTTATAATGTCTATTTAGTATTTATCTACATGTATAATATTTTTCAGTTTTCAACAAGTTATTAGTTACTTATTACCAATATTATAATTTTTAATTGATTGATTTTATTTGGTTAGTCGATGAGTATATCTCTGATATCATCACGATGTCTATTTAGTATTTATCTGTACATGTATATTTTTTTTGCAATTTCATCAACTTATTAGTTACTTAGTATTTATTAATATCATACTTTTTATCTGACTGTCTTTAATGTCCTATGTAGTTAGTTTCTAATTAGCTGTATGTAAAGGAATGTAAGAAAAGACAATAAACAATCTATCTATCTATCTATCTAAAGTTCTTGCTTCATAAAAGGAACGCGTTCCCCATTGAAGTTCCCTTAAAGGGAACGCGTTCCTTTCGTTCAGTTCCTACCCAACACTGGATAAATGTGGTTCAATCCTCAGCATGCAGTTGCAGTCCAGACAACACAGAAACACTTGACCATATATTCTTGGAGTGTGCAAAATATAATAACCAAAGAAATAACTTAATGGATTCCTTGAAAAAACTCAAAGTGGACAGACCAATAAATATTTCATCATAACTATCAGTAATGGAACTCTCAGTAATATTAGCGCTATTCAAATTCATGAGAAATATAAACATAGACATATAGTTTAAACACAAAAGTAAGGCAGGTTTGACAAGGGAAGCTGCTGTATTGAAGCCACCTTCATTTTATAGACTCCGGGGTGTCTTTACGTCAATTAGATTATTTGGTGTTATCCACGTTTTTTTTTTTCTGTGTTTTCCGGATGGTGGGTCTACAGATCCAAGGCCGTACTTTGAGTGGTAGAAATGTCTGACAGGCCTCAGACGAGAAGATATGGTAACTTGTTTTTGTTGTAATTGTGTGTATTCCTTTGCATATAGACTTCTAAACATAAACATGCCCTAAATTCGAGTACTCATACCTAGTACTATTCACATAATCAAATTAACCCATATATGTATTCCTGAGAAATTATGTGTTCATCTACCTACTAATATCTAGTAACAACAGATACAGAGTAAGTTTCAAATTAAGGAGCACAATTCCAAAGCAACCAATCAGAATCAGACTGGCCAGATGGGATAGTACCCAAAGCCACAAAGAGAAGGAAGAAGAAGAAGAAGAAGACATAAATACAACAAAATAAGTTTAATGATACTCTCACTTGCCATGGTATTATATGATAATGGTCCTAAATATCAGTTATTACTTAGTTAATAGTACATCAGTAACTACAAAGTTTACTACAGTACATCTTATATGTATTCATGTAATGTAACCTATTTGATGTAAAAATTTGAGGTAAAACTTTCCAACTCGGCAACTAGATCCATATGCTGAAACTCGTCTGGCGTGAAAGAGAACCTCTCCATTAGTTTAATACGTTTTTCATCTGCCTCGCAGTAATACAGTTGAAGTTGATTTACCAAGCATAGTGCTTCTTTTGGATCCTGAAAAAACAAAATTTTACAAATAAGTGAAAGTATATCAAGTTTATCTCACGTAATGCTCAGTGGTGTAGTCGGGGGTTTACGAGGTTATACTTTTTTCTTTATCGGCATTGAAACTCGATTTAAAATTATTGTTTCTCCATTAAGGCTATGGAAGAAAGTAGGATCGATTGGACGTGGCACTACAAGGGCGGCGATCTTACCACCCAATTTAAAATATTTTAAATAAAAAACAATAAACTTTGACACCAGGACTGCACTGTCTGTGACCATACTTTTTCGCCGCAAGTAAAAGTTTCCTAGAGTTCAGAACACATCATAAGGATAAACCGTTTTCGTGATGTGTCCGAACATTACCAGCATTGTCAATACAATGTTATAAGGCATCAACTCATTCATTTTATTACAGACTGGCGTGAACTGACTTACTTTGTATGAATGGGGTATATGCAGGCTATGCCGTATTATATCCATGCATTTAAGGGAATTATTGTACAATATTAAAATTATCAATTTGATATTTTGTAAATGATTATTGCAAGTGTCAGGTTGAGAGTAAATATGCTGAATGCTGCAGCACAAGTAACTAAATTTCCCTTCTTTGTGGGGGAAAGAAGTAAAACAATTGATGGCAGTAGTGCCAGTGGCAATAGATACATTTGTTTGGAATCTGGTGTAGGTGAACTATGAAGGTTTATACTTTATATAAATATAATGTATATATATATATATATATATATATATATATATATATATATATATATATATATATATATATATATATATATATATATATATATATAAAAAAAAATATATATATATATATATATATATATATGAATATATATATACAGTCGGACCCACATATAACGAATTTCAAGGGGAATGAAAATCTGTTCGTTAAAACAGAATTTCGTTATAGAGATTTATTGCTTTTTTTCGTAACAGCACTTGAATTTTAGAGATTTATAAAGATAGGCCTACATTTACGACTTAGGCCCTAGTATAGTACTGTATTAGGTGACATATTATCATTGCATCATATCATCAATTAGTATGTTTGTAGAAAGTAATAGAAAACAACAATGTCCTTTCATAAAGAACTTATCATCTGCTATCACATGACACCACCACTCTCCACTTCTCGTGTTTTATTTCCTAGGTTACAGGACACTATCACGAATGGAAATGAAGGAATGTAAACAAAAAATAGATAAACAAAGTCATTGAAGATGTCACCATCACGTTATTATTTAGCGCGCGTTGAGAGAGTGTTTGGTTTTGGGCCGTTCCACTGTGCCAGGGCCGGGGAGGGGGGGGTGCAGCAAGAGTTATGACCACGTGCTGTATGCGTCACCAGATGCTACGATGTACAGTCCGTTCAAAATAAATGTAACCTGAAAATAAATTCACGCAAAATGCTACGATTTTCGAACATTTTGTTGGAAATAGCTGAAAATAATGAGCAAAATATGCTGAAAAGTGACAAAAAATTCGTAATAACCGAATTTTGAAATATAAATCACTTCGTTATAGGTCTTTATTTAACATTGTAAGGATAGGAGATTTGAAGGGGGATGGTAATTAATTCGTAAAAACCGAAATTTCGTTAAAACCGAGTTCGTTATATGTGGGTTCGACTGTATATATATATATATATATATATATATATATATATATATATATATATATATATATATATATATATATATATATATATATATATATATATATATATATATATATATATATAAATATATATATATATATATATATAAATATATATATATATATATATATATATATATATATATATATATATATATATATATATATATATATATATTTTCATATATATTTTTTTTCATATATTATATATATATATATATATATATATATATATATATATATATATATATATATATATATATATATATATATATATACATATATATACATATATATATATATATATATATATATATATATATATATATATATATATATATATATATATATATATATATATATATATATATATATATATATATATATATATATATATATATATATATATATATATATATATATATATACATATATATATATACATCCAGTTTACAGTTTGTAGCACTCACAAGAATGTCTTTGTTGTATTCTCCACGCATCAGGACCAATCCCTTTTCTTTCAACTCGGAGTAATGTACCAAAGTTAAGCACTCGGGAGCATTTTCTTTGTGAGCCTGGTAGTTGACCAATGGTGTGAAGTGGACTTCATTACCAGCAAACTGGCATAACACAAACTCATAACCTCGATCCCGAGGGAGTGGAAATAGAAACTAAGGGAAAAAAATAATAATTACAATACAACAAAACACGAGACATTAAAAGCTCAAGCCAATACTAAAAAGTGAAAATAAAATTATTACACCACAAAATTCAATGACCAGCACCAGGCCGTAGCAACCAGCATATATGACCTAGTCCCTAGGTATCCAGTTTGTTTAAATGGCGGTTTACATTATTGTTTTAGTTAAGGACCACTTGAGGGCAGTATAGTCACATCACTGCCTTCCCAATTTTTTCCCGCAAATACAGAATTCAACCTTTTTTGAAGGTCATACTATGCAGTTTCAAAGAACTCTCCCTTTGAAACTACCCTCTTTGCTCATTGGCCTTGTCTTGTCCAAATCGATAAACGTCACGTACGCACACCAACTGACTAATATGTGTTTTGAGGTTAAGTTCTCTTTTTCCATTTTATTAATTGAAGTCGGTTTAAATTAGTTTAGATATGTTTATAATAGGTTTTAATTCTGTCAATTTGATTCATGTAATTCTCTCATGTATATTCTGTCATGTAATTAAAACAATTTATTATTAATAAATAACTATTGTGAAGTATTAAAATACTTTCAGCAATGCTTTCGACTAGAATGAATAGAAGTGACTGTTCTTCCACCTAACCTCACCTTATATGAAAAATTAAAGACTAGAACAATGAATAATTGAAAATACTGTAAATACAATGAAAACGTGAATGTAAATTACATTTGGAAAGTAACTCATAAAGTATGACATGAAACAGTCCAATTTAATCATAACGATTAGTTTACATTTCACAATTGACATAGTTTACATTTTACAATTACAGTAACATACTTCACATTTTATAATAAACATTTTACATTTACAATATTGGTAAAATGAGATTTTCGGTACTTTTTATTCATAATTATAATCTGTCACTCCAAATTTTCAAGAAATATAATAAAATATTTAGATAACAATTGAAATAATATTGTGGTAAATATCACGTACAGAAACCTACTATTCACGCATCTCTAATGAGCAGCCGTGACCGTTCTGAGAAAATAGTTAGTTAATAACCACCCGTAGCGCTACCACAGCCCCATGCAACCACCGCCATCGCTCTATTGAAAGGAACCAATATTTAACATTGCGTGGCCACTCTTCCTTTTAACTACCTTTTTGACCAGCACTATAGATCTTATCTGCATAAATGTCTTCTCATCTTATTTTTAATTCATTGACTCCCATTTGATAGGCTGAACACAGTGAAAATCAGGATGGCATCAGACTTCATCAATAATCATCACTTACAAGTTGAAATAAAAACGGAGCCTTTTAAAACTCACCAGAGGAAATTGTTTACTTGTACTGATCAGTTTATCATAAATATCAGATGGAATTGTGGCTGCAACTACGTCTTTCTGTTTATGGTATTCTTCCCAAATCTGTGAACAAAATAATATTCATGAGTGAAATATAGTGCCAATATAAGTGGCTACCCAAGTACTTTTATGAACAAAGATGGCTTTGGGTAGAGAAATGTTAAATATAAAATATGAAATATAAAAACATAAATAAGAAATATAAATATATTATGAAATATAATATTTGAGTTCTCTGGTATGTAAAACACCCAAACAATTGATAACCATGAGCTTATGGAATAATTTTGGCTTATGACATCATTTCTCCTCACAGGACATTTACTGAGTTTTAACAAACCCCATTGTTGTATCAAATTTTAGCTAGAAAAACTATTAAAATGCATATAATGCTATGCACGGACACCATTTAAAGGTCAATGTCAACGTCAACGGACAATGTTTTTCGTGGTTTGTTGCATACTAAAGTCAAGATCTAATTTGGAAATTTTTTTCAACCTGGACGCAGATTCACAAAAAAAATCATCTCTTGAAACGTTCCAAGGTGAAAAAGTTTCAGGACTTATCAACAGACTTGGTTATAACTCGCTTTCACGGAAAATTTTAAGCAAATGTTTCAAGAATAGTTGGTGATGAAGTTATCACCGGTCCCGACTGGTTTTAGTGGAGATACAACACTCACCTCGCAATTAATTTCGATGATTTTGGGGATTTTGCTCGCTCAAATTAAATTACTACATATTTACAAGATCATAAATTAAAATCTAGATAGGTTGGAAATGAAGACACGATCCTATTTTCGATTTTTATATTCAATATTCAATCCTACCCTCACATTTGAGAATTTTGACTCACAGCTGAAAGAATTGGCTGTAAACAAAATGCAAAGCCTTCTTAATTATCAATATCAAAAAGATTCACTTCAATCAGAAAAAAAAACAAAACATACAAGTATATAGAACATTTTGTTCATTTATTTTGAATTTAAATATTATCTAGCTGTACGGAACAAGTAATTGATATTATATCGCGTTATTACGAACTAATTGACATCCTGCTCTTTGCTCGCATTGGTTGACAGTGAGAGACAATGAAGTCACACGGCAAGCAACGGCACGGACAGTTGGGACCAAAGTTAACACCGCGATAAAATTTCATTAAAATTCTTTGTGAATAGGGAATAAAGATGAAACCATGATGGAGTTAGACCACGATGTTGACTCGGTTGCAACTCAGAATAGGTTGGGCGCTAAAATGTTTTAAGATAAAATTCTTTGTGAATCTGAGCCCTGGGGGTACATTCCTGTACAAGATAAACCCAGTTTTAAGTTAAACCTGTGCTAAATGTGTATTGAAAAACTGGAAATAACACGCTAAAACCAGATTAGATCGTACAGGAATGCACCGTGCCCCAGGAATGTAGTTCACGTCAAATCTGTGATTGAACTATTCTCTGCTTATGAATCTTGGAGCGCTGTTCTGAAATTTCTGAGAAAATTGATGTGAGTGCATGATTCACGTATTGGCACTTGAGGTCCGAGCATTAATGTATGCCGAGTGTGAGGATGACAGCTCTAAGCAATATAGACCTGACTGATTAGTGATTACGCATGAAGAGACGACTGCATGACCTACTCGTATATTTCTTTATTGTATTTATACTTCATAAAGCGACTTCGCTGGACACTACCTACTCATCGAATAGGCCCTACAAGTGACGGAAAATCCTAGGATGTATTTTATTTCATGGCATGTGAAATTGAATTATTATTGACTTTTAAAATATCACAACTACCTAATGCAAATGCAGCCCATTAGAAAAATGAGACGCACTGCACTAACCACTACGAACTATTGGTGTTGGTAAATGATATATGAGGTGAAGAGATGAAAGGTTATTTTATTAGGTATTTTTGGATAGTGGGAAGGAGTCGGTCATGGCCTGTTGTTAAGGACCCAACCCAGTATTGACCAAAATAATAGAGGAAAATCACGAAAAACCCTCGTCAGGATAGTCGACCATGGCTGGAATCGAACCTCGGTCTCCTGAATGACGGTTCAGTGTCCTACTATCCAATTTGAAAAGTGGGAAACCAAGAGGAAGAGGTCGATACCAAGAAGAGGGAGCTATACCGTCTCTGTATCCCGACTTCGAGAAACGTTATGGAATTTCTGATGATACTGGAACGGTATAGGACTTCTTCAAGGAGCATACTTCAACTTCAAACCCAATTCTAATTTATTTTTCTCAATCACTTCGACATTTCGACATTCAATATATCTTTGATTTGATATGCCGTGTCGTGTATGGCGCCTCATTCCTATTATTATTCAAATTGAAATTTTCCGAAAAATTGGCATCACAAGGTAATTTTTGTCTAAGAGAGCGAATTCTTATTTTGATTATTTGTGTTTACGAACCGTCAAAAGCTTGTTTTGGGAGATAGCCCGCACACAAGAGCTTATTACTCTTAAATGCAGGCTTCCCTCTATTCATTCAAATTCTTTTTTCATTTACCTGTATATTATTATTCTATTATGTACCATTAACTTGTTATTATCATTATGTATTGTACTACCATTGGAAGGAACAACATTTTGTGAGCCAAGTCCGTGCAAAGTCTCAGCTACACGCTTACACTGTTTACACGAAGTACTTCCAGGCGGTTTTAAGCATACTGTATCTCCGGAACTAAAAAACCTAGTACCTCTAGTTTGTTGTAATGGAATTTTATTCATTATTTAAACAAAATTTTATTCCCTCCAATGGTGGTACAATACATAATGATAATAACAAGTTAATGGTACATAATAGAATGATAATACACAGGTAAATGAAAAAAGAATTTGAATAAATGGAGAGAAGCCTGCATAAGAGTAATAAGCTCTTGTGTGCGGGCTATCTCCAAAAACAAGCTTTTGACGGTTCGTAAACACAAATAATCAAAATAAGAATTGGCTCACTTAGACAAAAATTACCTTGTGATGTCAATTTTTCGGAAAATTTCAATTTGAATAATAAAAGGAATGAGGCGCCATACTTGACAAGGCATATTATATCAAAGATATATCGGAACAAACATTTGGAAGTTATAGCACTGTGAAAAGACTACTTTTTCTGTTTTCTTCTCCTCCTCTTCTTCCTCTTCCTCTTCCTCCACCTGTTGAGTGAGTGTCCTCCTCCTCCTTCCGTCGTCACCGAAGAACTCGGTTACAGGCCAAACGAATCGTCCGATTTTTCTGATTTTTTCAGGGATTATGTGAACTTATATGAAATTGTGTTTTTTGTATCTTTCAACTGGAAGTTGCTTTTGAAAACCGGAAGTAGGGTCATTTTACACTCATTTTATTTTACATGTTTTTATTATTTTTAAAAATCATTCCTCGACATATTTCAATGATATTCCGAAAATATGTTTGTATGAATACACCAGATCGATTGTGTGTGCGAGATTTGTCAATTAATCATTTTTAACCGGAAGAGATTGGAATAATAACTTTCAGAAATGAAGAATACTGTCGTATCGACGAATCGTCCGATTTGTCTGATTTTCTCAGGGATTATGTGAACTCATGAGAAATTGTGACTTTTGAATCTTTTAACCGGAAGTTGCTTTTGAAAACCGGAAGTAAGGTCGTTTTACACTCATTTTCCAAGTTTTTATTATTTTTAAAAATCATTTCACGACATATTTCGATGACATTCTGATAATATGTTTGTATGAATATCCCAGATCGATTGTGTGTGCGAGATTTGTCAATTAATCATTTTCAACCGAAAGAGATTGAAATAATAACTTTCAGAAATGAAGAATCGACGATTAAATCACGGCCAACAAACACTTTGTGTACTTTTTACTCCGCTCCATCTATCTGAATGATCGTCCACCAGACACAACACAGAGATAATGAATGTCAAATCAAACAGCTGATATTTATAAATGATCACGTTGATACCTTATCGCCTGATAATGCAAGTTTCAGTAATAAGTATATTTCAAGTATGGTATTTGAAGAATATCCCAACTTGACGCCCATTCTGGGAAATTGAATGCTGATATACGATAGACGAAGAAATCAATTAAGAGACAGTATTTATTCGAAAGAAAATTTGATAACACGGACGAAAAATATATTCTGATGCTATTGTGAACAAGGAAATGCATCTAGTCATTATGAAGCAACAAAAATTACTGATATCCCACCAAAAACCCTGACGGGTAAAAACTTGGCATCAAGTCCTGAAATATTTTAGCAACTGCAAAAACTTCCTGATATAAAAGGTGTGAAATCAAAACTGTATGCCAAGTGCAACTTATTGTACATCAATATAGTCTGGAAAATAACAGGAAACACTTGGCTCATTGCCCCCCACGTCCTCTCATATAACACCATCCCGAATTGAAGTGGAGTGCATGATGCTAAGAAATGGGTAACTTCACGTTCCTGACACAGGGAAACGTGATATGATTCAAGAAACTTGTCCTCCCCCGTCCATTTTCTATTGTAAAATGTAGTTTCCTATCAACTTGATGACATTTAATGGGTAGTGAGTGATTGAGAACTTGAATTGAGAGCCTACATTTGATTGGGTAGCAGACTATCTTGAAAAAATTTAAACGTTATAAGTTCATAGAGCCTAACTTACAAATATCTTGTTGGATTTTGTGATGTAAGTTTTATGAATCAAATAAAAATACTCACATTACTTCGAAATTCAAAGTATAATTTCTATCAAATTATTTTTATATTGTATTTTTATTCTTTTTTGAAGTTTTAATTCATTCTACTCCGATGAGGAAATGTATGTCCAGGTCAAAGTCAGTATTTGCCTTCTTTCGAGCCACAAATGCAACATTTATTTTAAATAGTGGATATTTTGATAATTTAATAAATAATAACCAATAACGCGACAGAGTCTCCATGAGACCATGCGTGAATTACACATTTTCTTGACTCATATTACGTTTCCCTGTGTCAGGAACGTGAAGTTACCCATTTCTTAATTAGCATCATGCACTTCACTTCAATTCGGGGTGGTGTAATATGAGGGGACGTGGGGGGCAATGAGCCAAGTGTTTCCTGTTATTTTCCAGGCCATAATGATGAATAATAAGTTGCACTTGGCATACAGTTTTGATTTCAGACCTTTTATATCAGGAAGTTTTTGTAGTTGCTAAAATATTTCAGGACTTGGCTCCGTTTTTACCCGTCAGGGTTTTTGGTGGGTAGATAATTCAATACCAATATTAAAGGAGTGAGATTATTTCAGTTTGGAGGAAAACATCGATTGGACAAGTTTCCGTTACTCCAGCCTGTGCAAAGCTTCTACTGTATGTGAGCCGAAATATAACATTTTATGACTTATGAGTTATTTGTATGCTTAATTGTTGTTTCAATGCACTAGACAAGCTGTGGTTGTGCCAATATAAAGCTATGGAAATCTATATTTTTTAATACTTTTAAAAAACTATGGAGGATTATTTCACACCTGCATTTAAGTACAGTTTTTTCTACAACCACACACACTGGTACATGTTGTGTGAAGTTTAGGAAGGCAGATAATGAAATATTACCTTTTTGATTTCATCAATTGTTTTCTCTTCAAGAAGCTCCAGTTTCATAATGTTACTCAATAATTTTTGTTTTGTCCAGAGAGGATTTGTTATTCTGGAATCATCTGTTTTAGGTTCTGCAACCTTAGAGAACTCTCTTTCGTTGACAGTTGTTGCAGCAACGGGTTTCGTACTCTCCACGTGCACTTTTTCAAGGCGAGAGATCAATTCCTCTGGGGATGTACTGAAAATTAAAATATATTTGAATATACTATTTCAAAATTGATCATGATTTAAAGCACTACCACACGGTTTTGTTCGGCAGTCAAGTGGCGTACTGTGTGTATGCATGCTTGTACAGGATATTTAAATATATAAACTAAAACACGGGTTTCCATTTCATTTTATACATTCACTCATTCATTTATTCATTTATTTGTTCTTTAGAAAATACATTGTTTGACTTCAGTCGCAATAATTATTATTTTTTTTTTTTTTAATAACATCGAAACTTGATACAAAATCATTGTTCCCCAATTAAGGCTAAGGATGAAAAGTAGGATCGTTTGGACGGGGCACCACAAGGGCGATCTTACCACCCCATTTTAAAAATTTAAAACCAATGAACTTTAACACCAGGACTGCGCTGTTGGTGACCATAACTTTCCGCCGCAGATAACAGTCTTTCAGTTTCCGAAAGTCCGGAACACATTATAAGTAAAAACCGTTTCTGTGATATATATCCGGACATTATCAGCATTGGTATTAAGAGTAAACAAAACACACGAATGTTGATATCTTCCACTTTGAACTAAGTCTCTTGAGCAATGATCATTTCTTTCCATTAACAGCAGATGTAAAGTTTGTCATTATACAAAATGAAAAAAAAAAAAAATGAGTGATAGGCCTATAATGTTATAATTCGGCCTTTCACTCTACTAATTAAAGGTCGTGGCCAATTAGTACTTCATCCAAGCATTTGCTTCGAGGACTGTGGGAAACCACGAAAAACCAAGTCAGGATGCATGGATACACAAATGTTTGTTGGTCTTCTTTTTCTCTCAACTTCTTCTCTTCTCTTCTTCTTTTCTTGTGATATTTGATTTTCTTGAAATTATTATTAATCGTAAATTAGACAAGTCCAATGTTCAAAACAAAATTCCTTCTTTTTTTGAAACCTTGATAGTTGTTATGACATGCATGCAAGAAACACCAGTGGCAGTGAAAAGTCTTGTTGCTCCAGCCCTCTTGACGTTGATGACATCCTGATGGCCGTGCATACAAATTTTTCTTCCAAGGTTCTTGCATTCTATCTATGACTATCAATAACGTTATTGATAGTCATAGATTCTATTGAGTGATTTTCAGACTTTTAGGACTCAAGTATCTTGAAAATCCTAAAAATAAGAAATGTGCTTACATAAATCTGCATAAATCTATGCCAAAATACAATTTAATTGAACAAAAAAAGTCAGAACTACACCTCAAAGTCATAAGAACTCTGCATGGTCATTAAATGTCATATTAGCTGGATGTCAGCCTTACTTCTGGCTAGACCAGAAGGCAAAATCTCGAATCGTAAGTATTTCACAAAATAACTAAAACTATTACTTCCCTTTATGTTCACTTGTACTATGTTGCTCGAAGATCATGTTGACATCACCGAAAATATAATTTGATCACATTAATCACTTCAAAACATGATTTATATATGGACAGATAAATCTCAGAAACTGTTGTTATCCATGGTTACCATGGTTCTTATTTTGCTTCTTATTTTTCATCTTATTATGGTTCAATAATTATGAACATAATTTAAACAACTAGTCTTGATTATCATTTGCACAATGTAACATCATTTTTCCAACAGACAGTGTACATGAACAAGATTTAAAAGTATGCAAATTAACACCAGGCTTTGATTTATTTGATTGACTTCAGACAACTTCATCTCAAAACATGAAAATAATGTCACACATAATGAAGTGAATAAATTTAATGAAATAAAGTAAAAACAGTAATTAAAGTGAATTAACCCCTGAAATGAAGGCCACTCAAACAACATCTAACATGGCCTTTGGTCTAGATGGTGTACAGCTTCAACCAAAACTAAAAGTCTCTTTTTGTAAGTCTGGGAGGTAGGCAACACGCCACACAGATAGCAAACCGGTGGAGCCAGGGTGCAAAGGTCTGTGGGTTTTAACGACTCTGTTTGAAGCTAACGTGTAGTTTGATCTGCATAATTGTAAATCATCGTATCATCAAGCAATGTTGCCATTCAACTAGTTCAACAGGTTTGAAGGGTTGTTGGCCACTGTTGTCAATACATTTTCATTTTCATTTCATTTTCATTTTATTCTGACAACATTACCAGAAGCCCGCGTGAGAACACAAGTTCTTGAGTGCGGGCTGTCAAAAGAAAGAATATTTATACATATTATAGCTCGTAGCAGAGACGAAATAAAAACATAATATTTTATTTGAAGACAGACTGAACAAAAATTTAGAATAAATTACCAATACTGAGTTATTGTGGAGAAATGGATTTGCCTAGATTAAAGTATCTTACATAGCATAGTGATATATAGTACCGGTAGCACATTAGTATATTAGTACAGTAGTATATTCAATTACATTTGTAAAATATGGTAATGGTATATTATGGTATCGTATAGTAATAAATGGTACTAGAACAGGGTGAAAATATTTATGTCTCTAATTAATTTGGTAGAGCATGTTGTGACAAATAATTCTCCCAGACAACCTCAGCCAATGGTCAATTTGTTTTTTGAAAATATACAAACTACTCGTTTCTTTGATACAAGATGGAATTTTATTGAAAATATGAGGTCCAATGTAATCGGCATTTTGTCGACCAATTTGCTTTCTCGTCATGGGAATAGCTAAATTGTTGATGAGCGTAGCGAAGTCTCCATCTTACTCTCATAGGGCTTTTTTTTGTAACCACTCCACAGGTCGCAAGGGTTGACTGATGAACATGAAACATTTTTTGTACACGCAAACTCATCCAACTTAGAACTGTATAGTTTTTGGAATGAATCGGTCAGACCGATTTTGAGAAAAATCATCTCAAAGTTTCTAAAAACCTCATGAGATTTGGCTGGGCGGAAAATGTTGAAAAATAAAATCTCTCCAAATGTGATGGAATTTTCTCTAAATGTGTATACATGAATTTTACACATTATCACGATTTTGTATGCAATTCTAAACAGTCGTTTTGAAGAAAGAAAAGAAAATAACTGATAATATTCATAAAATATATCATACAAATTGTGACAGAATTAAGTTGATGAGATTCACTGCTTTCTAGATTCAAGAGTTGACCAACAATGAAGTATTTTTTATATGCGTCAAGGTGTGTAGAATACCAGAGTCAATAAAGTGGCAAGATTAGAACTACTTTAACGACTTTTATAGCTTATTCAGATATCAAGGTGTGTAGAATACCAGAGTCGATGAAGTAGCAAGGGTAGTACTACTTCAACGACTTTTATACCTTATTCAGATATCTCGCTCATCTTACAACGCATATTTCGCGTTTGACTAGTGTAGTTTATGACTCCTTGTATAATTAGCAGCGCATTCGGCATGGGGTATAAATAAATTTTGTTTATATTCATCAAAATGGGTTTTAAAGTAAAAAAATTCAAAATTCAAAATTAAAAATCAAAATTAAAATATCAAAATTGTCCTGATAAATAAATGTCTAATATCCAGTACTTGAGATATATCAAAAGTTTGTTGAGACGAAAATTGTTTTGGTTCATTTAGAATAATTTGTAATATTAATTTTTGCGCAACGATAATTTGCTCGACATCAGACTTAGAAGCACCACCCCAACCAAGAATTCCATACTGCACAATGGACATTACCAAAGACTGGTGAACAGATAACAACATTTGTCTATCCAATATATGCCGTAATCTATAGAATATGTGAACCAGGTTACGAATTTTTTTAATTGTTGCACTGATATGATCGCTCCACTTCAATTGTTTGTCAATGATAACACCCAAATATTTAATACTCTCTGAACACTGGATTTTGTGACACGTGCATTGAGTAATGGATGAACAGTTATATTTATGAAGCTTCAGTATCAGCTGAGAGTTAGGACGAGTACTGGCGTTAATAGTGTGAGGAATATTTAATGTTCTTGATTTTTTAGAGTTAGAAGATTTAAATTTAACCAATTATAAACATGTTGAAGAGAGAGATTAGCATTCTTGAAAACTTGTGACCAGTCATCACCTTTAAAAACTAGGACTAAGTCATCTGCTTAAGTTATG
>OZ023327.1:60823671-60841171 GCA_964007535.1 Brachyptera risi | reverse complement strand
CCACAGGGAATTTTTTGAAATAGACCCATGTCATTTTTTAAGTGATTATTGATATTTACAAGCAAATTTGGAGTACAATGATTGAATGAATATGGACATTATCAAAGTTAATTTTAATAGTATAATCATTGTGGACATTTTCGAAGTTATTCTAGCGATTTCTCCCAGCAAACTTCCCAGCAGTGATTTTTTTGAAATGTGGTCATTTTCAAGTGATTTTTGCGATTCACGAGCAGTTTCGCAATTTAATAATTGAATCATCATCGAAAAGGAAAAACGAAGTGTGAAGTAGTAGAGTATGTATACTGATACAATTCACAATAATAAGTAATATAATTTCATAGTGTGTTTATTCGTAGGTCAATATTACATATTTTTAAAGGAGGATAAGTTATTGGGAGGGCAGGGGGGGGGGCGCAAATGTCGATTGGAGAGGCGCGCGCTACCCCCTTGGACCCCCTAACGAAGTCCTTGAATGCAGGGCGCGCAAATAAGCTGTGTCTGATGATCATATGCCCCCGTGCTACAGTGTAAAAGAAATAAGAATAGAACAAAGCAACTTTGAAATAACAGCTAGTCGTGACTCATCTTTGATTATTTGGAGTAAATACTTACTTATTTCTTGCAATAAGTCAATGATGTATTCATTTTTGTTTCATTTGCTTATGTTCGTGCAATTATAGAAAATACATAGTCCTTGAAACATTTAGGAAATGCCGCCCCCCTAAACTTTGCCGCCATAGGCAGCTGCCTCGATTGCCTAGGCGTAAATACGGCCCTGAGATTGATTGTTACAATGAAACTACACAGTTACAAATTGAGAGATCGATAGTGCCAAGAGAAAATATCATGTGGATCATGTAAAATAGAATCAACTCTATTATCGTTCAAATCAATCTACCTGTGATGAGACTTTGCACTCTGGCCTCACCGTTTGCCATTTGTCTGACATGTTGCCTACCTCCCAGACTTCAGAAAAAGACTAAATTAGTTTTGCTTGAAGCTGTACACTAGATGTAGGCCTACAGCTTGAAGCAGAAGAAAAAGTTTCTCTGCTACCTGGTCAAACCAGTTGACCATGTTATATTGAATAGGATTCAACAGGTATCGAACGACAGAAAAAGACTAATATGTATGCTTCAAGCCCTACCTCCCACCATGCGGACAAAGGTACTTGTAAACAAAGAGGGGAAATTGAGGAAGAAAACGCGGTGGAATGGAAATCAAATTCACTTTAAATATCGAACTCGCCCTCAAAATTTCAATTAAAAAAAATCTTTCCGTTTCAGAACTCATTGCCTGAAGACGTTATATTGGCTATGGCTATAATATATATTTGAAAACAAATATGAAAGTAGCGGCACAGATTTGTACACCTTTTCCACGTACAGTGACAGAGAAAACTTGATTAGGGCTTAGGCATAATAATAAAATTATATCAGTTTTGAAAAAAAAAAATCCATTCAATAACCTATTGCTATAGACCTAATATATAAAAACCAAAAATGAAGTACCGGTAGGCCTACCGGTATGCTGTTCTTACTTGTAGGCCTACAGAAAGCACAATTGAAAATAAGATTTGAAAATGAATTTTAAAAATATCCATTTCACAACCCATGGGCCGATAGTCTTTGAATACCGTACTGTAAACTGTAATATTAAAAACTGCCAAAATGTAAATTTTTCAGTGGTCAAAAACCAAAAATATGTAGTAGGATAGATTCAAACGCGGGAATCCTCACACTGAAAACAGACGCCCAGACTATTACGCCACTTTGCCATCTAGTGGGAGCAATGGAAATTCTCGGCTATGCTCAGTAACCATTATCTGCCCACAACTTTGGTATCTCTTCCCCTTCACCGAGCGAAAGAGAAGGGGCAATACTTTTTAGCAGAATTTGCTTCCACTACATAGCACTCCAGAGCCCTCTGTGCAGAGTTGGATGAATTACCGGTAGACCTACGCACAAACGGGGCTGGTGGTTCTCAAACTATCGTTAATCAGCTGCGTGATGTCACTGCTAACTAAATTGATACAACCATAACGATGGTTCGTAGGGTTGGATGGTCTTGGCGGCACGAATGGTTTGACATGTGAATAGTGTATGTTAAATTTGTCAGCACAAGCAGTTTGGGTAAAATCACGGCCAATTTTCATTTTTTCATCCTCAAATTGGTGTTTTCTGAAAGATCTTGATTAGATCTATTCAGAGAAACCACCGCACACTAGAAATTAATAAGTTATAATTGTTAAAAACTTACTCAAATGTGACAAAATTCCTATACCCACAAGCTCCGCCATTGTTTGTTGTTCAAGTATATAAGCTCTGTTCTGCCTGCCGGCGGTATAAGTGAGGTTTGGACACCAACCCAACCCAATAACCTAACCTACTGTCCACCTTTGTCACTTTTGTGATCGCCCTTATGAAGGTGAACAGTAGGTTAGGTTATTGGGTTCTGTTGGTGTCCAAACCTCGCTTATACCGCCGGCAGGCGGAACGGAGCTTATATACTTCAACAACAAACAATGGCGGAGCTTGTGGTTATAGGAATTTCATCACATTTGAGTAAGTTTTCAACAATTATATCTTATCAATTCCTAGTGTGCGGTGGTTTTTATGAATAGATCTAATCAAGATTTATAAATAAACACATTTTGGAAAAAAAGTGGAAATTAGCCATGATGCGGTATATGACCATTTTACCACAGTTCGCATGAATAGTGTAGACCTATGCTAGGATTGTCAGGACAAACGGTTCGTGGGAATAGTAGCATCTAGGTCTTGTTCTTGTTGGCACACAAGTACGTGGGAATAGGGCCGAGTCAGCAAATATAATTACGTGAAGTAAATTTAAAGTAGTAATAGGCCTAGCCTGAAGGGTAATAATTGTTATACAACTTTCAAATGTACAGTAAAATAAGGCCTAGGCCTATGCCCAACATAGGCGTAGGCCATTGCCTAGGCCATTGATTTTGTAAGGTTCAAATTCAATGGTTTAGGCCTACTCACTTTTGTAAATGAGAGATCTTCTGTGCATACTTTTCATAATGTGGATTACACTTTAATTGTTCCAAGGCCTGATCGGCCCTGAATGACGTTGTCATGATAGGCCTAGTTCTCGTTAGAATACGTCTCACGGAACAGACAGCACTTGCTGAAATGAACTTGAGAAAAGTAGCCATAGGCCTCTAAAATAGTCTTGAATCCCTAATTTTAGGTTAAAATAGACTGACGTTTGCCCACCCCACCACAACGTCTTCTTCTTCTTGGCTTTAGGTGCTATCCTATCTGGCCAGTCTGATTGTTGTTTGAGCCGTTTTTGAACTGTGATTCCTGGTTGGTGAAGGTTTAGGTAGGTGAATAAGTGGCAGGATTCTTAGAAAATACATATGGGCATTGAGTTATATAAATATCTCAATAAACTATAAACTCAATGATATGGGTTTATACTTTATACATCTTATTCTTAGAGTAAGGATACGAGAAAACGGAAAATAATAATGAATTAATTCACATAAAATTAAGTGGGGAAAAAAAATTATGTATCTATATGCAGGTGATATTCAACTGTTTATTCCTAGTCCAAATCCACTTAGTTTTCCACAAAATCTACATAACTTAAATTCAGATTTCAAACCCATCCAAATATGGTCACAACAAAACAGTCTTCTATCAATATCCAGATAAATCTGTGATATTACCATAAGGGAATACCAAAAGAGTGAACATATTTTTAGAAAATCCTATGACAATTTCAAATAGGAAGTATGGAAATAAAAGTTGTAGAATGTGCCAAGAATCTGAGAGTCTGGTTCCAGTCGGACATGTCATGGTCAATCCATATCACTAAATGCTGCAGTAAGGCACTTGGAGTCTTAAGGTACCTGTATAAGTTTAAGAAATTCCTCCCAAAAGACTGTAAAATAGTATAAGTACAATCCTTAGTTTTGTCAATCTTCGACTCTTGTGATTATGTATACACGGGCTTAAATAAGAAGACGGAAAAACAAATACAAAAAGTGCAATACGCGTGTGTGAGGTTTGTTCTAAATGTGCCACGGGGAACAAATATCCCCAGAACTGATTAAACTAGGATGGCTCAATACGGTCAACCGTGAATCTCTACATACAGCTACTCTAATATACAAAATAATAAATGATACATCTCCTTTATATCTATATGATAAACTCACATACACAAATACCTTGCACAGTCACAGCACTAGGGTTAAACAAGAATCAAGGGCTAGCATACACCCATCACACAACCAAGTCAGGATCATCCTTTACTATAATAGGCCCTAAACTATGGAACAAATTGCCAGTACAAATGAAGGAAATTAAGTCATTACAGTAGGTTTATTTAGATCAGAATTAAGAAGTTGTTGTTGAACCAACAGGAAAAAAATATCATACTCAAGACCAAAATTAAACCCACAAAGACTCACTTTTGGGTCATTTTCAATATTGTTATTAACAATCCTATTTTTCATCCTTATAGCCTTAATTGGGGAACAATGATTTTGTATCAAGTTTCGATGTTATTAAAAAAAATATATATTGTTATTTAAATGTATATTTTGATTATACTACTGTATAGTACTTAGATTCAACTGAAGACTTCTGTTTCATTGTAATTTTATATTTTATCCATACCATATACCGGTAGTATTATTGTTTATATGGTATGAGAAAGTTAAATTACACCCAAGTAATTGGTAATTATCACGCTTGTTAAAATCTAGAATATATTATTATCCGATATGCATTTTGAAGTTTCAATTCACATGAAAAGATTGTTCACTGTCTATAAGTCATTTAATCATGTCGTTAGTTGTCAATGTTTAAATTCTATAGCTTCACTTTCTTAGTTTTAAAAATGAATGATCTCTATATTTTTTCATTTCTAGATATTCTTAGTGTTTTCTTATTACAACTATTCCATTATTATATATCTTATTATCTCTATTATTAATCATGGTTAGTTGGAAGAGCAGCATCCCACCGAACCTCGCCATTTTCTTTTAAATGCCAACTATGTATGTAACTATATGTATACCTAACTGTGTTGTGTTCTGAAATAGGTAAAGACTTATTATTATTATATGGCCAATTTACTTATTTGCCTTTATGAAATTTAATCACAAGACATCACAGAACAACACAAAAGGTAGGATACTATAATCTTCTTGACCAAGGCCTGTCAGACATTTCTACAACCAACAGTACGGCCTTGGATATGAAAGACCTACTATCCAAAAACAAATAAAAATAAGTAACATAAATTGCCCCAGTCCTATCTAATTGCTTAAGAATATGCAAATATCTTATATTGGTATTGGGTTTCATGACAGTAGTCTCCTCTACTGTCGATTCCTACCTCACCTACACAGTGGCGTAGCTAGGATTTCAGGTCAGGGGCGCAAGAATGTCGAAAGGGCACCATGCATGAACCTTTGATGAAAATGTACACAAATAATCAAAATATAAGAGTGGAAGAATATAAAAAAAAAGTTATATCCAAATATCAGAGTCCAGAGCGGGCTATATACCATAGTCACATACACTGCGAAGTCTGCATCCATATGAAAATGCAATTTACAATTTTCGTCTTTCAATTTTTCATTGAGATCAGGTACATTCTTTTGATATAATTTAATGGCCATATTCTTATTCAGCCAGCATGAATCTTATGAGCCGATCCTGCATAGGCCTATATGCATTATTCTGTACTGCTGCCAGATGAAAGAATTGCCACGAGATGGTGACCTGCGGGGGCAAGGCAGGAGCCATCCCTTCTGGCTCTGCAGGGAATTTTTGGAAATGATACCCTTCTCCAGTCTCCTGAATCACAGTTTAGTGTGATAGCCACTCGACTACTTGTCTCAGTCTTTATTCAGCTCTCGCCCCCCCCCCCCCCCCCCATGCCCCCACAATTACATGAAAAAACTTTGCAATTATGCGATATTCGTGACTAAGAGACAAAATCGCTGGAAATCGCGGGAAAAAATGATTTTCGCGAAAATTTGCAGAAATAACATTAGATTTTTTTCAAGTTGTAAAGACCTGAAACATCAACATTATTGAAGAAAAATTTGAAGAAAAATATACTATACAAACAATTCGTATTCATTGTTGAAACCCCAGATGCTTGCCTCTGTTTATATCCATGGTATATTTTTATAGTATAACTTATTGTAACAGGTCGAAAGAAATAGCTACATTCTCATGAGACGATTGTGCTTTTCCTTACTCATTTTACGGCTCTGAAATGCGTAAATATTGTGATAATTGTATGAAATAAACTCTCACCGATTCACAACTAAATTGTACACAATATTAGTGGAAATTATTTTCTGCATATCGCTATACTTCTCTGAATATCTGAGATAAACGGCGTACCAAAATCAATACTTCATTTTCAAGATGGCGTCAAGAATAATTGTGTGACAAATATAGTAAAAATTTGAATCACGCTATGAGAAAATATTATTAATATTACTTTTTAATTAGAAAAAAAATATAAGGCATTATAACGAAACGCTCCCGAGTTATTAACGTTTCAATGAAAAATTGGGCGCTTGACCTTTGACCTCCCACCATGAGAACCTGGGTCATTTGCCAGCTTGAGCACCGGCATATTTGTTCTCAGCGCACTCTACGGAAGAAAATGAGGTATGTGTCCTGCTTGTAACCCAAAATGTGAGATGCAAGGAATATCAATTTTGTGCTTCTCTACTATATGGGTACATACAATACCTAATTGTATTTTTCTGTCAAGTGATCTGTACTAAAGATATCTTTGCATCGATGAATTCACAGTTGCGACACTCTCGACGGTAACTGAATCAAGATAAAGAGTACACCACTAAAAAGTTCACTCTGTATATTCATTATCCACAATAACTATTTTTCATCCATTGCCTTAACTGAAGAACAATGATTTTGTATCAAGTTTCGATGTTATCAAAAAAAAACCTGTTCCATACAATTTTCTGTGAATTAAGCAGTTCGAACGTTATAGGTCCAATAAGTGTCAAAAGCGTCTTGATGCCACCTACACTCTCTCTGCAGCATGTGATAAGTGGGTAAATACTTCTATGGTAAATCTGAATAGGATTACGTTTACTGCTCTACTCTTTCACAAATATCCTACACAATGCAGGTTGCACCCCACAATATAGCGCAAATATGCTAATAGCGCATTTAAAGTATTTTTGTACTTATGAAATTGTATTTCATATCTACATAAAATAGCAGAACATACTAATGGTACACAACTACAACTGAACTAGAAGGCCTGATCAGGCACTCAGTCAATAAACTTTGTATTATTGTAAATATAAAGGGTATAAAATAAATAATTACGGGGAGGTTTTGATGCTTACATTTCAACCCAAAAATTGGATTGGACATTGAATATCGTGTAGGGCAGGATAGGCATGACAATAAATGTTACATAATATAACTTTCAATAAACCTGCATCTTTATTCTTCATAATATTTTTCAAAGTTGAATGTTGCCTTACATTCATTCATCTTCTGTTTCACGTTAGATCATTCTATAAATATTGAAAATGTTTTATAATCAACAATACGCATATTATATTTTTACAATACAAAGATATTTTGATATAACCTACAGTGAACTCTCGACCTGTGATGCTTCTTACACAATATATCCATACTGATAATTAAAACCTTCTGTATCTGACACTCAGGTTCATTGATCCTCGTAATTCAATGGAAAGCGTCACTGTACTTATTGATATTGATGACTGGGTCGCCCATTTAGCCTTAGTCTAGCTATCAAGTATCTACTATGGTGAATGCATTTTGAGATTCTGCCCATGTATGTAGAACACTAGTTAGATTTTTTACTCTCCTGGCGTACACCTTTCATGGAAAACATGCGACTGAAGATGTCTTTTATTCACCTTGAAGCAGCCAAATATGAATAGGCTTGAAGTTGCAAAAATGTACAAATTGCTTATGATTTGGCTAGCCAGCCTTAGTATACCACAAAGTGCAGGTCAAAAACAAAATGAATAACAAAACATCAGTGCAATTTCATTCAACTATAATACGAAGAATTTACTACCAATTTTCCTTCAATTACATGTATAAACACTTGACAATTTTGGCTTATAAAAGAGATAGGAAGATGGGTGGGATGGGGGGGGGGAGTGCTTGGTAGTTGAGGGTAAAACAAAACATATTTCAGATAATTCCAACTTCAAAGACATATACCGCGCCGATTATTTGTTGGTCCAGTGTACGGTATTTCATCACGTGTGGATGATGTGTGGACGTTTGCTAGGGATAGCAATGTGGTAGGTCATCTCTCCCCACTCTGTAGGTGATTTGGAGCATCTGCAAACGTAAACTTCAACCGGTATGCTTCGGCAACAAGTACACCGATCTCGGAGTCGTTCCAGTTCTGGGTCGGAAGATTTTGAAGCATCAACATTAAACCCTAAACATAGAAAACAAGAATGATAACCATTTTAGAAACAATCAAGATGGATTATTTTCATTTATTAGGCTAATACGACGGTAAGCCTACATACTTGTCGCATAGATGGTTGATTGAAGTACCGGTATGTAAAAGTAGTTTCCATACTGGCTTACAACAGTCATAAGGTTAACATTGTAAAGTATTTGAGGTAATGAGGAACATGCAGTTTCAATCCATAATTGCAATGCACAAACAATTTTGGTAATTGGATAACATTCGTAGAAGTTACAGGCATTTGACAATTGAAAAATAGAAAATCTGTAATTCATCTAATTAATAGAGGAAGTAAAAACACAACTAATGCTAGTAAATTGACCAAAATGTATGTTATCATATTTTGATAGTTTCATTCAATAACTGGTGGTTGGTGAATATACAATTTTAATAGGCTTGCTAGGCACTATTAATATGATGAAGTATTTAACCTTTATTCACTTTAGGGTAGAAAAAAACGGAGTAATAGTGATGTAACGACTCACTAGCATGAATGTACTATTTTTTTTTGGATGCAATTTAGAACAATTAGAGACAGAATTGCGCCATAAGTAAAAGAGCACGCCCACTTCCTGATCATTCCAATTTTACCACCTTTGAAAATATAAATCTTCCAACAACGGGGAATTTATTGCATGTTCCTCTTTACCCTCTCGAATCAGCATACGGTATTCATTTGATATGATTGTTCCTATATCCCCCCAATGTTCCTCATTATACCTCTACATGCTCCTAATTACCCCCTCAAAATGTGCGTGCTGGGATAATGGTGAACACCATCCAATCTTTGGAAATGGGTTATTTTACAAAATCTAAAAAAATCACAATATACCCCACCCCAGCTTTGGGTAACTTTCTGCTACAGGTATTCCAAATTTGTATTTTACGTGACATTTTACTGGAAAAATAATCAAAAGTAGTCACAACTGCTACAATAAAAGCATGTTTTTTGCAGGGTCACAAATCTTATATATAATTAAAAGTACAAATAATAATAATCAAAGTGCAAAAGTTTCAATATATATATATACTGGGTTTTAACGACATAAGTGTTTGAGCTAAAGGGAATCATTATTTTAGAATTTAATTTTCATCCTGAAAAGAGATTAAGTCAGTGCTCCCTGGCCATTATACCCTGTACCCATTACCCTCAACAGGTTCTACTGTAACCACTTAAGGATCTGATTATATCACATGACCAGCGTTGACAGGCTTGACACTGTTTTTATATATTGGGTGTTAATGACACACTATAATGAAATCTAAGATCTAGTGGTATCAGGTTATGAATGATTACGTGCTGAGATAGAGTTAGGAATTAGAAAAGGATAGTGGAAAGGAAGCGGTCGCAGCCTATGTTGTAGGAATCATCCCGGCATTAGCCTAAGCTACAAAGGAAAGCCACAAAAACCCCTGAAAAGATGGAAAGTGCCGGAAATCTAGCTAGAGTCCGATTCACATTTATCTCTCGGGTCACATCAAGCAAGCGCGGTAGCACTGAGGTACATATACTGAAGGGCTCGAAACTAACTACGTAGTAATAAATGCAAATAAATATGGATAAAAGTCATGGCACTGTCCTACATGTAACCATTACCAGAATACAAAAAAAAAAAAAAAACATTTTCTTCAATCAGGTTTTAGAAAAATAAGTATGTAGTCTACCTTCAGATACTCTAGCTTTCGATGGGGTAATTTTGCAAATAATAGTTATGAGTAGTTGAACCGATTTGACTCGTACCTGAAAGTCTTTCTCGAGCAGTAGTTGTTTCCGCCAGTGTGTAAGAAATGCGGCACAAACATATAACTGGAAGGCTGCGAATCCGTCCGACTCAGCAAGATAAGTATCCCACAAACGAATGGTACAGTGAAGAGGCAACTCACGCGTAAGCAGGTTATTCATCCAGCGAAAAGAAAACTGAAGATAATCAACTCCGTGTTGCTGTAAGTGGCGATGCAAAGTACCTGGAAAATGTATTCAATTGAAATTTGTATGAAAGGAAGTATGACTTTGAGTTGACATATGAAAAGTTTTTTATAGTGATATTTGGATTAAAATCTATACATTAATATTAATTAAATATAACATTAATAAGTGATGCCATTGACATGCCTGACATAAAATTTCAAGACATTTCTCCAATCCAACAAGGCAGCATTGTTCATTGTACAATGAAATTCTATGCTTTTCTTTACTTGAAGAAATAAATTATTTTACAGAAAAAATTGCTACCATCTATTCGCTGTATAAGTTCCTTCAGCTGGTTTACTTTATGCTGGATTCCCAGCTGAGCAAAGATGTAATTATCTTGAATTCCATCCAAGAATTTGGAGAGGCACCAAAATGAGTCAGCTTCAATAATATCTTGCTGTTCTTTTGGCAATGAAGATACGTCATAATTATCAAGATTGCCATCTGTAAAGAAAGAACACTTTATTTTACCCTAGGCCTCCTAAGTCATGAGAATACAGTAAACCCTCGTTGATCCGAAATTGAAGAGATCTAAAAAAAATGGAATTTAATTTATAAAAATCCGGATTAACTGAAAAACTACTTTTCCACAAAATCCTCATTCTTTCCAATTGGAATTTAGTGAATTTCATATTGTGTGCGAGAGATAGCTAGGCCTATGCAACTGGCCGACACCAAGTGTGAGAAACCGTAGTGAGGGGCCTCACTGATCATGTGTATTTGGCTTGCTGACGACGTGTGATCGTCATGTGGACCGGGACTATTTTCGCTCGGCCATCCTGAGACTGAATGGTTCAAGCTCAACAGTCTCGTTCTCGTCACCACACTCAGTCGGATGACACTCACAAAGTCAGAAACAACTCAGCATGCTGAGCCCTTTCTTACACATCAAATAAAAGAGATGGAAATTGGGAGAATAACGATTATTTCATGGAATTCATTCAAACTATTTCGAATTATCCAACCTGAAAACAGTGTTGAAGCAATTGAAAGGTCGAAATAGTAGTTTGAATTTTGGTTCAACTAGAATTCGAATTACCCATATTAATGAACACTGAAATGCCTATACCTTCAGGCGGGAACCGACTTCTAGTTTAAAATATGTCAAATTTCATACCAACCAAGTTTGGACTGATGAGGGTTTACTACAGTCCTAATTAATTATAGGCACAAATAATTTCAAAATGAATGAATATGTACAGTAAAACTTTGATGCATCATTCTCCTGCTTCAAGAATTCATTTTGTTCGACCCTACTCCCACAAAACCAGTGTTAAATTATTTTGCACAAATATTTTTTTCCTTGTCCCTTGAATGACATTAGGTAGAGGCTGCACACAAATAACAATTAACACACAAAACACAAACATAAATACAATAACACAAATACATAACATACAAAACATACTAACATATTTTAATAACATAAATACTAATAACATAAACATGACATAAATACTAGAAAAAAAAACTCAGAACCGAGTGATCTATGAATACGTATAGTAGAGAATAGATTGAAGTCTGCACTAACTATGCATAACTTACCAACAGGCACTATATCTTGTAAGAACACAACGTAGAATGGCGTAACAAGATCATTAATGCCTTGCACATATCCAGAAGCAGGATGACGTATTGCCCAAATGAACAGAATACGTTCAAACATTTCCTGAACTCTCCGCTGTTGAAATAACGCTATCAATGGACTCATACGAGGTATATCAATGTGAATCTAAAACAATGACACGGTACTCATGAATAACTACATGCTGATACTTATCGAGCTCCCTTTCATTCATGTGTTGCATCTTACAAAAATATTCATTTACTGTACTCAACAGAGAAATTACAATATGTCAAGACTGAAAAGTACTTTGAGTGTAGTACAGCTCACCAAGTTTTAATATTGTAGACACTTGTGGATATAGTTCTAAATTACAACGTTTTCTTACCTGCCTATAAGTGTCTTGATAAGTTTCATCACGTTCTGTATCATAATACTGTTTGACAAGATTCCAGTAGTCCAATCGTTTTCTTTCTAAAACATGCTGCCTTCGTTCCAAGTTGGCTGGCAAGTAACCCTGAAACAAAAAGTCAGTACCCCATTTATTGCTGAACACATACACTTTGACCACTTGCTTTTTGCATTGATATTTTTTGAAACCATGATTGTTTTTGATTCCACTTGACTTCTCTTCATTTCACTCTGATTTTTCAAAATTATTTGTGATTATGCTGATTATCTATTGTTGATTTTTCTGATTCCGTTGAGTTGACACTTGATTTTCTTTCAATTCCACGTGATTACGTTGATTTTTTTCAACTTGATGATTTTTTCAATTCCGTTGATGTTTTTTTTATCCCACTTGATTCTTGAATTTTTTCACCACGGTGTTCTTTTAGATTCCGTTGATTTCTTCGATTCCAAATGATTCTTCTCGATTGTTTTCCAAATGTACATCTGACTCCAGGATTTGTTAATCCCTTGTTCGATCCGACAGTATGGGGAATAATAAAAGAGCCACATACTTTTCAAAAATGGGCGCATCAGTTGTGTGGGTATTGAAACAATAAGGTTTGGTAAGATTATATGGTGATTATAAAGGAACTCTTAACAAAGCTATTATTACAGATACAGACCCATTATCTTCAGCAAACAAATCATCAAAAGTATTACAAAGAGATATACTACCGAAGGCCCCTGTTCATCCATTGAAATGTCCCGAACAAAGATGATCAATAAATCATCTACATTTTATACTTTTAGATTTTGCTGGGCTGTTTCAAGGGAAAACATTTTTTACTGGTGGTTGATGGGTTTTCCAAATAGCTGGAAATTGAAGTGATCTCGGCAAAGTTCAGCCGCTGCCACTTAATTATTACGGGGATATTTAGTATTTACTACTCACAGGCTACCAGATACTGTTCATATCTGATGATGATGGAATAGCATTCAAAAGTTCAAAGAGTAATCGAGATAAATGGAATTTCTCGTATGCAGATGGATGCATGGTCATTGTTAAATGCGTTAAAATGGCCAAGCAGAATGAATGGTGTAAACAATGAAACAGAGTCTACGAAAAATGGACGGTGGATTATGGGTATGTCAAACTGTCAGTTATGTCTAAATTTGAGAATGACACTATGAACGTCAGATCACCAGGCAGATCAACAGCTTCTCTGTTGATCAATCGTGAGCTAGGTACACTACTGGGCACTATTTTACTGGCTCCAGAGATTTCAAAGGGTAGAACTGAGGGTGAGGAACCGCGTCGTTTCACAGTCGGGACGCCGTACTTAATACATTCTTTTTTTTTTAAATGGTCAGCAAAATGTTGACAAGATGGTCAACATGCACAATAAGAAGTGAAACCAGACCGATGATCACGGAGTAGAAAATGAGGATGGAAGAAATATTATGAAACACGTCAACCAGTTACTAATATGAAAGTGAGATAGGTATTAAAACATAGGAGAAAAACCGAGACGTATGGCCGAGTGGTAACACACTGAACCATCATTCGGGAGACCGGGGATCGATTCCCGCCATGGTCGACCATCCTGACAGGGGTTTTTTGTGGTTTCCCTCTGTCGTTCAGGTTGATACTGAAATGGTTTCTTAACAACAGGTCACGACCGACTCCTTCCCACCATCCAAAACACCTTATAAAATAACCTTTCATCTCATCATCCCACCATCTCATTCATCATCCACCGACGCCAATAGATCGTAGCCATCAGTATAGTGCGTCGTTAAAACCCAATATATATATATATATATATATATATATATATATATATATATATATATATATATATATATATATATATATATATATATATATATATATATATATATATATATATATATATATATATATATATATATATATATATATATATATATATATATATATATATATATATATATATATATATATATATATATATATATATATATATATATATATATATATATATATATATATATATATATATATATATATATATATATATATATATATATATATATATATATATATATATATATATATATATATATATATATATATATATATATATATATATATATATATATATATATATATATATATATATATATATATATATATATATATATATATATATATATATATATATATATATATATATATATATATATATATATATATATATATATATATATATATATATATATATATATATATATATATATATATATATATATATATATATATATATATATATATATATATATATATATATATATATATATATATATATATATATATATATATATATATATATATATATATATATATATATATATATATATATATATATATATATATATATATATATATATATATATATATATATATATATATATATATATATATATATATATATATATATATATATATATATATATATATATATATATATATATATATATATATATATATATATATATATATATATATATATATATATATATATATATATATATATATATATATATATATATATATATATATATATATATATATATATATATATATATATATATATATATATATATATATATATATATATATATATATATATATATATATATATATATATATATATATATATATATATATATATATATATATATATATATATATATATATATATATATATATATATATATATATATATATATATATATATATATATATATATATATATATATATATATATATATATATATATATATATATATATATATATATATATATATATATATATATATATATATATATATATATATATATATATATATATATATATAGGAGAAATATTGGGGGGAAGATGTGCCCGAGATGATACGTAGCGTTGTGAATACTGTTGTGCGTTGTTTTTAGATCATGTGTTGATTAGAGCAAATAAAGATGTGTTCAAATCATTTGCTCTTCTAATATAATTACATAATATCAAGAGCCTGTATCTTAGCCGAGAATGTTTCTCTTAAAAATGCTCTACCTAAGTTCGATGTGCATTGAAAAGTTTGGTTGTGGGTTGAAAAGTGGAAAGGGGATAATATTGAAAAAGTTCCAGGAACTTTCGCTAGATGGAGAAGTTTTCCATTTCATAATTTGGACAGAATCTAGATTTACATTACACATCTTGGCCAAGGAAAATGGGAAAACTGTAGAATTACGGGCAAATCAAGATTTCAAATATTAATAAGCAGAGTTAAACTTGAAGGTGTGCGTTTGTAATCCATTTCTACTATTATTTAGTAAGCGAGAATTAAGCAATGAGAACCATCAAATTAGGCATACTTTGATTCAATTATTGCTCCAAAATAAAATTATTCTTTGATTTTTGACTAAACATATCTTATTATGATGATATTACTTAGTTATTGCATTTTACCGCAAGTCCGTGGTGTTTGTAGTTCTTGAGATATATGTGGCGAAAGTTTACCCTGTAAATATGTCTAAGATGCGGGCTCTTAAGTATAAAACACAGATTACGTCACTTCCTTCCACATTCAACTACTGATCTGCTTATCTTGTGTGTCTCTCCAATCAACTATTGAATATGTGAAACAAAGAAATTGTCACTCTACTGACCATATAAGTATTTTGTATTTTGTCTCAGTGATCCAAAGCCATTTCCAGTATTCACTTACCCTAGCTTAATTGATTATCAAACATGATTGACAAATGGCAAAAAATCTGGCAAACATCAAATTAGTTTTCTCACCGAAAGAAGTCTCCACGTGATGGCTCTGACCTTGACTGGAACACCTGACCAACTAAGTTGTCTCAGATCCTCTAGATTCAACAGGTTTGTCTCCAAAAGTGGATGAAACCTCTCAAGTTTGCTCTTCTCACAATCAGCACCTAGAACATGTCATGTATAAAAAGTTTACTCACAATTACATATATAGGCCATTGTTTGTAGACAAGACTACAATATAAGTGTTTTGTACTTTTGTATCACAAAAATGAATACCAGAAACGTCAGGTACAATCTCTATGTATAAGATTTTGAAGCCTATTGAAGACTGATAGAGACGAGTTATAAATCCTAAAAAATTGGACACTCATGAGTGACAATCATGCCCACATACAACCTAACTGTTGGTGGGGTTATCAAGCACCATAAAAAAATACATTATATTTTGCCACAAACTTTCAACATCCCATCGATTATAGACGTAAAATGAATAAAAACAGACGAACACCCACACGGAAATTTAAAGTGGGCGATCACGTGAGGAATTTGTCGAAAGAGGGGATTACTGTAGATCGCTAAATTACATTATGAAACAACTCAACGGGACAGAAATTGACATAGAAGATAAGACATACAAGTGTCGAATTAGACCTACAATGGAGTATGGTAGTAGTTCAGTCTGGTACACTCAAGACATAGGATTAGTGAAGGCCATAAAGAACATCCAGAGAGTGGCTACCAGAAGGGTAGAGGTCTGGGAAGTCGGGAAATGTTGGAAAACCTTTGGAAGGGGAGAGAGTATGTGCAAAGGTGGGTCAGAATGGATTCATTCAGAGGACCATAAGGGAATAGAATGATGTTGAGGAAAAGGAAAGTAATACGAAGAAAATTGAAGAATCCAAGAAAGTGTTGTAAGAATAGATATAAAAAAGATCATTAGAGCATTTTACTGCCGTGCATTTTGCATGTCTGCAACAATTATAAGCGTACACACCACAGCCTTCTTTATTCAAATCATTCATTTCTTATACTGCCCTTTCACTCGGGCTATTTGGACGGGTTCGCGCATATTTGCTCGCGCAGGCAAAAATGACGTCATGGTCTGGTATGTACTGCACCCTGGTATCTAAAGTTCCAACTTCGAACAATTGTCATTCTTTTCAACTGTCATTCTTGTCACAATATTCTGTCAATCTCTTGCGACGTTATTGAGGTTATGTCATATCTACATTTTGGCGAGGGTCTATAGGCTTACCCAGA
>OZ023327.1:60813671-60818671 GCA_964007535.1 Brachyptera risi | reverse complement strand
GAGTTTCATATTGTTCTTTATTGTTTCTTCAAATACTGTACTGTGATGCCTTTGCACATTTCTGGAGTAATCCAACATTTCAATTGTGCACCAAGGCTTCCTCTCCACTTAGGAAATGTCAATTCAACATAATAGTTGAATATTCTGGAAAATATAGTAAACTTGGCATGGACTTCACAGCAAGTGTCGATTCATTTCCGTGTTTCATTTGCGATGATTCGACTTACAAAATAGTTGATCTGCTGAGCCAGGAATTCCTTTTTGAATGTTTTAGTCTTTTAGATGATGCTAATTTGGCAGATCTACCGGTATGTCTTAGGTAGATTCATTTCCAGATACTGAACATTATGGTCTGACAGGTCCATGCTGTATGATGTGGCCACACTTTCTTCAGTCAATATTTGAATACATATTGTCGATAGCTGTAGCGGTGGTTGTAGTAATTCTTATTAGTGTGTTTATGAAAGGAAGTAGATTGTACGAGTTGACTAGGTCCATCAGATTTTGCCTTGCACAGCTATTCAACCAAATATCTATGTCAAGTTTGTCACTGACTGATCCGAGATCCTTCATCATATTTCGTTATAACCACTTGAAGCAGGTGCTCCAGTTTTGGGCAATAAATGTCACTGTTTCCACTTGGTGCTCTGTAAAATGACACTATGACCCACATTGGGTTAATACCATCCAACCACGTCACAGCCGAGCATTCTAAGTCTGTCAGTGTTCAAGGCAGCGAATTTGCAAGTTTTTAAACTCCGTTATAGATGCCAGTTTTACAAGAGTAGCCACACCACTATTGCGGCTGTTTTTTCTGCAGTACATGCTTTCGATAGAATAGTTCAAGATATTTACGGACTGGTACTCACTCTCACGAAGCCAGTGCTTAGAGGCAGACAATACTCAGTGGTATAGTGTTCAGTGCTAGATCCAATCTTTCTATCTTAGACCTTATACATTTTACATTCTTTTGTAATATAAGTAATCGATTTCTTGAGTTGGTCGCTTTTGAAAAAAACAATTGATTGTAATACCCACCGGCCACAATTCAGGGTTGTTGAGCATGTCAAAAAGATGATGTGGGACATCTATTTTGGATGATGAATATCCACCAAGTGTTCATTGTTGCTCACATATAATGTTAAACCCTAGCTGGAAGCACATCCTTCAGAAAGCTGATGTCACATGTTGTAGTATTGTTCTAAACAACTCAAATGGATCCAGATGGTTGTCTCTGCAACTAGAAGGGCAGATTGTCTATCACATTTACCATAAGCAATTACTGAGCTCTGACATGAACCTCTATGATTAGTTGACGCTTGCTGTTGTTAGGTAGGTAGGCCTGCCTCTGGGCCTTGGCTTAGTGTATGACTGTTGGTTAGTGGGTCAACAACTGCGTAGGGTATTGCTGGTCTGGTTTCGTTTTTGCTTTTGACTGTTATGTAAGCCTCATCATGTCGGCTTAGTGTTAGTCTATTTTTTGTTGTCTTCCGTTGATTAGAAGAGCTGGGCCTAGCCTTTGATTATTGATTTAATATCATGTGTAACTTTCAGACCACCTTGGGACCCATTAATGACGAGATTATCTTCCTTATAGGATCATTGTTCTCACTGATTTCTGGATGCAGTGACTCCAACTTGGGTAGTTTTGACAGTAGTAATGGTCTGGATTGATTTAGCAAGATTGTCTACTTTGGTCAAGAGTGAGGCTATGTTGGTCTCTGACTACGTGCACTTTTTACAAACTCATTTAATAAATTGATTAGCCGATATAAATTTGAATTTAATTTTCGTAAATTTGCATTGCAGTAACCCTGGCTAGTTGCTGTTTCTTGTTTTTGTGGATTTGGTGTTTACTGATAGTAGACGCACAGCAAAAATTGTGATCATTTTATTTGATAAAAGTAATTCACATATCATGACGAACTTTTGGAATGGGTGGTGCTCTGCCATTTTAGTATTGAAGTGCACCAAAACAATTTCAACAGGTTTAAAAAAAAAAAATCATGCTAAACCATAACCCGCAATCAAAAGCATTTATATATCGAATTGATTTTCAAAAGAAGAGGTAGCGTAGACGTAGTTAATTCAGTTGATTAAAACTCGCCTAGGTGACAATCTTGTGAGTCGGCATAGCTCCGAGTTCTTGACGTTAGGGCGCCAATTGAAAAAGAACACAGCGGTTTTAGTACAGCTTTTACAATTCTAATAATTAACATTGAATTTACCACAAAACGAGCATTTAAAATCACATATTAGTACACTAATTATCTTGTAATCGCCATTAATTTTCTGCAATTATGGCAGAATGCAAATAATATGAAAAAAGAAAACTGAAAGACCTGCACACGACGACAGTTGACATGAGAATGACAGCGCATAGGCCTACATTCATGGCACTACTTCAAAACAACAAAATTGGTAGTTGGCCTACTGACAAGTTACGCCAAAATTAGTTTTTTAAGACTGGTTGTTATAACTATAACTAAAACTGTGACTGATGTTCAAACGATGTATTTTGTAACTTAGAACAAATAAATATATATATATATATATCAAACCCAGATAACCAATTAAATTGGGCCAGGGGGTGTTTCCACCAGTTTTTCTAGGGCAGACTTCTCATATCAATCGGTTCCTGCCAGTTCCGACTTCTTCCTCCTCTTCTTCACTACTGCTAGGCCTATCCTCTGTTTCTTCTTCTCTTCCTACGAGCTCCCTCCATCGTTCTCTATTCTCCCACAATCTCTCGTCTTCCACTTCTTCCCATTTTTCTCCTCGGTTGACTACCCCGAACTTGACTCCCTCTTGCCACCTTTCTCTTGGTCATCCAACTCTTCTCTTAGCTCCATTGTTTTCTGCTATCTCAAACATTGCTCTCGGTATACTCTCATTTTCCATTCTCCGCATATGCCCGTACCACCCAAGTCTCTCCCTTTCCAATTTAAATGATAACCTTTCCACTCCCACTTCCTTCCTTATATTACTGCTTCTCTTCTTCTCCAACTTTGACACTCCTGCTATGCTCCTTACGAACTTTATTTCTGCTGCCTCCATTTTCTTTTCATCTCTCCAGTTGATTGACCATGTAACTGCTCCATATGTCAAGATAGGCAAGTAGTACCCATTATAAATGAGTATCATCCCACTCCTCGGAAAATCTTGATTCCAAATCAGCCTCCTTACTTTTTGAAATAGCCCGTCCGCCTTAGCTATTCTCTTATTCACTTCTAGCTCTACTTTTGCCGTATTACTGACAATACTCCCCAAGTATGAGAACTCTTCTACTTCTTCCAGTTCGTGACCTTGCAGCTGCACTTTTTTTCAATCTTTCTCTTCTCTCTGCTCATCACCATTGTTTTGCTCTTTTCCACGTTAATTCTCATCCCAAACTCCTCTGTCATCATTTCTTCCCATCTTTCTACTTTCTCTTGCACCTCTTCTCTACTGTCTCTTCATAACAAGATATCATCAGCATATATCATTGTCTTTGACCGTGGGCCTTCCTTCTCTGGTTCCACTTTTCTGACCATCTCATCCATCAACATTACAAACAACATAGGTGATAGGACACTGCCCTGCCTAACTCCACTCTTTACCTCAAACCACTCCGTTCTGCCTCCATTTGTTTGTACAGAAGCCTTGCATTTTCGAAACAAACTCTTCACACGGTCTATCATCCCTACATGTATGCCCTTTGCCCTCAGACTCTCCCACACTCTTTCTCTGGGAAGATGGTCATATGCTTTCTCTAAATCTAGGAAAGCCATGTACACTCTTCTTCCCTCCTCCAACCTTGTTTCTAACAGTTGCCTCACCGCAATACAACAAATAAATACAGTGAAACCTCTATGCATCGTTCCCGGATTTATCATTTTCCTGGATGTATCATTCATTTTTCTAGCCCCACTCCCATATAATCAATGTTAAATTTTCCTGGATGGATGGCTTTATTTTCCTGGTCCCTTGAAAAACGATGGATAGAGGTTTCACTGTAAATAAAAATAGTGACCAATCACAGAACCAAAATAAAAAATAGTGAACAGCTGTAACAGCAAACATGACAATGGCAGTTTTAAATATAGGCCTACCAAGAAGTCATCATATCCAAGAAAGTATTAAAGTATTACATACAGGTAATCACAATTTTTTTCGTGTGCAGACTTCATTCAATACAATATTTCATAATATTCATATTATGGAGTGAAGACTACGTTCAATATTTTGACGAGATGATCAAGATTCATCAGAAGAAAACAAATTCACAAAAGACACACACCATTTAGCCAGGGTAGGCGTCAATGCAAAATTACTTCAAAATATATAGCATCGGCTGGTGTTATAGCACTGATTTTATCACTATCACTAGTTTAGTGCACAGATATAGCTGTGCACTGACCACAGCTAAGGTCGCTACTCGCCACTAAATCACTTCGGCGTTTTGAATTGGTTGTTTTTGGCAGGAACAACATAAAAATGATGCTGATTGGCATCCATCTTGAATTTGTCTCCAAGATGCAAACAAAGTAGATTTTTAATCAAAATTGAATATGATGGTTAGATATGACTTATTGTTTATTATTAGGCCCTACTACATAGTTTATTAAATGTGATTTATTATATTTTATAGCCACCCTCGGTAGCTCGGTCAGCTGAGGCACCGCTTCAGAAACTAAAGTCACTGTTGGGCGTTGGTTCGAATTTCACGTAAGGCATGAGTTTTTGTAAATGTCCTCTCACTTATCATCACTTCATGCATTCATGATCATGAGCTCATTCGTACCCCCGTATAACCTAGCTGTTGGTGGGGTCGTTAAGCGAACAAATCAATCAATAATCATTATATTTTATAGATCTATGTACAGTAGAACATCTGATTCTCATATACAAGACTTTTATATTTATATGCATTTTGTACGTGGTCCCAACCATTCTTCTGTGACGGAATGCACCATGGTCAGTTACTAATACACATGTAATTGTATAAACAATCAAAGTTG
>OZ023327.1:60806171-60808671 GCA_964007535.1 Brachyptera risi | reverse complement strand
TATGGACAAAGACGACTTGAATACACTGTACTGGTTATATTCAATGAAATGCTAGTAAATTCAAGAAATTTGGACAGAAATAAGACAATTAAATTAGAAATTAAGAAATGGTTATTCAACTCGACTGTACATTATATCGACTAAAAAGTGTTGCATAAAACGTGTTTCATAGTATTTCTCATTACTTCGAATTTTTCACTCATTGTTCGTTATATTTATATTTATTTTTCACTTTCACTGTTTAACTCACCTTGTTCATTTTCCAACATATACCTATTCAATTTAGTATATATTTTATTCGACCTTGTTAAACATACTTCTGTTTCAATTATCGCATTACGCAATTTTCTTTCCATTATTTTTCTATATTTAATCCACCGTCAAGCTCTTTAGGGCTTTGTGGACATCATGTGACTGTTCATTTATTTATATGTATGTTCTATGTTCTTTTGGTCAATAAAAAAAATATGAAATTAAAAACAAAAAACGTGCGTATAATGCAGGTTAGTTACTTTACTAGGCATTTACCTTGCGGACTCAACTAGATAATTCTGCATGCTATGATTTCACCATCCCTTAGAGCAAGGTTTTAAAATGGATCATAATCAATTTAATTTATACAACTGTTATCAAACCATCATGATGATGGTATATAGGCCCTACTTTTGATTTTCGACTTTTATAGTCTGATTTAAAAGAAAAAAACATAATAGAAAGGAGTTGATAGAAAACATCAGTGCTTTGTAATAACTAGAGAGTAGAGTCATGTAAATATATCTTCTGATGATTGATGAAAATTGTTTGCTTAACGACCACACCAACAGCTAGGTTATACGGGGGTACGAATGAGCTGGTGATTATGAATGTATGATTGTGGTGATTAGTGAGAGGACATTTACAAAAACCCATGCCTTATGCGGGATTCGAACCCAGACCCAACGGTTGACTTCAGTTTCTGAAGCGGTGCCTCAGCTGACCGAGCTACCGTGGGTGGCAAATATATCTTCTATTTTTTCTCTCCATTATATTTAGAATAATTGAAAAGTACGGTACCCGGTAGCCCTTTGTTGTATTTATTATTTTGAAACATGGTGTTTTGTAGCTAGGAATAACGTGCGTAGCCTAACAACAATACGATAACGGCAAAACCATTATATATAACGTACAACGGGCATACTTGAGAAACGCTCCAATTGATATCTTCAGAGATATAGCATCCACCAGCAGGTTAAACCTACACTTCATTTGTCGTGTGATATTTTCGTGGCTATACAGTAGTATTTCCTTACTAGGGATCAACTTGAAATTCTGGAAATTTCGGTGTGCATAGTTTTTGTATGACTTGGATTCATGAAATTTCAGATTTTCATATAACGAAAATTCGTGGTGATATTTTCATGGCCATAGAATTTCCTCACCTTGGATTCACGAAAACAATTCTAAATAGTCACGAAATTCGCGACGTTGCCATATAAATTTTTGTGGCTATAGTTCTTCCATAGGCCTACCGGTACTCTGGATTCATGAAAGTTGAACTTCTGAAAATTCGTATGTCATGTAGGCCCCTATAGTTTTTCCAAGTCTTAGATTCACAAAGTTCGTGAGATGAAAATTCGTGGCTATAGCCACTCCGCACAAATAATCAAGAAAATGAAGCTCAACATGATAGCAATCTCTTTTGACAAGTCAGTACAGTACCAGTAGGCCTATGTATCAAAATTGAAAGAACATTTGTTGAATATGTCTTGTGAATATAGACCTAACCTGGCGATTTTAGGGTTATGTTAGGTGGTGATGGACGACGATTATGGTTAGGGGTCTAGGTAGAGTAGGGTTTTTGCCATAAAATTGGTCTTGTTATCAATTCTAGACAAAACACAACTTACTTAACCCTAAACATAACAAAAAGATCACGACACAAAGAAACATAGGGCCTACCCTTCAAAATGGCAGTTACACTCAAGGCATATTTACCAACTTTTAAAGGGACTCAAATTTCGTTACATGTAACAAGTTACTTGAGAATGTACAGTAGCGAGTTACCATAGAAGTTGATGAAAAAAGTAACGTGTCAACTCTTGTTACGTTACTACTCGACACTGTGTGTTGTTACCATAGAAACTAAAACAGGGCAATGTCAAGTGCCTAGGCCTTCAAGTAAGAATCAAATGTGTGCTATGCCAATGGCTAGGCCATAAACACTAGACTGAGTTCCAAGCTTACTAGCCTAGATAATGGATTAAAAAGGCCATACATTTCAGAAGAATGATATGCAATAGGTCTGAACCACAATAGGCCTACCTAGGCCTGGGTGCCAAGCTAAGAGAGTAAAATTTAAATGTGGGATTTGGCAAAATGCCTAGGCATAGGCCTAGGCCTAGCCTATGACAACAAACGAATTGGATAATAGAGCAGATGATACATTGAGCCTATTATGATTTAATTACTCAATTGATCCATTAGGCAAAGTACCTAGGAAAACCCTACTAAAGCGGGCAAT
>OZ023327.1:60757784-60805971 GCA_964007535.1 Brachyptera risi | reverse complement strand
TATATATATATATATTATATATATATATATATTATATATATATATATATATATATATATATATATATATATATATATATATAAGCCTATATTTAAACCCAAAAAGTTCATGTGCCAACAAACTATAACTAGGCTCATACCAAATTGCATCTCGGAAGTTTCCAAATTGTTTTGAACATGTCCATATTTATTATTCACTATATTTTCCCCCTATGTAGTATGTACCAGGCTGAACGATGTCAACGTCGTTGTGAATAAACTAACGTAGAAATATTGCTTTTCAGATCCAGCAAGGAGGAACTGCGCCTCCCAAGTACAGCGGCCCCCGAGATGTGGTCAGGCAGCTGTACAAGGAAGGTGGGATTCGTAGTATCTACAAGGGAACAGTTGCTACTCTGATGAGAGGTGAGCTATTAATTGGATTAATTAAATGAAATTCCTACACTCGTTCAGAATGGTAACTTCCACCATTTATTTTTCTCCACCGCTCCACCTGATCAATCGATGTCATTTCACTGTGAAACTTGTAACCTTAATATAATTTACATCATCTGTATTGCTTGTCAGTAGAATTTATTTTAACACATTCTCAGAAACTCGAGATTGAATGTTGAATTCGAAACAGTATGAATTATTTATTTTCGTGAGAAATTTTGCCTCCGTATAAGGATATTAATTAGCTATATTGCCCCAAATTTCCAGTCATCATAGCATCACTTTTGAGAAATAAATCCAATTGTTATATTGTTACAACTTGGCTTTATTATGGAGATGTTCACCAAGTTGTGGGACCGGGTTCGGGACCAGACTGGGTCTTTCTTTCCCAATGAATCACAATGACATACAGTAGGCCTACTTGAATAAAAGGTTGTTTAATGGATGAGACTGGTTAAGATAACCCCGGAACCTAAGAAGCATAGCCTCTCTCTTGGGTGAAGCCTTCAATAAAATAACCAACCCACCCAATAATAGGTCCTACTGGGGATGTGAGCGGAAATATTTCCAGGGAAATATCTCCGGAAATGGAAATATCTCCGAACATTATTTCCGGAAATTTCTGGAAATATTTCCGAAAATTTATATCTCTGGAAATTTTAGGATATGATGGGTTTTTAGTGTCCAAAATGAGAAAAAAATGAATCGGTTGATTATAGAATTGAATAGAAGGTACGTATTTAATACCACACAAGCTATGTAATGATCTCTTAATGGCATTCTCTTGAAATACCATTTCGAATTTCCCTCCAAATTGTTGAGAGGCTCTGGGTCTTCATGCTTACCTAACCTCACTTTGAGATTTACTACTATGTGCACACTTCTTTGCCATGTGCAATTTTTATTTTCAATAAGTTATGACTTGGTTTGACAATTTTTTTTTCTGTCATAACTGTATGGGTAAGCAGAAAACACAGTGATGTTCGAAAGTATTTCATGAAAAAAAATTCACTTACGGGGGCTCAAAAGTGTTCCTTTTGACTGCCAATTTTGGATAAAAATTATATAATGAATGTAAAAATATAATTTAATGAATGTAACGAGAATGCGGTTGAATTTGGGAGGTTGTATAAAATGTCCCACTGCTATAAGAAGCCAATTTAAGACCAAAAGGTCCAAGCCAACTTGCACCAGTACACCGTTTGAATGTAGGTCTCGTAGGCCACAGGCTTCGACAACATATTCGCAGTCAGATAAGGAGCATCTTTCCGCTAATATGGATCTCGAGAACTGTTCTATTATATCAGTGGACAGTGAAAACAATACCAGTACAACAACTTGACCAAGATGACCAAAGCTGTGATGACAAAATAATTGAACTTTTGAAAAATATCATTTTCATTATACAGTAAACCCTCGTTAATCCAAACTCGGTTAATCCGAAAATTGACATATTTCGAACTTGAAGTCAGTCCCCGCCTGAAGGTATGAGCATTTCAATGTTAATGAATATGGTTAATCCGAATTCCAGCTAATCCGTAATTCGAACTGATATTTCGACCCCTCAATTGCTTTAGCACTGTTTTCGGATTGGATAATCCGAAATAGATCGAGTGGATTCCTTGAATTGATAATTATTTTCGTAAATTCCATTCTTTTTCAATTCAATTCAATTCTATTCAAATTCCATTTTCTACCACTGAATACGTCATCCGACTCCGAGTGCCCTCGGGCCGCTCCAAAGACCTTAGTATCTAACTTTGTTAGGTTAGATACTAAGGTCTTTGGCCGCTCTGTCCGTCCTTGACGAGCGGTAAGCTCGGAACACTCAATCACTCGGAACGACCGAGCGCCAATGGAAGCTGGCCATCTAACGTTCGTTTGCTGTCGAAGATAGCCGAATACACACGATCAGTGATTCGGTTCCTCGCACATGTGGCATCTAGCTTTCTCTCGCGCTCAATACGAAATTGCTTCAATTTTAACCGGGAAGTGTGATGATTTTCGTGGAAAAGGAGTTTTTTAGTTGATCCGAATTTTTATGAATCGAAATCACTTTTTGGGGTCCCTTGAATTTCGGATTAACGAGGGTTTACTGTATTTGGTTCTGAAGCCATAATAGCCTGTTGCTAGATAAAAAAATCATTTGATAAGAAAATTAATCATTAGTGGGCCCAATGATGTACTGAAAATCATCAAAAGCTATGAAGAAATGTAATATCTAGGCCTACTGCAAACTTCGTAAATATTTCCGAATATTTCCTGAAATTTCCTAAATTTATCTTTCCAGAAATTTTACATCCCTAGTACTGTGTCCCAACATTTGAGGTCGTTGGAGTGGGGTCGCGTAAATGATGTCCAGCACTGTCCCCTTGTGGTCGATTGATCCCCAACGTTTGCGATAACTTTCTGCTGTCAATCTCTTGAGATGAATAACCAGATCATGTCCTGTTTATATGTGATTACTCGGTCAGTAGGTATGCGATTGTACGTATACGCTTATAGGGCATGGCATTCCACTATCGTACCTCTGCCGAGCTTTGGGTAGTCAACCCTCTTAGTAAAAGTGTCGGTATACTAGTGGGGTGACAGGGTTAATTGGAATAGGCGCTATGGTGGCCTATGACGCATACAGAGGTATAGGTCTGGAAGGGTTTAGAGGCACGAAATTAAGATGGATAGAAAGTCTAAGGTAGGTCAGTGGGCGCAGAGATATGTGTGTACTGGTATGAAAAAAATGTTCATCAACCCACAATCTGATACTTATACCATTTTCCTTATTTAAGGGCAGATGAGTCAATCAATCATATCACCACTTTTTCAATGACAATTGAATTTTTTTCCATTGTGGTAATTCAACTTCTACTGCCCCCTCAGCACAGTTAACAACACCTTTTAGCTCTGGTGCCTTTGACGAGGAGCAAACCTCTCAGCCGAACGAAGCTAGTAGTGGTAGTAAAGTAGCGAGGAAAAAAGCTGTGACATCAGACTCATCTAACTCATAGTGACTTTCGTGTGCTCAACAGCGTACCACGTTGAATTCTGTGTAGACGTCATAACCAATGGGTTGTAACCCCTACCAGATACAAACATTTGCATAAACAATACTATTGATGTGTACAATTTAGCTGGTGAACCCTTGGAAGTAGATGGATCTTCAATCCCATTGTAATTTGGAGATGGTACAGAGATTGGAGATTCCTGTAGTAATGAAATAGTAGACCTGACTATTATTTTTATCATACATAATTTAATTCCCTTCTTGACATTTTAATTACGTGAACAGTTTTTTTCCATGCAATTATATTACCATATTTCTTATAGACCTAGAACAAATATTTTTCTTTGTACAGAAATCAATTGAATGTGTGCTCAGACTCTATAACTGATGCATTGGTTTGAATAATATGCAACATGTAAGTAATACAAACAATTATTCTCATCACACATGTTATCAGTTATCGATACATCAGTTTCAACAATCTTGTCTTTTAAAATTGTATGCTTTTAAGTTTTTCTTGACGTTTTTTCTCCATTTCAATTTTCCAGGATAATTTCGAGATCTGAGAGTCCTTATTCAATAAAAGATTACTCTCAACCACTGTTGGTTGTAAATTGATATTGGTATCAGTATTGATGTTGACTTTGATATTTTCTTTCTTTGCTACCTTTTCGTCCTTTTGTTTTTGTAGCTCCAACTGTTGTCTAACCTTCTTGCTTTTGATGTCCACTTTTGCCTCTGTTTTACCAATATTTAATTGTTCTACCTTTGCAACGACTTTGTGTGGAAACTGAGTTTCCTTTGTTGTAGAATCAGTTTCATTATTTGCGTTCTTTGGATACTTTGGATTCGTTCCATGTCTCCGAGTATCTATGGCATCTTCCTTTTTTCCTTCCAATATAAGTTTCGGTGCTTGATATTTTCCCTTGCTATGCTCTGGTTGTATACTCTTCTGATAATCATCATACTTCTTCGTAATATAAGCTTTTTTGTTCTGCTGATCCCTGGAGCAGTGCAATTCTTTACGAAGCAAATGAAACACGTTCCAGTCTTTATATTTAGCTGGTGTTGCACACCGTGGTGCTACTCTTTTATCGTAGACGTAGCGTTCAACTGCACCGGTCTTTTTGCACATGCTGCCCTTGTCGTAAGCAAACTGACATTGCTGTTTATAGAGAGGCAATCCCTTCTGCTTCACCTTATTAATAGCTGATGGTTGCCATTGCTTCATATCACAGGAACAGTGCCATGGATTGTGATCCAGTCGAATCATCTTCGCTGGCACGTGTGTGAACAATTTGATTGGTAGCGCTGTCAAGTGGTTATGCTGAAGAAGCAACTCTCGTAATGAGAACTGTTGGTCAAATACTCCTGGTGGTAGAGTTGTCAGTTGATTATTAGAGAGGTCTAGTGAAATCAACCCATGGAGCCCATAAAATGCATCCATAGAGATGGTAGATATGGTACAGTTACTAAGTACAAGTTGTTCCAATTTAGGCACTTCAAGGAAAGTATCAAAAGAAATCTTGTTGAGGTCTCCCGTCATTTCTAGTTCAGAGAGCTTCGGCATTCCTATGAAAAGTTCCCTTTCTAGTAGTGGAACTTTAACGTTGGTGATGGCTAGCTTTTTTAAGGAGCTGAGGCCTACAAAAGAGTTTGATAAAAGATTCAGTTGAGAATCATCTCCACCAAGGTACAAAACAAAAGTTCCATTCATTATCTCAAAAGTACTTGGAAACACAGCCTGCACAGGATTGTATCGGAAGTCAGCAACACGTAACTCTGGAAATGGCGGGAGAGATAATTCTGACAAATGGGTAAAATTGTTGTGAGATAAGTCTAGTTTCTGCAACTCGAGTAAGCCAGCAAGTGCAGTGTCCTGCAAACTCAGTAACTTATTACCAGCTAATGATAAAGTTTGCAATCTAGGTGTACCATAAAAAGCAAAATCGGGTATAAACAATAGGTTATTCTGTTCTAACAATAAGTGCTGTAGTTTCCCGCAACCTTGAAACATCTCCCAGTGAAGTTCCTGAAGGTTACAATAGAATACTCTCAAGAATAATAGGTTTGAAAGGCCTGCAAATGTTGCTAGCCCTTCTCGTTGGATCTCTTGCTTGTAGTCTTTATAAGAGATGAGAGGAATGTCATTATCGTTGGGTTGAAGAAAAGTTAGCCGACCTTCACGTTCTGTTTTTGTCACCGGTTTGATGGAATTATCTTGACTTTCATGTCCCATGAGACGAACGTGTTGGAGACTGAGATATTGCAGAGAGACTAGTGAGTGTAAAGCATCACTTCTTATGATCAGTTGATCGTGGAGCTTGACTATGTTGTGAGGCAATCCCTGCACGTCAAGAACTACTAAGCTTTGGAATTCTTGCAGGAAATCTGCCTCAATAGTTATTTCTCCGGCTCCACGGCCTAGCAGTATAGTTAACACCTATAAACAAATGATGATTAGGTGTTGTTAGACTTGCTGGAACTATCAAACAAAGCATACAATGTTTGGGAGAGGAGGCGTGATCTAAATTTGTTACATCCCCTACTGAAATTAGACAGCAAATCATGTCCCTAAAATGCCTCTATTTTGTCCTTCAAACGTCTGTAAAATGTCTGTTTCGGCCGGCCGAAACACAGGGGTAATCGGGGACAAGAGCGTTCCTGTTTCAGCCTTTATTGGTCCCTACTTGTCCGTGTTTTAACCCCGAATTGTCTCTACTTTGGCTGTAAATGTCTTTGTTTTGCCCGTAGTTGGTCCCTACTTGTCCATGAAAAGTCTGTAAAATGTCCGTTTCGGGCGTTGTTTGTACCTACTTGGTCCGTAAAATGTCCTTGTTTTGGCCGTTGTTTGTCCCTACTTGGTCCTTGTTTTGCCCCTGCTCTACGTGTTAGTTACCCTTTCATACTCTAATTATACTCAGCCCAATTCATAATTAAATTAACAGTTGAATTACGCTATGTTCGTGTGACGCATGCAAATGAGAACATGTTTTTTGAGGTTCAGGTGAGCAGCTAGGTGTATCATTTTTTACTAGAAGAAATGGTATATTAATAAGAAAAAAAAATACAGTAATATAATAATACACCTTTCCGATCATTTAGCTGTAGGCCGCCCCCAGAAACTATGTTTTCCTTTTGCATACGTCACAAAAAAACGGCATAATTCGACAGTTGATTTAATAGTGCAAAATTGGGCTGTAATTATTTAGAGTTATGTAAGGGTAACACGTAAAACAGTAGCAATACACAGCAAAGAAGTTTTCTGAATCCTCATGAATCTGTTGTGCCAAAGCTCGTCTTTTTGGCAGCAAAGAATTGTCTTGAGTCTTGAGGACAGTCAGGACTATGCCATTTTATAGTAGAATCACGTAATTCACCCCCAAAATAAATTTACAAATAGTTTTCGGCAAATTCGTAGTAGAGAGTTCTCCATTGTACTCATCATCAACATGTTAACTCAACAAGTACAAGTGAGAGACTGAACAGTGAACACTGAATGCAGCAATAGAATGCAGTGTGACAAGTAATTTAAACTGATTGCCCGAGGCGGTAGATACTTCTAACACAATAACGTTTGACATTCCAATCAATTCCAAGAAACAGAAAACTTCTTCAAAATCCATAAAAGTCCCTAAATTGTCCGTGAAAAGTCGCCATAATTGTCCGTTTTTTGTCCCTTGTTTTTACAGAAATTTGGTTGCTATATTGTCTGTGAAAAGGCCATACTTTGGCCTTTTTCACCCCTATTTTGGCTGTTCGATATCATTCAGTTTTCGCCCGTGAGATGCCTCTGTTTTAGCACTATACAACCATATCTTTCTGCAGTCTGTTAGACTATCTATGTTTTGTCCCTTAAAACTCGATTGTCATCGTTTCGGCCCTATTTTGGCCGTGCTATTTCAGTGAGGAATCTTATCAGATCACCATTTCCTTTTTCCATATTTTCATAAATGGACCTATACCGGAGTAAATGTAACTCTCATTTTAAATATAGTTCTCAATTTGTGAAAAACTTGAAATTCCCATAGCAGAAAAACAAGTGAAGTAGTATTAAATGATTATTTTAAAAATGTTTTGATAATAATATTGGTCTGTAATAACAATAGACCTATTCATTTTGTTTAGTTCTCCTCATACTCTCTGTAACATCTCTACCAGTACAGTATAGTTTCAGTATTTATAGCAATTTCTTAGGTCGGCCAATTGAAATATTATAAAAATGGGCCTGAAGGCCTACTTCTCGGTGCTTTCATAATCTGGTTGTTTACTCAAGAATCCTCTTCGAAAATTCAGTCTAGTCGAATGTAAATTTGAATCCTGCATAAGGGAATAGATTTTATAAATGATTAAAAATCCCCAATATAAACATTACTCTCATTATTATATCACAAGAACCTTGTTACATATGTGTTAAGCAAACAATTGAAGTAGGCCTACCGTAACCATAATATTGCATTTGCTAAAATCTGCCATCTTGTTGATATCATAATATTGCGTACCTGTATATCTTTGGGCAAGGCGGTCAGCAATGTTTGTGGATGTGTCCCTTGTTGTAATATACACATGGCAATCTTCATCAGCTCCCCCTTGTTCTCGCCATTATCGTCGTATGTAGCGTGATTACCTTCAGTCTGTGCCATTTCTTCCTTGTCTTGCCATTGCGCTGCTATCGGTAAGTCTGACAAGTAACTCTGGTCACATGTACATGGACTGTTGCATTCTCCCAGAACATTGTACCCCTGCAATAATTTTACTTACAGTTTTGCTTATTATAAAACTAATCGGGATGTGTGCAGGATTTATGAAATCTATCATCTTTTTTGAGCATAGCTTTTTTCTAAACCACAAATGCTGACATTTTTGATTATTTATTGTACCATACTAGTTCTGGAAAATAATCAAAATATATTCAACCAGTTCAGTATTTATAGGGTATGCATCAGTTTTGGGTAATGAACTTTTAAAATGAACGCGTTACATCTACAGTCGACGACCTTAAACTTTCTTCATGTTCAATTTTTCAGTGAGCTTCAACGGAATAAAACGTTCATTTGAAAGTTCATAATTTTAGATCACTCATAATCCTATTCGACACGATCGCTTTATCTGTACTTCCCCGTCCAAATTCCGAAGGAGATCGACTATTTTACGGTCTACCCGAATGTATAATATTCCCTGTTTGGGATTTCATCTTGTGATCACTTGTCACCAGGTGAGCCGGTAGCCACGTGTGGTCAAAGTTGACGTGTTATTACTTGTAGTTGTAGGCCTATGTAGGCTGTGTACACTGATTGTATTGTTCTAGCGTCTGGAAGCGACGCGCATTCAAAGTGTTGAATCACTATTAAACTTGAGACATTCATTGTAGAAAATGTGTCTGTTCATATATTATTTTCGAACCCTTGTTTTTCATATAATTTTCAAGGTGCATTTTTGAACGAACTTTGAACTTTTTAAAAGATTGATTTATTTGACATGAACTGAACTTTTTAAAAGTTGTTTTCATAAGGGAACTTCCCTAACACTGGTATGCGTGTACCATACAGTTTCCTTACATTATGTCCAAGTATGTGCAATCTGTGGTATTATCAATGTGTACACCCTTGAAACTAGAATGGTACGTATAGAATTGGAAGCATGATTAATTTCTTTCCAGATTCACATTCACATGGATGTTTAAATTGGAACTTGAACATAATTATTTCAAGTAATGGGATAATGTAGCTCACAACCATAGGTGATAATCTGTTGGCAAAATTGGATGTTTTTGTATCTTCAACATTCCACAATACAGTGGGACCTCTTTAGTACGTTTTTCAAGGGACTAGACTGAAAAAATGTATTAATGAGAAAACTTGTTAAAATAAAAAAAGTATTTAACACTGGAACACAAGAAACTTATAAACGAGGTTCTACTGAATAGTGAAACTATCGTATTACAATTATGATTTTCAAGATGGAAGTTTACTTCTCATGGCAAATATTGGAACTTACCTTTTAGCATATAAAAAGACGTGAATCCTCCCATTAAAAAAACTCTTGAAAAGGAGTCAAAGCCAGAGTGTCTTGAAAACATTCGGGTCATTCCATATCAAATCAACTGAGCCATTTCCCTCACCATCTCTGATTTTGATGAAATTTGCACCAGTTGTACCAACCACTGAGTCAACCAATCGTACAAACTTTTGGCTCCGCAGCTCTTATAGTTCTCGAGTTACGCCATGTAGAAAACGCCAAATTTGGCGCGCTTTGCTCCGTTCCAAAATTTGCTACTTCTAAACCGTTCAACGTGGAGACATATTTTTTTTTCTATAATCAAGCTCTGATTTTTTGCTAATTAATGGCATCAGATTTGATACTATTCTGTGTAATGGACATTGAGATATCTGTGTTTGCAGTTTTTGGTTTCACCCCACATAAAAAAGGTGTGTTTAAAAAAAACGAAAAACAAAACATCAAATTGTTTGCATATTCAACACATGAAAAGTTATGCTAGAAAGTGGTAAAATGATGGTATCAGGAGATATAACAGGGTCACGCTATGATTGTGTGAAAATATCGATATTTGACTAGATCCTTACAGTTCTAATAATCATTCTTTTGAGTTTTGAATCTCGGCAACTCATATTGAGAGTTTTTATACACAATCATGGCATGACCCTGTTATATCTCCTGATACCATCATTTTACCACTTTCTAGTATAACTTTTCATGTGTTGGATATACATACAATTTGATGTTTTGTTTTTCGTTTTTTTTAAACACACCTTTTTTATGTGGGGTAAAACCAAAAAATGCAAACACAGATATCTTGATGTCCATTACACAGAATAGTATCAAATCTGATGCCATTAATTAGCAAAAAATCAGAGCTTGATTATAGAAAAAAAAAACATGTCTCCATGTTGAACGGTTTAGAAGTAGCAAATATTGGAACGGCGCAAAGCGCGCCAAATTTGGCGTTTTCTACATGGCGTAACTCGAGAATTATAAGAGCTGCGGAGCCAAAAATTTGTACGATTGGTTGACTCAGTGGTTGGTACAACTGGTACAAATTTCATCAAAATCAGAGTTGGTGAGGGAAATAATGATGCTCGGTTCAGTTGATTTGATGTGGAATGACCCATTCGCATAAAAAGTAGTGTTGTAAAAACCATTTGCCAAGTACTGACAAGTACTTATAATCAATATGTCTACTTTAGTGTTGAATTTAAAACAATATAGGCCTACCACCAGAGCCTTCAATTATAGTTGAATTGTAAATTATATTTGTAGGTGCCTATACATTTTTATTCATTGTTTGTTTACGTAACAAGACAACAACCCCACCAACAGCCACGTTATTGGGGGTACAAATGAGGAGGTGATAATAAACTTCAATGAAGTGATGCTAAGGCCCAGTTTTACGAATCTTAGTTAGGGTACTAATCCACTAACTATTAATTATAGGTACGAAAATAATATAGGTAACCATGGTGATAACAAGTTAATCCGCTAACTATTGCTAAATCCAGTTTCGTAAAACCAGGCCTAAGTGAAAGGAAGTTTACAAAAACCTATAGATGCCTTACGCCAGACTCCAAACCATACTTAACGGTGACCCAAGTTTCTAAAGCGGTGCCTTAGTTGACTGAGCTACGAATGGCGGCTACCTAGTACCTATGCATAATTAATTAAAGATAATTGCCTCATTGCACTCACATCACTGTATTATCATGCTATATGATACTATACTATTACATATATGTATTATCAAGTGATCTTCGACTCATTGTAAGTATGTTTAGTTTACTCTGAAGATTTGAGTGCAATTAACCAATTATTATTTTATTATATATTCCTACAAATTTGCCTCCTCTGAGCACTCTCTAGAGAGCTGTCCTGGACTGATATCCAAATGCAGATCGAAAGAGCTACATTCCTAGGTAAAAGAGATCAAACAGAGAAAATTTTTCCTTCCAAGATACCTCACCATTGTAGGATTCCATTCTCTCTCGGGACGGTCAGTTTGCTTATGGAATGTAATACCTCAAATGACGATGGACGCAAATCTAAACCCCAAGACTTTCCCTAAAATTCTAATAAATACCAATGAATAATTAAAAACAAAAAATATATATATGTATACATTAGCGATGCCTTCGGGTATTTGGGTTGGGTACGGGTTGCATTACTCTCGTATTATTTCGTACCCAGCTACCAGCATTATAGAAGATGGAGTATGAATCGCGCGAAGAGCCAAACAATAGCCATTGCAGCAAGCTTAACATCGTATAATGGTCCTTATTGTTTTCATCTCTCCTTGCAGAGTCATGATGCGAAACTTGAAAGAAGCCGCCATAGTTGTAGATTTCCCGTTGAATGTAAACTTTCTTACCCAATTGTTGGAGGATGGGCTCAACGACCTTTTGACTAATGCATAGGGAGAACAGTCGATTGAATCTTCTATGTGTCAGTACTTCCGATAACTCTTTACGTACTATATTTATATTGGGTTTTAACGACGCACTATACTGATGGCTACGATCTATTGGCGTCGGTGAATGATGAATGAGATGATGGGATGATGAGATGAAAGGTTATTTCATTAGGTGTTTTGGATGGTGGGAAGGAGTCGGTCGTGGCCTGTTGTTATGGAACCATCCCAGTATTAACCTGACCGAAAGAGGGAAACCACGAAAAAACCCTGTCAGGATGGTCGACCATGGTGGGAATCGAACCCCGGTCTCCCGAATGACGGTTCAGTGTATTACCACTCGGCCACGCGTCTCGGTTACGTACTATAAACTAACAAGAAACAAGAATATACTCGTAATTTAAAAGACCCCTACCCTCACTTCACCCGGAGCTATAGATGTAGTTGTTGAACTCATACAATTACAATCACATATCTCACTACCCACTTCTGATAGATAGTCGATTGACAGTCAATAATAGTATGTATTTTTTCTTCGAATGGAAGGACGAAAGCTTAGACCTTGATAAATAGCGGGGATTGAAAAGAATAATGATGTAAATTCGAAACAAATTATTTTTGATTATTTTTTTCCAAAAATTAAACTTATTACTAGAAAATATCACTAGTTTAATATATTAGTGGTAATTATGTTTTGAAAACACAGTAGGCCTATATACGAAAGATCGACCAGCCCCCAGATGGTGATCCAAAGGGGTTGTAATTGAAATGATACAAAAAATTACCAACAATCAAATTAAATTTGAAGGGTTTGGCGGTATAGTTACCTCTCTAATGAAAAGATATTATTTGATTATTTTGTGTTACCTGTAGCAGAATGCAGGCAGTCAATAGTGGCACTAGAGCCATGTTTCTTCTCTGCATGACAACTAAGTAGTGTTTTGTTAATTAACTAGAGCTAGATGTGTTCTACTGCTGTGTATCTGCTATCTGCATTGTTATCTATTCCGGCAAGTGGGGTGACCAGTTCATATCCACCCACCCTCTTCCTCTAACTTATCTTACCAGTCTCTCATGTCCCCCATTGCTTCTGCTACAGTTCTTTTTGAAATAACATTACCACTTTCCTATTATCTTTCAAACCTGGTTATGTTGAAAGGAAACTACAAGTCATTACCCATAACTCTCTACATTACATTACATTATGCTACATTATCCTCATTATTACTTCATAAAAGTAAGAAAGGATATTATTTTGGTTTTGCACAAGTACTTCGATATAGGCCAATCAATAGCAAAGTAGAACATTTAACTAGTTTAAACAAAAGAAAATGACATGACCATAAAATATTATTCTTGGGATTCAAATATTTGATCGCTACCGTATCCATATCCCTTTCTTTCTTGACTTTCAATGTTATATGCCCAATGTTCATTGGGCCCTTTAATTTTTCTAATCTATATAAATGACTTGCCCAAAAATGTAAGTTGTCCCCTTGTCGATGTAGTACTATTTGCTGATGATACAAGTGCCATTGTGAAGACCAATTCAATTGAAGATTTAGAAAACAAAGCAAACAACACAGTGATACTACTTTCCAATTGGTTTACAACCAATATGCTTTTCCTGAATCGAAAAAAAAACGAACCTTATACATTTCAACTCGGAAAACACAAATGTAATGCGAATACAAACTGATAACGAAATTATTCCCTTCTCAATCAGTACAAAATTTTTAGGGCTTCAAATAGACAATAAAATCAAATGGAACGAGCATATAAATTATGTCAACTCTAAACTCAGCTCAGCTTGTTTTATGCTTAGAAATCTATCAAAGACATCAAATCTTAATTTACACTTAGGGTAAAATGGTTTATTTTGCATATTTTCATTCAGTCATGAGCTATGGTATTGAGTTCTGGGGTAATGCTAGCAATGTGAACGATACTTTTAAGCTGCAAAAGTCAGCAATTAGAATAATTATGAAATCCAATTGGAGGTCTATTTTCTACTTCTGTACCAATAATGCCAAGTTGTAAACCACTATTTTACGAGTTGAAAATTATGGCATTGCCGTGCACATATATATTCAAGGTACTAACATTTGACAAAGCTAATATCCATGAATTTCCCCCCCTTGAACACAGTCACGATACTCGACACAAAAATCTTATTAAACTAGACAAGCACTATAAAACTATTTACCAGAGAGGCTTGCATCATTGTGGATCAAACTTGTTCAATAAATTATCAACAATCGTCAAAGAAATGCCTTTCAAAGAATTCAAATCAACTATTGAAATGCATCTTCTGAAGAACACTTTCTACTCCGTGGACGATTTCATGGACACTTGCTTTATCTAAAGAAATTGAATCAATACTCAACTACTTAAAATTAGAATTAATTAAAACTAGAATTACTGCAGAACTGTAATCATCTTAAGAATTGAAATTGATTGAAAAAATCAGAATTTCTGATAGTCCCAATCAGTATCAATTTTAAAATGAAATGTATTTCCAAATTGAACTTCACAATCGAACAAACATTAGTATTGAAAGCTGATATCACCTGAATTTTGGAGTTCAAAATTGATAGAACCTATTTTCATTCATTAGGATTATTTTAAATATTATTTAAAATATTATCACCATTTTAAATATTACTATAATTATCATTATTGTTAATTATAAGTGGATTTACTTGATATCATATAATGTTATAAGCCACATTCATAAGTTAGTAAGCTGATAGTTGTAAGCTGATAATTGTAAACTGCTAACCATTCCGATTTCCTCAGAAGAGGATTAAAGGAATTATTGAATAAAAAAATAAATAGATATAAATGGTCAGTAAACTGATTCATGGAATGTGTTTGCCAATTTTGAAATGAACCGTCATTTGGTAGACCGTGGTTCAATTCCTGCTGTTGTCGACCAACCTGAGAGAGGTGTTTTGTGATTTCCTTCTGATAATTTAGGTTAATACTGGAATGGTTCTCTAACAACATGCCGTGACTGAACCCATTCCATTATTCATACGAATAATAAAATGACTTATCTTCCCATCATATCATTCACAGGCACCAATGCTTCGTTCAACCCAACATAAATAAAAGAAAATAAACTTTCAGCCCAGTCATTTTTCAATCTAAATTCTATTCCATTCAGGCCGATTCATTATTTAACCAATGGTTAATAAAAAGAGGGATCAGCCTTGGTTGTCAATGTTTCAGCCTCTACTCTTAATCGTCTACTGTTGGTTTTCAAGCTTTCAAGTGATTACTATGAGCTTGATTACTAATTGCTAGATGTATGATTACTATAGCTTATTATGTAGGATTTGAAATTGTAGTTTTATATTTGAAGAAGTAGGCCTATGTCTATGTTGTGTTCAGATTGGGATTTTTCATTATTTCTCACATTTTTCTACTTTGATGTCCTGTGTATCGATTAAATATCAACTTTGATCAGATACTTGTGAATTGTGATGTTACTAGACTTGTCACTCACAACATCTTATGTGGCCAAGCCTATAGGCTTGGCCTGACGTTCCATATTTGTAAATCATTGATTCAATTTTTTACCATTATCTTCCTCTTCCCCTATTTTATTCCATCTTGATTTTGTGCAAATCTGCCCAGTTAATAGTATATTCACTTCTATACTTGTCTCCACGAAAGAAAAACATTCCGACTGACCATCCGCCACTAGCGCAGAGATGGTTCACTACCGGTACTTCATCTTTTGTGGATACAAGTATATAATATCAACTTCAGCAATTTAATTTAAAATGTTTTTCTAGTTCATACGGCCAAATGAATCAATGGTAACCATAGACCGTGGAAATATTTTTGTTTTTAAATAGTTGTGTTTGGGGTGTGGACTCAAGTTTCTGCTTCCTGATAATGAATCCGACACTAAAATATAACCACTTGTTTTTTACGTTCTCATCCTTCTGTTTCTGCAGATGTCCCTGCGAGTGGCATGTATTTCATGACCTACGATATTACCAAGCGACTGCTCACACCAGAAGGTGCCAACGCTAATGAGATAGGTCTATTCCGTACAGTATTTGCAGGTGGCATGGCAGGTATTACTAACTGGTTAATTGGTATGCCAGCTGATGTGCTCAAAAGCCGACTGCAAACAGGTAACTATGACCCTAGAAAAGGGTATATATTTTATTGATGGTTTCAGAACTCAGTAACTCAAACCCATATTCAAGTGGTTAGTGGGGTTGTTATGCAATAGTCACGGGCATTCATTCAGTATCTTGGATATAGTTACATCAGTTGGGTCAATAGCATACGTCACAGCGTAGAGCCATTTAAATCACAGGACAAGGCAACTCTCTATTAACTAACTCTGCACTCTCTCTAAATCTACAGACTTTGGATTACTTCAAAAGTTTTAAAACCCTACCTGCTACTTGTTGCTAAGTGTGCTTGCAACTTGTTACGGAAGAGTATGTTGTATGTTCAACATGTTAAATGTCCTAACTTTCGATACCATTTTCTCAAAACCTATATCAGCTATCACTTTCAAATTTTTTATGCAGATTCCCACATGTATTCTTGTCTTAGCATGACCTTTAGATTTTCACACTTCACACCAAAGGCACCTGAAAAAAAAACTCATTGAATAATTTTTTTATTTTTTTTTTCCACATATTGGTATGTGAAATAATTATTTTTTGTGCTTGTGCTAAATATATTGTAAAACTAAAAGTCTACTCATACATAAAATATATAGAAATAAACCTGTAAAAAAAAATCACGCATATACAGCAAACCGTTTTGAAGATAATGGCACCGAAAGTTGAAAAAAAGTTAAAAAACATTTATTGAGATGATTGGCTTCAAAGTTCAGGTTCTAGGCCTACTTACAGATATTTGCTCCAACTAAAACATGCCTGCACCTTACTCTGACTTCCCTGCCTCTTTTTGCAATTTTTGAATTTTCTGAATTTTTTTGAATTTTCTGCATTTTTGAATCAAAAGATACAAATCTTTGAGAAAATATGGGTTCATGGGGATGACAACAATACTTTAACGACAATATAGTAAAAAATTATTATAACAATCAATTATTTTAAAAAGTATAGACATGCATGGGCCCATATATTTATTTTCAGAAAACTATGAAAAATAATAATCTGCAATAAAAAAAAAATGATGAAAAAAAAATCAACGTACACTCTCCTCTTGATGCAACCTATGTTTTTTAAGGCCTAAATATTCAATCAAAATTATGCTTCTAATTTTCTTCGATAACGCCCATCCGATTGATGTAAAAATTAAAGTGTGTATAATTTTTGTTTTCAAATTTATTTTCCCTCTTGGTTATTCTTATGGGGATTTTCCAAATTACTCGTCGAATTGATTTTGCTCAAGAACGATCCAAACCTATTCCGGTTTGACACTAATGTCCAGAAAAAGTTTGAGACTATTAGTTATATAGGCCTACCGGTAGTTATATACATGGTTTTGATATCAATTGATCGAATATCAAATACTGTATATTCCAATTTGATATCGAATCGATATGCTAAAATATCGAAAATATCGCAATTTAATGCTACCACTAATATTGACTAAATGGGTAAGTCGAGAAATCAATGAAATCATGTTACTACCTCCCTCCCATTTACCCCTACCACCCAGATGTCTCGGACCATTACCCTACATATAATCATCATTAGTAATGTTTTTGTAAATATTTGTAAATTCTACGTTTAGCACACCCACACACACGAAAAGGATTAATATCTTGCCCTAATATTTGTGGTTTTTGATTGATTGATTGATTTCATTTTATTGTAGCTAGCAAGAATACACTTGATTACAACGTCAGTAAAATTAATGTAATAGTGAGATCAGTCAATAATTAAAAGATCACAGTCAAGATTAGACACATCGTCTCAAGAAAGGTTGTCAAATATAAGTCTTTTTGTATGACATCAGGTACAGGTTAAACCTGTATTCAAAGTTTATAAAAAAGCATTTTATATCAAGACCAACATTTTCTGCTTTGTGAATCATTTTATAACTAGGCATATAAAAAATTGTTATTCCTTTCCGTTCATGACTGTGCTTTGCCAAGTAAGTAAGCCTAAGCAGTCCTGCACTCAAAATCCCAGCGTTAGTTTCCAATTGCTAAATATTTTAAGCTTAATACAGATTATGTTGATAAGGTTTACTAAACAGTTATTTTATCACACTGAATGTGTGACCACTCAATACTAAATAATAAAGAATACATTTATTTGGACGTATTCAAAATCCATCAAATTTGAAAATGAAATGATAACTTTCGTTACCATATTTGAAACATTATGCAAACTTCTCTATCCTTTTCTTTAAGCTCCCGAAGGGACATATCCTCGCGGTGTCCGTGATGTATTTAGTAAACTGATGAAGGAAGAAGGCATCACTGCGTTGTACAAAGGCATCACTCCAGTCATGCTACGTGCCTTCCCAGCCAACGCTGCATGTTTCATGGGCTTTGAAGTGTGCATGAAGTTCTTGAATTGGGCAACTCCTGATCTCTGAGAAGTAGATACTCTATAACAGTGCTATCTGGAAGGAATTGCTTTTCAAAACACACAAACCTGTCACAACTAGCATTAAATGGTATTACATATCTAGATATGTTGTTGCCATCTTTACATGTATTCAGCAAATCTGACAATACTATATTCTTGTAAGTGACTATCCGGTCTTGACATTCTGGCAGCGTAGAACAGAAATCTATGAAACCACTGCGTAATGCCCTTTACTTGCCCACTTTCTTATTATTCCAACATAATTTGGCTGCTGGAACTATTATGACTGGAATTAGTTGGCCTATGTAACTTTTGTTACCACTTTTTGAACGCTTTTAACCCGCTGAGTAATTTGATTTGACAGCTAGTTCTCATTTATTTGATGTTTATTCTCAGCTGAAACTTTGATGATGCCATCATTACAGCGTAGATGCTGAAACAAATTTTTTGGTATTGTCAGATGATTAACTGAACTTTTTCAGAATGAAACTATTTTTTTATTCCGAGATGAACAACATCACATCACATAGTTACCTGATAGTGTAGTTAGTTGCATTGAACTTTTCAAGTTCTGGTATAGTCAAACTGCCCATGCTTACTCTTTTTTATTATAAAGCTTTTAGTTTCGAGACCTATCACCATTTGGGATGGCAATAAAATACAGTATGTTCTTACTGTCTATAATCACAGAATGGATATACTTGTACATATACTTTGTACCCCAATTTGCACAATTCATGTTCATACTGAAGTGTGGGTATGATAATCATAGAGGGAGGTATTGGTCTACCTATATGCCCTCGTCATTGAGGTAGCTATTTGTGTAATTACTCTACCTGTACCCTTGTTTGGTTTAGAGTTTTCCTCGTCCAAATGTGAAATACTGTAAGGCACAAACCAAGAAACAGAGGAGAGGTTGTAGGCCTATTTGAGACTAGGAAATAGAACTAGATAAAAGCATTTATGAAAGTAGCCATAACCTGTATAATCTGATGGACGAGTGATTCACAGTTACCGAATTATAAGTGACCCAACATATGTTGGTAGGAAACTAAAATACATCCATTTTTTTTTATCTGATACTTTTGAGATTTGAGCTTAATAATGTTGTTCATTCTAATTAATGCTTTGTCTAAAAAGTATGTCCAGGAAGACTTGGAGGTTTTCCAAGATAATGTAAGTTGGTTGACTCTGAGATATAAATTGAATCATTGAACATTATATTAGGTGGCCAAGTGTCATGTATGTAGGTAATGTATTGATGTGCGTACGTTGAGCGTGTGCAAAATCCATGTTCACAAAGAACAGCCAAACAGCAAAATACCACTACTTGTCTGCAATATATACTTTTAGAACAAATGTTAATCAGTGTGGTTTGATAAGGTTTTCGCAAGAGGTTACTGTTTTGAGTGAATTAGCCAGTCAGAAGAAGACTGATAGACCAAGGTTTTATAATATTATTATGCATTGTTAATGGTTGCTTCAAATTATATATATGAATGAATCAATTTATGTACGTATATTTTAAATTGATGTGCGAGATGGTGTGCTGTTTGTATTCTAGAGAATAACTATGATTTCATGAATTATCAAAATGAATGAGCCAATAATTAACATCATTGGCTACAAAAATAAACTTTTCAATTTTCATGGGAGGATCAATTTTTCATTTCCTTTCCCAATCTTTTTTTCAGCATGAATGCAGCAAAGACTCTTCAGTTCATTTCAATCAGAACTAAGCAGTTTGTGTTTTTAAATTTGTGTGAACTTAGCCTTACAACCGATTTCACCACAAAATTGAATTGTATAATTTTAAAATAACTTGCATTTATGCCTTTGGTATGAAATGTAAATATGTGGTAAAAAAAACAACGTATAACGTATTATAATTCTTCGTAAATTGATAAAAAAAAATGACATTTTCTTCGCGGTTGGTTCATAATTCATTGAAATAGATGAGTGACCAAATATGTAGGTCTACAGTAAATTGCACTCTATCATAGGCTAATCATACTGAAGACTTCTCCAATGCAAATGAAAAATAGGTTTTCAAGCAATGGGCATATTTAGTTTATGTAGTAGTTGTAAGTAGTTCATTAGCAAAAATGTACTATTTACATACATGTTGATTCAATTTTATATAGTACAGCGATAATATTTTCTTTAAACTTGGAAACAATATGACACGATACAATTACAATACCTATACCTACAATACATTCCTATAATAACCATACCTAATAATATCATTTTAATAATTATCAACCATTTTACCATATATAGTTATCTACTCATTTATAAGAACCCAAAAGCCACATTTTTCAGAGGGTTTCGGGATCAGCAGATCATTTATCATCAGTCAACCTATGGATGTTCAACATTACGAGGTGTGAAAAGAAAGGATGGGACGAAAAAATACTAAAACAACCTAAAGTGAAGTAAAACAGATTGAACTTGCATAAAATAAAACCGATTAAAACCATGAAAAACTAACTAAAACAGACCAAAACCACCTGAAAAATAAGGCAATGTAATAAGTTATTTCTTGAAAGTACTGGTAGTGGTAGGAACATTATAATTTAATCACTTTTCTATTTAGGTATAAGACAGTATAGCCTCTTACCAATCAATGTAATTGAAGCTAAATCAAACGTAGACTTAAATTTAGTATTAGCAATGGAAGCACAAAATTCAATTATTAGCTTAATCCTGATTGTACTTTGTTTGTAAGAGAATTGTATATTTATGTATCATAGCAAACATTGCTAATGAAGACTTATTATTATTATTGAAACAGAGTAAAACAACCTATAGAATAAAGTAAAACCCTCTATAATATGACAAAATTAACCAGAACCAACTAAAACTGAGTAAAGCCCTTCTAAACTGTAAAACTGTCTATAACAGAGTAAAACGTACTAAAAAGGTGTAAAACCAACTGACACAGAATAAAAAGTAATGAAATGCCTCAGACTAAAACAAACCAGAATCCAACTTGAACATATAGTAAAGACAACTAAAACGGAGTTGAAAAAGAACTACCCCACAAACATGGGCATGCTAGAAGCATGCCGAAAAGGTTACCAAATGAACATGCCCTAGGCGTCGCCATATTTTGTGCCCTGACATGCCCCGACATGCCCCTGAAATGCCCTGTGGGAAGCTGATGAAATGAGAACTCATGAATATGCCCAGGACCCACCCTGGACATGCCTACTGCCAACCTCACCCGAATGAGCGTGTCTAGGGCACGTGTGAGCCATGTCCAGGACACGCCCACAGGGCATGTCCAGGGAGACCCGCCCTATGTTGAAGTAAATGGGGTTGGGCACGCCTGGGGCGCCCCAATATTCCCTTTGGGCATGTCTAGGGCGCGCATAGGGAATGCATTGTATTTGTAGGGTAAAAGCAACTTGAATATGGCCAAATCAGTACTTGAACACACTTGAAACATCAGAGTAAAAACTTGAACTGAGTAAAAACTAGGAATTTTAAGCTTGTTTTTCAAGTCAGTTCTATTCTATGATACTACTCTGATTTTCATGAGGGTTTACATATTTCTTGAGTTATTAAAATTCATAGTATCAAGAGAAACAGTACCGGTAAGTAAATGCTTAGGCCTACATATAATTCCAATCACATTTTATCTGCATTTGCTAACTTCAATTTTCAATCTTATTTTCTCAATCCATATAATAATTGAACCGAACTGAGCGTTAATGTACATTTAGACTGCTTTATGTATATATAGTATGAGATCAATACTCAATAAGTTGTATAATGGCTCTTATGAACACTTTTAATGAAAAATCAAGCATACATATGCCTATATAATTTTATTCACATTAAAAAAAAATGAATCCAAAGGAGTGCAAAGAAAATGGAAATATTCAATTCAATATATTTTAAAATTCAACTACTTGTTGTTTTTATAGACTTCATTTCATTTACATGACCAAATGGTACAGTTCAATAGAATTTATTAACTCTGTATTGCATTAGGAACCCCTCAGAGACATGCAACTTATAAAGCAACGATGTATTGAGAAGCACCTAAGAAGCAGTGGTTCAAATATTTCAACTCGGGTAGTGCGCACGCGCCACACAAAACGAGGGACAGATAAACAAGGGTCACTAAATTGAGGGACAGTATATCGAGTATCACAAAATTATTAATCAAGGGACACTTTCTGCATAAGAGGGTTCGTTCTTCTTTTATTCAGGGTACACAAAATCAAAGTAAACTATCCACATCTGGGTTTTCATTAATTTGAAGTACAGTAAAACAAAGTACTGAAAAACATCAGATATTTTCAAAGTACTGTTTCTCAACTTGGATATAAATCCATAGGCGCCGACTTCTGAAAATTCCGAGGGGTGCTCATACAGTGAAGCCAAAATTGACAGACCCTAATGGAGGGTGTGGGGGCAGGGTCCCCCACCCATCCCCGCAGGGAATTTTTTGAAAAACCGTGTTTTCTTATACTTGGTTTTTAGTGTGAGAGAGTTCAACAGTGTTACTAGCTGTTTCATTTTCGCTAAATGACCTCGCTGTTGATGCGCCTTAAAACCCTAATATTCATTCATTGTTTCATTTTCTATGATAATGTTCAATAATGTTGAATGTTCCATGATAATGTAATTGCATTAGGTCTTGATATAACTTTCATGCAAGTAGGTTCTATATATTATTTGTTGTATCACAATCCAAATACTATGTATAATTACATACATCTTAATTCAATTTCGATGAACAATCAACAATATCTTAAAGATCCTAATTTTGAGAAATGTTGACCTTGCTGTCTTCATCAACTTGAATACATTCATTGGTTTCACTTGTACCTATATGACAAAATTTGAGAAGAACCCCTTATAAAACATACTTCGATCACATATTTTGTGGATATCAGAACGTCATTTTTGAATTACAAATCAATTTGATCACATTCGTTCATTCTGTGATTCTAACTCAAAAGTCGCTGGAATTTGGTGAAAATATTGGATAACATGTATTTTATAATCAATATAGAGACTGCTCTATAGTGTACCTCTATGAAACAGCGAGAATTGAACATTAGGAAAACGCTATACGAATTTTCTTAGCTTTGAAGAATGAACGTGCAAAAAAAATGGCTCCAGAAGTTTTTCACAAGGTACCGGTATAGTCAACATTGACCATCATACTATTTTCCCAAACTCTAGTTTCATTATATAACCAACCATTTCTTCAGCTTTTCTGAAATAAAATATATTCAGTTCCAAAGCCTGTTCCTGGAAGACACTAGCTCACATGTTGCCACATCAAAATATATCCATTGTTTTGTCAGGAGAGTCGAAAAGTAGTTTTGAAAATAAAGTCAAATAGGACAAATTTTAGACCCCATTGAACAAGTATATTCTTGAAGGGAAAGTGCAACAGAAGCACTGTCTTATTTTTTCTACAAAGTTACATCAATCTATATCCACGGTTTATAGCACAAACAAAATATCAAGTTGCTTTTTTGAATTCATTTGATGAAAAATTAACCATTTCCCTTTTGAACTGACTGTAGTTGAAAATAAGAATAGGTATACCTACATTTTTATTCTTACATCATTCCATTCATAATATCTCCATCTACAATGGAACCATTTTTTATTGAAATTTGAAATGTCTGTTTGATAACGAAAATGTATGAAATTTGAAGGTTGCATGCTGAATGATGGGGAAATGACAAAAACTTGAATTTACTCATCTATATATTCATCTTTATTTGTGATATAATTTAGCCTGTTCAGCCTATTATTTGTTCTGATATACTATGATATTATCATCAAGCACATCAAAACCAATCGACTGACGAAGATTCGTGAATTTTCCGTTACTATGAAGTTATGATGGATATACTTCAATATATTTGAAGTTGCATATTCATTTATACATGGGTCAGCTAAAAAATTTGACATGATACATACCAAACTAGTTTTGGTCATTATAATTAATTTCGTATTGAATAAAATTGTACGAAGTGTCTGGTTACACTCAAGTGTCATCAGCCTTTAGGGCTCGAGGAGGCTGCTGACACTCAGTTCAATTTCCAGATTCGTTCAGGAGGGTTCGGCTTCTTTGTCCAAGTCCGAGTGGTCAAAATAAAGGAAATGGCCAAAATAAAGATAGCACGTAACCGTTCACTGCAGCTCAATGGTTAGCACACCTGACTCATTGCAGAGAACTCTGATCGCATTCCGCCTGAGACTTTTTTCTTCCTCCAGAGTTTATATGTGAAGGAACATGGTCAATTATGTGGACAAAGCCAGGTTGCGGACAGTAGGTTAGGTTATTGGGTTAGGTTAGTGTATAAACCTTGCATATACTGCCGGTAGACGGAACGGAGCTTATATATATATATATATATATATATATATATATATATATATATATATATATATATATATATATATATATATATATATATATATATACACATATATAATTTATCGGTAACTGGTGTTGGGTGCACTCTAGCAGTGAAAATTACAACTAAACTATCCTCCCGAATGAAGCCGAACCCTCCCGGACGAATCCGGAGCGTGGCCTGCGAACCGAAGAAGCGACCCTAAGTGTTACCGGAATGGGAGGCTGGGAACACTCGAGGTCCACAAACATGAAAACCTGGTGACACCTGAGTGTCACCAGACTCGGCCAAAATTGTATGGCTCTAAATTCATGTTGTATTACAATACAGTCACACTCTGGCTCATTGGTTACGAATTTTTGGCAAATATCTTGTTGATTTTAAAGCTACGACCAGGATTAATTGATCACTGCTACTTCTCCACAGTTTGAAGCGTTAGATCACGACTTACAACCAAGGTTTTAATCCAGCCCTTCATCCAACAAAGTAAGACAAACGAGGACAAGATGGAAAATGTAGATACACGTGAAATATCCTAAGACGTTCTCAAAGCAGACCATACATATACGAGAGCAATGATAATAATAATAATGACAAGAATTATGACAATAATAATAGTTCTGGCAGGGGTGACTTACCAATATTGAAAGTGGAAATTAACAAACAGTAACAGTCGTCTCACTCATTGAGGTGCACAAACAAAACATTATTGCTATACTCCCAGCATTGCTACCAGGCTACGACATTCAAATCTACAATTTATATGTAATTCAATGACTGGATTATTTCATGTATCAATCATGTTTAGTTTTAACCAATTATCAATCGGAACAATTTGCCGCATAGTTACGCATTTTACGAACACGTAATGATTGAAAGAATACCGTATTCTCCGTAATATACTCCGTCGTTTTTGGAAACTGCACGACTACTCGGTAGAACAATCGTTCCACAACTACCAAAGAATAATAAACCAAAAAGGAGAATATTCAGTTGTTTGTTACAATAGTTTACAGTTAGGATCCAAGAGCCGTGAGATAGATGGATGAAAACTCAAGTGCAATATATGCTATACTGGAATTCAAGGAAGATGATTTATAAAATTCATGATGTGTTCAAAGCTTCCAGTTGGAAAAGATGCATGTGACTTACGGTATAGATGAACAAATTGTCAGCTTGAGGGTTCTTCAAAGTGCCCATAAAATAGTTCAGCAACCAGAATGTTCAACACACGAGCATTATCCCTACAGTTGAAAATTCATTGACAAAGAAATGATTCACGACCTCGCCCCCTCTCCAAAGATAGTACGATCTGAAAAGTTGAATTTCATGTAGCTGAACGCTTCTTCAAAACATCAACACTGATATTTTCAGTATTATGAATGAATAATAATAATAATAATTATTATTAATTACTTGAAAATTAGGATGATATCTAGAAAAATATATGAAATCGAAATTATATATAGTAGTTGAGCCAAATTTCCGAGGGGTGCTCTGTACCCCTCGAGAAGATCTGACGGACGGGTGCTTTGAACCCTGAGCACCCACGGAGTCGGCGCCCCTGTATACATCCATTCAAGACACTAAGAGTACCGGTACTGTACAATGTACTGGTCCAGGGGACGATAATAAAATACTTAATTGCAGTATAGTCTGAACTCTGAATATACAGGTATTTTTGGTATTCAAGGTCTGACCATTCAGGAGACTTGGATTCCCGTCATGGTCGACCGCCCAGACAGTTTTTTTTTTTGGTTTTCCTCTGTCATTCAGGTCAATACTGGGATGGTTCCTTAACAACAGGCCACGACCGACTCCTCACTATCCAAATACACCTAATAAAAAACTTGATTAAATAAAGGAAATCTTATGTGGAAATATTGGTTAAACTTTCTATTGTTCTTTTTCTTGATCGTTCTTTTTTTCTATCTCTTTGCTTCTTTTTTGGAGCTTGAGGGGAAAACTATGTAACGGGTGAATCTCCGGATGGTAAAGAACATGGTATAAGTTTTCTAGATTTTTGGGGGAATATTTCAGTGGGCAAATTTCAATTAAAATTACTTTCTTCAAAATGGTCAGAGCAAATTCTTGCGTTTTTGATATCAATTGGCCGTCGTCTCGTTAACACATGTTAACCCATTTACGGCACAACTCCTCGTCTTTTGGAAATGATAATAACTTCATTCGTTTACTCGGATCGTGTTTTCCTGTGTTTCTTTGATAAGTATTACAACAAAATCCAAACACAGCACACCCGGCCAACTATTGTCACTGCTTGACTGACAGAATCCATACTGTAGGCCTAAACCATATTATAATAATGCTCTGATTGTTCTTCGTAATTCTATGAATTGTGTTGAAACATTTCTGCCAACATGAATTTTATTTTTATCTAAAGCCACGTCAGCTATCTATGTATTAAGCTCGGCGTCTACAGTTTAACCATGGTTTACCCATGGAGTTAACAGTGGATCTTTAATGACACAATTAATCACCTGTACATATGATCATGATAATTGAATAAATACCTTTATTCTATTATGACCTTCTAGGGTGGTAACATATATTTAGCTTCCTAAATCAAATCATTCATTTTCTGTCGACTCAAACCTACGCTTTAAAACCACGTAAACAATCCCAGTACTATAAGCGGGCCAAAGACAGTGTGGGTACATGATTACGTCACGCTACCACTGCTCAACGCTGTTCTATGCGTATTGTCAGACCTTGTTTTCATATTTTCAAGGGACAGATAAAGTAAAGTACACTATATCGAGGGACACAATACTAGTACCCCCCCAAAAAAATCACGATTAATAAAAAAAATTGCATGCGGGGTTGGACCACTGATCTCGATTATAGAATGCGAACTGATCGAAACCGTCCCGCATCCAGTCGAATCGGATTCGATCGCTACAAGAAATTTGTACGACAGCGTGCGACAGTGGGGATGACTCGTCTGATTGCGGAACTAAGCGACCTAACCATTCGCTTCGATTTTCCCTATTCGAGTTTCAAGCCTACGGGCGAGTCACAGTCCTCGCAGCTGGGTTGGTCGTTTTATTCGTAATAAGAATAACTGAGTGGTGTTATTGTATAGGTTATTATTACATTTCAAATTACTCGTTGTAGGATTTTCAGCTTGAAGCTTAACTATTTATAGCCTAAATAATCACGTAGCTACTCGAAACTGATTGTGTAGGCCTAGGCGTACTTCAATCAAGGTTTGGGGCTTTGGCATTTGCCTGGCAGCCTAAGCTCCTAGACCTCTAGCCTAGTTACCTGAGTAGGCCTAGGCCTATTACTATAGGCCTAGCCTAATTATATTTATGTAGGCCTACTTAATGCTAGTACAATTGACTTTACACTTACACTATTTGGGCAACATGGGTATAGAACTGCTATTCTTGAGATGTACTTCTCTAAGCCTACCATGTAGATCTCATCACATGAAGATGTCACTAATAGGGTAGGCCTATATTATGTAATGCTTGACAGATCTAAGTAAGGTGTAAGATTTCATCAGGCTAATTATAGGCCTAGTCATGCCCAGTTTGAGTTGAGTGACTGTCAGATTAACAAGTAGTCATTGAGTGGTTGGCTATAGCAAGGTGCAGGCCTATATACACACAAACAATTCAAATCGTTACAATTGCCAACTGACATGGCCAGCTAAATTGGATTGTATACTTTTGTATGCATGCAACTCGATCCAACTGCAATCAGCGACAATTCAGTAAATAAATGCAAATAAAGCGGTATAAATGTACCAGCTAATCAGCTTTTTTTAATATCGTTCAAAAATTTAAAGTTTCATTGGTTCACTGTAGCTCAAATTTAATGTATATTATTGTTTTTTACTGTACAGTAAGCCTAAATCAATTGTAATCAGTTTAATCTAGAAGTGACCAAGTGACTCGCATTTTCCATCAGTAGACCCATCTAAAGAAAAAATTATCCCCATTTAACGTATGACTTATGAAGGTGAGGTGAGCCGCACCATCACCGTCACAAAAGTTTCAATGCTTCCAGTCTGCTACGTCTTGGTAAAGAGTTATTCACTCCAGAACCCCTGGTGAGCTCTGTGAAATGAACTCCCTCGAAACTACGTTAGATGTGGGTCGTGGCAATAGAACCGGCTGTGCGACACTGCTATTGCCAAGACTGGAAGGATAGTTTGTGAGAATAGTAGGCCTACATGAAGTCATATTTTTGAAAGCAAAGTTTTGAAAGCAAAGTTTGTTCCTGGTATCACTACTAGATGAGTCTTGATCGGTTAGTTCAAAGATTTGGACAATGAATAGGTACATTTTTGAACATTGGTACCGGTAATATAAGTTGAAGCTCCATAAAAGACCGGCGACCAATGCAACTCTCAATACATATATAGGCCTACTCAGATGATAGTTGGTAGGTAGGCTACCTTAAAATAAACTAGGGCCTACTCATACCATACCATGGAAATCCCAAACAGTAATGGGTCTAAAAACACAATTCAAGTAGGCCTAGTACTTTTACATTGTTCAAAGTTGAAAAATAATACCGGTAGTAGTTCCGTAGCATTGTACGTGTACTAATTGTATAAGTGGGCTAATAATACATTTTTTTTTCAAACAGGTGAGGCTAACAAGCCAAATGGAAACTATACCATCTGTAACAAAGCCTATTGCGCCGCCAAAACCTTTGGCAAGACTGAGCAATCAAGATGAAGCTGGAAATAAACAGGAAGGAAAAATTGCTAGCAGGTATGCATATCATTGACTGAGACTTTCCAGTAGGCCTATAAACTATTAATTACTTTTGTACTACGATGTCATACACATAGACCATGCTGCCCCTCATGGCTCAGTCAGCTAAAGGCATCGCTTTAGAAACAGAAGTCACCTTTGGCCGTGGGTTCGAGCCCTGCATAAGGCATGCGATTTTGTAAACGTCCTTTCACATATCATCACTTCATAGGTTCATTTCCACCTGCTCATCCTTACCCCCATATAACCTAGCTGTCTGTGAAGTCTTTGCGCAAATTATAATAATACAATAAACATCAACTACCGGTACTGGTAGACCTGCCATAAATCTAACCTCAATAGTACCCCTCTAGAAATGACACAATAGAAAGTCAGTCTTGATAAATATTGATTCTTAGATACATTGTGTAGCTATTCAAAGGGTTGACTCTTACTATACATATCATTTACATGCCTTGAATTGACGTTTTCTTCCAGGTCTGTGGAAGGTCATGCATTGGGAAGTAATGTTCTTAGTAACGACCATGCAAGTAGTCCATCAACACGCACAATGAAATGTCTTGGGCCTAAGCCGGCTCTTCTACCCAAACCTCTGTCTCCTCTCAAGAAATGCATCAAGAGCAGACCTGCTTTCCTACAACGTCCAGATATGTTGGGATCCTCTATAGATTCCACAGGAAACACCAAGTGTCGAGACAATATTGTTCAAGAACCTAAGAAGAAACCTCTGTCTCTTTTCATGTCAAAAGCACCTGTAGCTAAACTAGATGAGTTCGACAGCTTGTACGAAAAAGCTGATGCTCAAATTAGTCCAACGAGACCACCTAGATCGCCAAAGATGAAAGTATTTCCAGAAGGCCCCTTTAAAAAATTTGATGAGAAACCAGAGTTGCCGGTAAAGAAGCGCCTTTTACATGGTTTACCATCAGAGACAAAAGATGAAGTTGTCAAAAAAAGAAGCTCAAGTTTGGGAAGATCAGGAAATGATGGATCTTTGTCTACTAATGTTAAAAGTAAAAGTTTAGGGAGAAATGTATTTTTAAGTGAAGAGTTGGCTCTGAGTGATGGTATTATTTGCGGCTCGAGTAATACAAAAATGCAACCCGTTCCACCTCCAAGACGTCGTAAGAAGTCTGAAGAATCACAGATTTCTCCTGAACTCAATATTGTAAATGTACCAATATATGCTCATGTCAACTATGAGATGAAGAAAAATAGAAGAGAAATGATTTGTAAATCACAGCAAGTGAAAGAAAATTGCGAAAAGAAGAAGGAAACATTCGAAGTTCTTGAGGGTCGTTTACTTTTAACAGGAAATACGCTTGAGAGCAATAATAGAATACAACTAATGGAAACCTGTCCTTCTGACAATACGTCCTTAAATTCTGAGGATAGAAGTAGTATAATGACCAGCGTAGAAACTTTGCAAACAATATCTGGCAAGGAAGAAGAAAACAATTCGATTTGTAGGGAGGGTGTATCAATTGAAGAAGTTTCGATTGACAAACGAGATTTTGAAAATGATAAACTTCCTGTTGATCAAGATGCAGATGATTTTATCAAACATCAGTCTGAAAATATTGATAATGCCTTCATAGATGGTTTGTGTGAAGTAGAAGGAAATCTTCTATCAACTGACTCCAATCAAAACCTTGCCATGGCAATAAACACTAGTGTCTCATATTTGGGCTTGTGCACTAGTGACAGTGTCATACCAAATTCTGGAGAGGGTATCGAGGGGATTTGTCCAAATGAATCCCAGTTACACAGTGTCATATTGAGGAATGCTGAGAAAGATCTTCAATCACTGCAGGAATCTGCCAGTATACATAGCTCATGCACCATTACTAGAAATACTGAAGCATTCCAACCAAGGGAATTCCATCTGCATGGTGTTCAAATTGAGGAAAATAACAACCTTGAAATACAACCTGTTCAGCTCCACTGTGACGCTTCAGTTCGTCGAAATGCCGAAAATTTCGAGAATTTGGCACCAATTGAGTCACTTGTGAAAAGTGTTGAGAAGGCTATTGAACCAAGAGACTCCCACTTACACAGAAGTATTAGTGGTAATGTAGAGAAGAGATATCAAATAGAGACTCTATGTGATGATGTTCCCATTGAACCATATATTGAAAGAGGCAACTTCTCTGACGTTGAGAGTATGAAAGCTTCTGAAAGTGAAAAAATTGTCCAAAATGAGATTGATATATATGATACCAAAGAGAGCTTTATCAATCATGATGCAGAACACCAAATCATAGATACAAAAGTGGTAAAGATAATACCTTATCAGAATGTAAATGTTACTTCAAATGTTGGCCTTCTCATAGATAAAACTAGTAGGCCTATGTCAACGCCTGAGGTTTCTGAAAAGTCTGATCTAGTCATTGTAGAAGAAATCATGGAAACAAAATCAGAAAATGAAATATATCTAGAAACAAAAATGGTCTCTAAAAATATAGTTGAATCTACCCCCCCAGCAACTAAAAATGGTGCAAAACTTTGGCGCCGTCAATCTTGGAGCAGCTCGAAAGATACGACTCCCTCACCGAGTTCTGTCAGAAAACAGAAACATGCCAGTGGACCGTGGTGTGATGAAGGGGAGTTATCAAATGGAGCTCTTGCTGATTCAGACAGTTCTGATAATGCAAAACATCCCGTTCGTAACAAAATAGCAACTTGGTTTGATTCTTTTGGTAAGGGTGGGTCAAAGCGTAAGGAGCGAAGAAGCCGATTCTATGCTGAGGGGAAACAATCTGGTTGTATCAAGAGTACAGTAACTCTTTTGAATCCACCTGAGCCAGATATTTCTATGCCAACTTCTGAAGATCAGATTGATGGTATAGAGAGGCCATCAAGTGGCGTGAGTAGGGTATTGGATTCACCTTCATTTGATGGGGAGATATTCAGAGATTCTGAATCGGACAACGAAGAACAAATCACAAAACCTTCGAGTCGAATGTCAGAAGTACAGCAAAAGGAGCGTAAAGTTTTTCTTATTGCACGAGAGTTGATGACTTCTGAACGACAGTTTGTTGATGTATTAAGACTCTTGAATATAAATTTCTTAGAAGCAGTCAATTCTGCTGGAATGGAGCACAATCCCGTCCTTCCTGCATTGGAGTTGTCAAAAATTATCAACAGCTTGCCTCAACTACAAAGTTTAAACGAAGTTTTGCTCCGTGATTTAGAGAGCCGAATAAAAAACTGGTCTTCACACCCAAAAATTGCAGATGTAATTGTTAAGAAAGGACCATTTTTGAAACTTTATTCCTCATATATCCAGAACTTTGAAACTCAGTGCAATTATTTAGATGAGTTTTGTCAGAAATATCCTCGGTTTGGAAAAGTTGTGAAAGAGTTTGAAGCATCACCTGTTTGCAAGAAACTTGAAGTGAAACACTATATGTTGAAACCCGTCCAGAGAATCCCACAGTATCGATTACTACTTGAAGATTACCAACGCCATCTGGAGATTGACTCTGTGGACTACAAAGATACAGAGGAGGCCCTTAAGATTGTGAGGGATGTTGCTGATCATGCCAACAGAACTATCAAGCTTGGGGTAAGCCTTACCTCATGTCAACATTAGAACTACAGTTGCTAGTGTAGGCAGGACTGAGGCAATGTTAAAATATAATGTCATATTACTGCACAACATTGTTAGGCCTATTTATATTTGGCAAAGTTTCACTGGAATCTATGATCACGAGCATGTGCACAGTAGGAATACAGTATTAGTTTTCAGAAGCTCTGTTGGTTGATGTACCCTCTTCTATACGTGTGCACAACAGTTTGTCAGAAGTGTTGATATTAGTCAAGTACGTAGGATTCATTGAACTTCAGACTAGTTTCAGAGCTTTTGAGGGTTAGATATGATGACATTATATTTAGAGAGAACCACCGTCTCTATGTGCTTTCTTGTTTGCACTTTTTATTACTTTTTATTTTATTTATTTATAATGCACTTCATATTTTTCTAAATGTCCTTCCACTTATCATCACTTCATAGTTTCATTATCACCTGCTCATTTGTACCCCCGTATAACCTAGCTGTGAAGGGGTCGTTACGCAAACAATAATCATTTTCAAAATTTCGGAAAGGTTTTACTCAGAAGTGGCTCGACTTATTGTACCTGCAAAACTATAGGCCTACAGTATCAAGTTAGATGCCAACGTGTATGCCAAGTTTTATCAAAATTTGTCCTCCTTCCACTCTGGCCTGTGGAACTCAAACAAGAATGATATTCTTTTTCAAGTATGGTTACAAATCGAGTCTTTGCTTACGCTTATCCAACAATATAAATACCCTACCGATAGTTAAATTGCCCAATCTTTTTCAAAGCTTTGCTTCAACTCAAAATTTGACAGTCAACTTTGTTTTGGGTTCACTTCGGTATAAATTAGGGTTGCCTATCGATATTGAATATTTTGATAGAACTTCGATATCAAGGTTTCGATTCAATATCAAAATCAATCATTCAATTTTCGATTATTTCGATATCGAAAGTGAATTCGATATCGAATAAATGAACAGTGGGCTGCCAGTCGTGTGTCAGATTGGCCATATCGCCGACACGTGTGTTTGCACTCGTGTTCTCTATTTCCAGGACTGGTCTTTTTATCTGCTGACACAGTTATTTTTCAGGAAGGGGGGGGGGGGGGGGGCTGAAGGAGATCGCCGCTTCTCCTTAGCATGGATATTGCGATGTAGATCATATTGTTGTAAGTTTTTTTTGCCGAGTTCGACTTAAATCCTAATGCAGGAATATAAATCATAAATTCATGTTGTTCAGCACCAAACTCTTCATATCTCAAAAAAGTATTGAAAAGTTGTACTAATTAGTCACTTGACAGTATGAGTGATTGTAAGCATGTATCGGTGTATTCATATAGGCCTAGCATTTAGTCAGGACTCATAGAAATACATAAAAAGTAGTGCGCTGTTTACTTAATCAAATTGTCAATATTCTCATCAATACGACCCCGATAATTAAAATCCCCACTGAGAAAAATTGAAATGACGAAATTGTTTTTCACGTTTTTGTTTGTAGGCCCATATTACAGCCGACTCCGTTTTCTCTCTCTTTCCTACCCCTCTTCAATACCTTCTCACAGTGCATTTAGGCAATGTGGTTTCTGTCAGTCAAAAGCGAAAATATATTTGTATGGTCAGAACGACCGTGAAGCTCTCAATGGTTTACTTCAGATCGGACAAAACAATATCATTGTATTATTATGTCATCAGGAAATACACATTTTATTATAACAAGTGAAATAAGATGGAAAAAATTCAGGTGACAGTATTGAAAAAAATGTTATATAAGAAAACAGTTGACTGTCTCAAAATATTCACATTCGTGTGATAATAATGTACAAGCAATAATGATGATTTCCTTATCATTATCACTCAAAATACTCATGAATGCTATCTCTAATGTCTTTCATAATAATGAAAGAGAGAACAGAGAGCAGAAAAATCCTCGTCCCTCATAAGAAAGAGAGGGGGAGAGGAACTCACTTGCAGTGACAGTTGTGTCAAGTCTATAACCTTAGATCTGATATATCACAAATGGGCAGTTTTTAGGAAAAATTTTTAGGAATCAAATAACGTTCAGTCACAAATCAGCTAAGTAAATAAGCTTAATTTTGTTTTTCTCCAAAAATGTAAGATTTGTGTCTATCAGAATGAAACTTATATGTCTATCTGTCTGTGTATCAAATATTTCAAATTATCAGGATCACCATAGATAGACATACCGTTAAGGTCCCAATGGAAAATGCAAAAAAAAAAAAAATGCAAAATGAAAACCAAAATGTGCAGACTTTGCGTAAAATTAATCAAGTGGTAATTAAGAAAATTATTCGTGTCATGAACAAAATTCTTATAATTCATGGTTTGATAATTCATGCGCGAATAACCTCGTCGTTGAATCGCCGTAAAACAACACAATACATTGATAATTCATATCAGGATTTCGTAATAATCTTGAGGAAAGTTTGAATTCATGAGAAAATTTCAATTATAATCTGCCAAGATTCATGTAATCAGAAATCGCCATTATATAGCAAGTGCTTGTGTCGCCCCCATTAGCTTAGTCAGCCAAGGCACTGCTTCAGAAACTCAAGTCATCACTGCAAAGGCACTGCTTCAGAAACTAAAGTCATCACTGTGCATGGGCTTGAGTCCTGCATAAAGTATGGGTTTTTGTTAATGTCTTTTCACTTAGCATCACCATCATTTCATCATCTCTTGCTTATTCATACCCCAGGGTCCGAATAATCGTGCTTAACGACCCAACCAACAGTTAGATTATACGGGGCCGTATAATCCAGCTGTTGGTGGGGTCGTTAAGCAAACCATAATCATAATCAGCAACTGCTTGTGGGGTGGCCGATCAATATTTCAGAGTTACACAATTTATTCATCAAACAAATTAATGTAAATGAACAATACCAGTAGGTTCTAATGTTCTTCGATCTCTGACTAATTTGTGTTCTGCCTTGTTCTAGGATCACCTCAGTAAACTTATTGACTTGCAGTCGCAATTGGACAATTATGAAATTATCAAACCAGGCAGGGTTTACTTGAAAGACGGTGAATTATTCAAACTGTCTCGTAAAGTAAGGCATCCCCGTTACTTCATTTTGGTATGTATGAATAGTGCGCCCTTCATTGAAGTTCTAATATGATCTTTGATGAGATGTGCCAGAAGTTGTCTGTTTACATTTTTTTCTATATCTGTACTTTTGGGCGTGTTTGAACATTGTTGTTTGTTTTACAGTTGAATGATTGCCTTCTTTACACATCAAGACTCAGTACATCTCTTCTGCGAGTCAACAAGGAACTGCCACTCAACGGGATGAAAGTGTCCATCCCTCCAGTTGACGACAATCTAAATGAATTCAACATCATTAGTATAACACGAAGCTTTACTCTTTCTGCAAGGTATGTGCTGGGAATTCTAACTTTTTTTTTCATTTTACTTTTCCTGCTTGATGTTTGATTGCTATAATGCTAATGTGATATAAGTGGCGAATGACTGCAAAATGGCAAATGTGACTTCTAGTTTAACACTCATTTTTAAATGGGCATTGTGAAAAATTATTCACTTCGTTTCGTCGGGGACAAGTGAACTTGTTTTATTCTCTATGTTATTAAAAATCATACTGTTCATTGTGAAACTAGTGAATAGCAGGCGTAAGTGTTGACAGATATTCAACTAGTTCAACAATCCACATGTTCCTTTAAGTCATAAATTTTGTGAATTCTACTTTTTAAATACAAAAAGCTTTGGTGTACCGTAAGTCATATGAAAAATTGTGGGCAGAAATGCTGATTATTACAGAATTACTTGATACAGTATAATTGTGACATTAGCCTTGACTATTGAAGAATTTAGGCATTTATTATAGGCATTAAAACTGGTGGAAACACCCCCTGGCCCAATTTAATTGGTTATCTGGGTTTGAGATATATATATATATATATATATATTTGGTCTGACTCCGAGCTCCACGCATATGGTAGCCGTGTTGCTATCAGGCTAGTATACTTATGCCACTTGACTTCTCCCTGCTCGCCCCAGTGAGTCGCCTTCACCAGTTTGACGCTATGTTATGTCTATCTTATACAAGGTCCAAGGTTAACCTCACTCGCAATTACAGATCAGTTGTGTAGCGAGTAGGCCCTATATGTCCTTGGACTTGGCGTAGGTATATCCTATATGGCCCAATACTCATCCGCTAATGTTGAGGATAGGGAAAACAGCCGATGGATTTTATCTAATGAAAATACGTATTAATGGCAACTTTTGTACGTAATTTTTGGTGAAATTCTAATTGAACAAACACAAATACCTAATAAATCAGTGGTTTGGAATAAATTTCAACTCAAAATTCAAACTAATGAAAATTCAAAATATCTAAATAAATTGACATTGAAATCTCCATACCAGTGGTTATTTAATCACTTTTGAATTGATGCAAAACTCAAATTAACTGAGTTCGGATTAAGGAGGGTTTACTGTATTTCATTTTTCTTATTCAGTTCAGAGGGAGAACGTCGTGAGTGGATTGATGCATTGGAGAGCGCAATTAAGGATCATACGAGCCGAGCGCTAACCTTTCAAGCAACGAGCCAGGCTCCAACAACACGTGACTCGATGCAATCGGAGCCCCTGAAACTTGGCAGGCAGGCTCCCGTTTGGATACAAGACACCCGCGTTACTATGTGTCAGTCGTGTACCACCCCGTTCACAGTCATGTTCCGGAGACATCACTGCAGGGCGTGTGGCAAGGTAGCCAATCATAACTTTGTAGTACCATGGATATATTTTATTAGTTGGGGATTGACTTGGAATCAGATTGATTTGAAAATGATTCTGTGTACTCATTATTGATTTGATCAATTTGAGGATAAAATGGTTGTTGGCTAAAATGAATGTTCACGTAATTCTATCTAAGTAATGCAAGTACCAGTCAGCCTAAGTATATGTTTCAATGATAATTAATTAATTAGGCTTTCATTAATGAAATAGGAATGGGATATGCAGTATAATATTGCAAAAACAGTTATCTAGTGTTAGCAATCAAATTTATTCACATTTCAACATCATGCATGTTCCTATATTATATTCTAGTTCTATGTAGCCATCTATAGTGAAATGAATGTATGAAATACATAATTTGATACAATGCTGTATTCCTAACCCTTTCACTGAACATCAGCCAATATTGTTATGGTTGATACAGGCACATGCAGCGCAGCTTGGTTAACGCACTCGCTTCGTATGATCTGGGAGGTGAAGGGTCATATTGGGCCTGGTTCTACATGGCCCTACATGGTTTCCACCATTTATACGGCCTCCGTCCATCTTTACAGGGGTTTTTCGTGGTTTCTCTCTGTAGTCTGGGCTAATACTGGGATGGTTCCTACAATATAGGCCACGACCGCTTCCTTCCCACCATCCTTCCCAATCCCTAAGAAACCTTCATCTCACCATCCCATCATCTCATTAATCATTCATCCAACGCCAATAGATCTTAGTTATCATCACAGTGCGTCGTTGAACCCAATATAAAATGAAAAAAAAAATATGGTTGATCATGCTGTGTTAGCCAATAATCAACAATTTTAGAAAAATGATAGCTCATTCAAGAATGCATGAATCTTTTTTTTTTGATTTCCATGTTTCTATTAAGTTCTAGATTATTAATAAAATTACAAATGTTCATCCCAATTGGATTAATAGGTCCAAGTCTGTCCCAAAAGTAGTTGCTGGTTGGGCTACCCAAAATGTAGTCATAATGTAGGCCTACCTGTCATCATCATTATTAGCCTCATCAGAGTAACTAAGAACCTCAAACTAATCATCACTTGACTCAAGATCACTGGCATCATCTGTACATATTCCAAAGTATTACATTTAAGTACATTTACTTTGCTTTCGCATATTTTGGTAGGCAGTTGGGAGTAGTACAACTGAAGATGCCATTTTGAACATTTTCAATAATTTTACTTCAACTTTGCTCTCATTTATCTAAAAATTGTGAAAGAAACTTGAGGAACACGCCTGTGCAAACGTCAAATATGAAATCGGTTTCGCCATCTATCAAAGTCTAACTAAGTTTACAATAAATTTTCAAAATTTGAGCTACTCGCGGCAGATATATATGTTCAAAACGCAGCAGGGGCAACACAGATTGGCGGAAGAGAGCCGTCCATAACAGTGAAAGGGTTACGCTAAAGGCTGGGTAAAATCAGATTACTTCAATTTGTTGAGAGATAATTGCAATGAATGGCTTATCTCCAGGGCTTATGTATCGTTCAATAGTTATGATATCTCACAAATAAATGTATTGTTATAGGTGGTATGTAGCAAATGCTCGGATAACCGCGCTCCTCTTCGATACATGGACTTCCAAGCTGATCGAGTGTGTGAAGGATGTCATGACACTCTCTTCAATGGTAACACACAGTCTTGATAATTTATTAATCAAAGCAAATATTAATTACGGTACCAATTTCAGTAATTTGATGAACAACCTCTTTCCATGCAATTGAAGTGTTGAGAATTTTCTAGTAATTTTCTAGGCCTAGAGAATTCTCTCAATGCCCATAGTATACGTGAAATAATTTTTTTGTAACATGTCCGTATATTGCACGGTCAACTGGTGTAGTATTTGGTGTCCTCGGGTCACTTTGTTTACTTTTGGCACTATCGGTCACTTCACTAGACACAGGCAACACGCGGGAAGCTATGAACAGCGTTGTTCTGACATTTGAGCGTGCACTACCCATTCTAATTACACTTGCCATAATTTTTTTCATTTCCATTTTTTTGTCAATTCGAATTTTTTCGATTTGAAAATGTATTTTTTAATTTTTTTCATACTTTTTTAATATTTCAAAAGTGTGTACTAAAAGTTTGAACCTTCAAACCATTTAAAAAAAAAAATAGTATGTAAATGTTTATCAAACTAAACATTTTTCGACAGTCCCAGCATTTTCCCACCTCATTCATCAAACAACTTCTGTTGAAATGAATTGATGAATTGAAATGATTGTTCATCAAAGAAGACGTATTTATGTAAATCTATCATTTGGGCCTACATTAAAAACTTCATTCTTGTTTTTGCCTTTGACGGCAACTGCTTATACAATCAGTCTAGATCTCCTTCAATCTTGGAAACTTTAAAATTATGATACTAGTTCTCAAAATATATAAATCATGTATGAGTTTGTCTAGTGACTTGTAATTGACAATAATTAATTCAACAAGTTTAGATAACAAAAAAAGCAATGTTGAACTATGAATTGTTTGGTAGTGAAACATTATTAGCCGTCCCCGTGGCTCAGTCAACTAACGCGCACTGTGTTAGAACAATTAACGTATAGGTTTTTGTAAAAGTCCTTTCGCCTATCATCACTTCATTGTTCCATCATTACCCGCTCATCCGTGTCCCCATATAACCTGGCTGTTGGTAGGCGCTAAATGACCTCGCTGTTGATGCACCTTAAGACCCTAATATTCATTCATTCATTCATTCAGGATCGTTAAGCAACATTGAAAAAAAACATTGGAACGGGTAGAAGGTTGAGGGTAATATATATCATTTAACGATATTTGCTTTATTTCAGAATTTGAAGGTCCTGATAGTCATTATATAGTAAATGAAATCATGAGTACTGGTGGCTTCACGAATATTAAAGACGCATATGAAACAACTAGAGCTTTATTTAAGAAACTAGGATCTGGTAACAAGAAAAAACATCTGCTGCTTAAGAAAGATATTCCTCAGAGACTGAAAGAGGTAATTTTGGTTGAACTATCTAGGCGGTAGTTTGACCTGCCGCTCACAAACAGTTCGAGTAATTGGAGTAATTGAATCTTGACGGGAAGCCTTTGTTCTATACGATCTGTTTTGTCGATCTTTCAGGTGGCAGCTAATGACAGTGGATCACAAATGAGCGGCTGGCTTCAACGTCGAGGAAGGCGGTCGTGGAAACGCCTTTGGTTCGTGTTGAAGGAGCAAGTACTCTATGTGTACAAAGCATCTGAAGACATTGTTGCCCTTGAAAGCATTCCAATTCTAGGATACAAGGTTGAAACAATGACTGGAGTAAGTAGCCTAACAATACTGACAAATTACAAATTTTTGTGATGATTATGCAATACCTTACATTCTTACTAACCACTACTATGATGATTCATTGGGCCCTAATACAATTCTGATTATATTCAACATATGAGGACCTCTTTGGAGAAACTTACTGTAATTCACCATTTTGATTTTTCAGAGGCATTTTGAGATCTACGAAGGGATTGAAGCTAAGCTGGTTTTTCAACTAGCACACGTTGGTCAATTGCCATTGGTCTTCCATGCAGATACAGAGCATTTGGCTAACAGGTACCACAGTTACAAGTAAAAAGTTACAGTTATACAGTAAACCCTTGTTAATCCAAACTCGGTTAATTCGAAATTTGACATTTCGAACTTGAAGTCAGTCCCCGGCTGAAGGTATGAGCATTTCAATGTTAATGAATATGGTTAATCCGAATTCCAGCTAATCTGTAATTCGAACTAATATTTCGACCCCTCAATTGCTTTAGCACTGTTTTCGGATTGGATAATCCTAATTAGATCGAGTGAATTCCTTGAATTGATAATTATTTTCGTAAATTCCATCCTTTTTATTTGACGCGTAACAATAGGCCGAAGCCAGCTCAGCTGTTCGCTGCCACTGAATACGTCATTCGACTCCGAGTGCGCTCGGGCCGCTCCAAAGACCTTAGTATCTAACTTCGTTGGATTAGATACTAAGGTCTTTGGCCGCTCTGTCTATCCTTGACGAGCGGTAAGCTCGGAACAAATCACTCGGAACGACCGAGCGCCAATGGAAGCTGGCCATCTAACGTTCGTTTGCTGTCGAAGATAGCCGAATACACACGATCAGTGATTCGGTTCCTCGCACATGTGGCATCTAGCTTTCTCTCACGCTCAATACGAAATTGCTTCAATTCTAACCGGGAAGTGTGATGATTTTCGTGGAAAAGGAGTTGTTTGGTTAATCCGAATTTTTATAAATCGAAATAACTTTTTGGGGTCCCTTGAATTTCGGATCAACGAGGGTTTACTGTACGTGTAAGCAAACTCAGTTCCCAATCCCTGTATAGGATATACAATACACAATACAATATACACAATACGATATACAATGAAACTAATATTGTTCCCAATTTCTTGTTTGTAACTCTGAACTCTCTGTTCCATTCGAAATGTCTCTTCCGATACATCAATAGTGAATTACAGTGTTTGCTTTTTGTGTATTTTTTATCTTTGTTATAACATTTATATCTCGTCTGTTGATTCGTTGTTTGGTCTACCACCTGACCGGTTTTCAGTGCCATAAGTAGGAATGTCAGTGCTGGTACAAGTCTAAATTTAGTTGGCCTTAGTCATTCTCATGGTTATAGCAACTAGTTATTGTTGGCTGTATGGCACTAGACAATAACTACAGCTTCGAAAATACTGTAGAAGTTTGAAAAATGAAATACCGTTCCAAGAGTATTTCTCCCAAGATTGTATGAGTTGGGTGAATTGGGGGGCCCTGTGTTCTATCTACGGGCTCTCCACTATGAGTAGGCTTTTCTTTACTTATAAATCTCGGTAAGCTGCTGTTCTTTCTTTCCCTTTCACCCAATTCATATATTCAGCCTCAGGCTATTTTCCTATACACACCAAGTCATTTGACATCTTCCAAGATTGTGTTTGTTTGAAATGTTGTGTTCAGTTTTATCTTCGTCCCAAATTCTCATCCAAAGCCCATGTATGTTTTATTGTCGATTTCCCAACGCCAAAAGTATGTAGCAAAATTGTTGGTACATGCCCGTATATCGCGCGGTTTACTGGTGTAGTATCTGGCACCATGTTTTCGGGTCACTTCGATTACATTGGGCACAAGCATATCAGCTGACTAGATACAGGCAACATTCAGATTTCAGGCTATTTGCAAAACTGTTTCGACAATTGAGTGTGTACTGCCCAACTTGGTAGTATCATTTACATTATTTTTAATTATCTTACAAAATATCAGTAATTTTATTGATTTTTCTTATATTATATTCCCTCGAGTTTTGAATTAACTAGGGTTTACTACTACAATATTTGGTGTACGCATTGCTGTTTCAACTTATTATTGATGTCGTAAGATATGATCATGAATCTACCAACGCTTGAACACAAATTAATTATGACCAATCAATGACAAGAACATCACTTAGATTTTAGTAAATTATTGTTGCTTAACATCAGCTAGGTTATTGAGGTGTTATTTTAAATGTGAATAAAAATATGATCATTTCTCACTTGATTGGCAAAATAATTTTACTCTTTGTGTAGGTCAGAAAGCAGAATAAAAAATCAATTTTCTAAAGCCCATGTAGACCATATGCTTATAGAAGATGTGCCTGCAAATCAATGTAGGTCTACTGTAATTGTGCTCATTAATAACTAGGGATAACATCAGTCCCAAAAATCAAGATCAATTAATCGATTAAAAATTGATCTTCATTCTTATTTTGTATACTCGTGAAAACTAGAAACTCTCGGGGATTAAGTGACTGTTTAGGGGAGGGGGGAGGGAAGTTGCAATCGTAAATTATTTACACAATCTCATTCTCTGTGTTTGTATTAGTTTTAAATAAATGATACAACAACGACGCAGAAGTTGCAGTGCAGAAGTTCTACAGTATTTTATGTCTATGTTGCTAAGATCAACATATTGAAGCACAATCATTTTTGTATTTAAAGGATTCCACATTGCAGTAAATATGGCATATGCTGATGAAAAAAGGTCTATACAAGTTGACACAAAAAGATAATTCATTCAAATTCAGGATTGGTTTAATGGTTAATTGATCTTCATCAATCGATCCTCAATTGATCGATGTTATTCCCAATGACAACGCCTTTTAGAGTTTACAAAGTACCTCTCACCAATAGATATATTTTTTTATTTATCAACAGCATTATATACAAGTGCAGAGTTTGGTAGTTTCCTATTATAACGGAATGGAGTAGAGGTTCAGTTTCTTGCCTGTAAAAGGAACTTTGTTCAGTTCTTAGTTCCTTAGATACAAAAGAAACTTATAAGCTACCAAAACATCTAAAAGTTTGTCTAAAAGGTCCTGACAAGGGCAATTCTTAGGCTTCTTCAGTGGTTAGACAAACTAACATTGAATGCCGAATGGGCAGATGGGTTATACTAGTTCTTCCAATATGGTGGCAGCTGGCGGGTCGAGACACCTAACCGTCAGTAGTTACCGTTAGTAGTTACCAATATCAGAAACGATCAAACGAAACAAGCTTCCATGAATTGAGGGTAGCCCAACCTCTGACTGGAATTTGCTTTGTCATAGATTTAACGGGAAATAGTCATCACACTGAAAGTTACCCAACAACTTTAGTGATACGAAGACGTGTTGAAAAGAACTTTCAAAGGAACGTTGGTTCTTTCCGTGAAAGTAGTGACTAAATTACCAACAACTTTCTTTATTTGAAGAAGGAACTAGTTTGTCTTGCGTACTAATATTATTTGTCTCACTGACAACTTTGTACAAGTGTTGAATCATCAATTCAGTTGGAATAGGCAGTTTCATGAACGTAAGTGTTACGTCTTAGTAACTCCTTACTTTTCTGGTGGATACTGCGACATCCTTGTCTGATTTACAATTTCCTTGCTACCATCTTTCTTATTCTCATTTCTTAACCTATTCTTTTTATGTTCGTTTTAGCTAATTATAATGATGAGGATTGCTATTGTGAACCTGATTAGCCATTAGTAGGTATATGCTTATTGTTAGTTATTGTGTTGAAAGTACAACTCATGTGTAACTCATGTTTTTCCTCTGTTTCAGGTGGATGAAAACTATGGAAGAAGCCACAATTCTGCACTAGGGCTAATGATGTGCATCAAGATGTAGAAACAATTACCGGTAATAATATTTACACGAAAGAAAATGTTATCCATGTTTTAAGGTTGTTCCTATGCTCAAAATGAAACTGGAAGTCTTTGTCAAGTTGGATTGCATTTAGATAAGTTATTTAAAAATGGCGAGCTAGTACACTGTAAATGAGACTAGTAAATTAATGAAAATGAGATTTTGTATTACAGCATTGATTGGTTTGTAGGCAAAGTGGATGGTATTCTATTGGCCCATCATATTCATAACTTTGAACTCTACATTTTACAACTACACGAACGAACACACAGGCGTATGTATATAATAGTAGGCCTACCATATTGTGATATGTTTATAGGAGTCCTATTGCTAATATGTTATGTTCAACATTGGCAAAGTACACTTAAATTATGCTGTCATGGATTTTTAGCATTTTTCCAGTAATAGAATGTGCCTAGTAACTTTTTAGCAGTAATAATAATTATTATTATCATTATACTAATAGAGTGCATCACTAAGCCAATACAATGAATATTTCTATCCTCCTTTTGCTTAGGTCAACTCATTCACTCAGAATAAAGCTTATTTCCAGTTGGCCCTATTTTACAATAAAAGAACATATTCAGTCTTGTAATGAAAGTTTCTGCTATATACAAGCATCGTAATTAAAAGTATTTTGTGAAAAACTAAATTTGGCTCAATCCTATTGGCTTTTCTGTGAATAACCAGTTAAAAACAAAAAGAAACTAATGCATCTGATTGTACAGTTCTGAGTTTTATGCTGGAAAATGAGTTGGTTGTTTCGATAGATGCTTTGTATGAATTCATTATTGCTCCATTGTTTTTACTTGAAGCAATGAAGATTTCGACTTCTATGCCCTTTTCCTTTGAATTAAGATTTTTCATTTAAATGACATGATTAAAGTAACTATACAGCTTGTAAGTTGAGCATTGGTAATGGATGCTATTGAAGCTATTAAAGCAAATTTATTTGTTTTCCATCTCAAGTCAGGAGTCAAGGAATGATGTAGGCCTACATTGTAGGCAGCATCATATCTTACTGAACATTTTTGCCATTACAGCACTTGTCCAAAAATATTAAAGACATTAAAAGATTTTGGTACTTTCTATCGATTCAGTACTTTAGGGCTTCAATAAAGCCCATGGGACTGGACTGGACATAACATGGACTGGAAAGTGCATTACACAATCAATTTAATATCAAAACAAGGATCGATATCAATTTGAGAAATTGTGAATAAATAAAATGGTACGCTGCTGCGGGGAATTTCATATTGCATGCAAAAAACTGTAGCGCTTTTATTAGCCACTCTGTCGTGTGCAAGATGCAGTGCACGTAACAATCATATGCAGCATTCATTTGCCTGGTACCTTTCTATTTTCAAGATTTGTAATTTTTTCAATTCGATTCAATGTTTTCAATATTTATTGAAAATTGAGAGTATCGATAATTTCAATCAGTATTTGATGATACAGTATGTATATTATATATGTACGTGTGTGTGGGTAAATAAATTAGTGTAACTGGGTTATTTTTGATGAAAATATTTTACTTATCTGACCAACAACGTTTCAATTAGCAATGGTCTCCGCCTATTCAGGGTCCAAACTAATATATAAGAAAATTATTCAAAATGTATGATTTACAAAGAATATAATTTTTTCAGATGTAAAAACATCATCGCTTTCCTGATTCAAAATCAAAAGCCTCCCTTGCTTTGTAAACTCAAATAGTATTTGGAGTACTGATTCAGAAATCAAGGTTAGCTTAGATTTTCACCACGAAAACACTCAAATTAAAAAATCAAAATGATATCAAAGAAATAAAAAATTAATTTACACATAAATTATATAAAATACTTCTGTTATAGAAGAAAAACTTAGAATGCATTTTCAAAGTGACGGTAAGATCATGTTCTCGGATTGCAGCCTCGAATCTCTCTGGTCAAGGTCCCCTGTTTTCATCTGACTTACTTTATAAGGGCGATCTTTCACTTTTTACGTGGACTCTGTGGGATGTTCTGAGTAGACTTGTCTAATATTGGTTTTCATACAGCTGGTAGACGTTGGCTGTTATCTCGTATATTCATTGAGTCTAAATCTCTCCATCTAGATACGTTTTTGGTGTTATGAGCTTTTCTTGCGTAAGAACTATTCTATTGTTGAAGTCAATCATATGATCCTTATCGATGGTGTGTTACGTTGGAAGTTGAAATTCTTCAAGTCTACTTTTGGAACTATTTGAAACATATTGAAGATTCATGCTCTTTTCTTCGTTCAGATATGTGTTTCTCGGTCTGTGGGACGTGTATTTCTTCACATTCGCTGCATGAAATTTATAAAAAAAAAATTGCATATACGTAGTAAGAATAATAGGAGAACGTATTGAGATAGTTTACTCACAACCACGTACAAGGGTAGTACGAAGCAGCAATTCTAGAAGATGATCTTTCGAAGTCGCTGTAAAAACGTTTTTCCTTTTATAACCCAAGAAAATTTATTCTATATGTAAATCAAATTTGTATTTCTATGTTTTTGATGGTCAACTCTAGCCTTAGTTCCTAATCCACAGTTCTCTGAATAATATTTCGGATATACGTAAGTACAACCTCGGATTTTGAATCAAGAAAGCAAAGATTTTTTTACATCTGCCAGAATAATATGTTATTGTGGACCCCGAGTAGGACAAGACCATTGCTTGTTGGAACTGGTCAAATAAATGAAATATCACGACTAGGAATGAACCCAGTTTTACTTATTTAATATGGATATAAATTGTGAGAGTTTGGGAATGAAATAAATAGTTGGGGAAAATATTTTGTGAAGCTCAACATCTAATCTCTGTCTTGCTAGAGTCGCCGCCAGTTTTTGCGCAGACAATTCAAATTAGTAACTCTGACAGTCAAGAGACGAGAGAGAGAGAGAGAGAGGATTTCATTCTATAGAGATTGGATTTTTCCACAGTAGTGCTGCATATATATTAGATGTTGAACTATATATATATATATATATATATATATATATATATATATATATATATATATATATATATATATATATATATATATATATATATATATATATATATATATATATATATATATATATATATATATATATATATATATATATATATATATATATATAT
>OZ023327.1:60726523-60757584 GCA_964007535.1 Brachyptera risi | reverse complement strand
TGTACCTACTTTGACGGGAGATGCAGTTACTGCCTATTCTATATTCACCCTGTAGTAAGTACCTGTTGAATATGAGCCATTCTTGTCTGGGAAAAACAAACTTTAGGTTACATTTTACCACTGTTGATTTGTATGTAATTGTAGGTTCTTCCATAATTATTTTACACCCTTTACATGTTACGAATATAGCAAACTGTCCATACAAGTGTTCATAGAGGTCCATTGACAAACTAAACTAAATCAATCTGTCCAATCATTCACTCTAACTAAAATGGGAATTTATTTACTTTATTCAAGTCAAAACCATGTTTCCCAATAGTTGAAAATGATTTTTGTGTCGAGGAATGCTTTTTTGATCACCCTCTGAAACACTTTTTGTAATGAAATAGTGTCGATCAGCATAATATGTTAGTAGACTTGTTATTCTTGTCATAGATTATACTTGATTAGTGATTACTGGTGATTTTGAATCTACTCGTCATAATCAATGGTGGGTTTAGCACCTATAGTACCGATAGTGGAAAATCCATATATTTATTTAATTATAGTTGATGAATTCTGTATATTGTTCATGTTATAGCCATTGCATCGGTCATAGATTTACCGTAGATCTAAATAGTTTTTTTATTTACCAATGGATTGTTGATAGTGAATACAATAATAATTTTGTTGAGAATAATAAGCCAGTGTAATAAATTTCATTTATAATTTTGAAGTATCAACTTGTCATTAGTAATTATTGTGTTTTCACTGAAACAATTTTAAATTTGCAGGACCCCCTTCTTGAGGAAACTGATTCATATATTATAATGAAGGATCTATGTATTGTAATGAAGCGTATAGACTAATGTGAAAAGTACTAATATTGTGTCAGTAGTACATAGTTAACTTTATACAATGGTGAATAGAATACTCGACAGAAATGGATATCTGTTTCTAATACAGAAATATGAAGAAATAGTGATGTGGCAGTAGAGTCAACCTTTGCTCACTCCGTCTAGAATTATTTCTCTACTACATACATTGTGTGCTACAGTATCACCAGAAGCTACTCTCCTACTCATGTGGGTCTAAAATTGATAATGGTTTGGTTACAGTTTTGACTAATCTAGTCTATGATTCTTGGTAGCTTGAATAGGTAGTAGAAATAATAGCTTGATCTATTCAGACTTTCTAAAGATGTTGGAGTTTTGGTATGTTCTGTAATAATTGTACCTAGTACCTACCTGTATTCAGAAAATGCCTTGAAAGAATATTTATAAGACAAAAAATGTGCCTAAATAAACTTTATAATAATGTTGGGATGTTTATGAACAATCTATTATTACAGTAAAGATTTTGGAATGTTTTTACTGTAAAACCATATATTTGTACCTAAGAATCTATGAAAGCAGAGTGTACATTATTGTTGAAGAGTGAGGTCGTGGAATAAATTGTTAAATCATATAATAATAATTGTGGTGTCATTTAGAAATAACCAATATAATTCTGTATTGTGATGAATTGAAATTTGTTGAAGTGAAATGTATTGAAATTTCACTTTTTCTTCCAAGTTGAGTTTATAAAAATTGCAATTTCCCATTTCTACAAATAATTATTTCAATTATGATTTCTTGAAATCAATCATTTCGATTTTACTTCTTGATGCAATAATTGTAATTTTGATTCTAATTTTAATCACTATAATTTCAATTTCGATTATTTTTTCATCATTAAATTCCGATTCCATAGAACCATGTCTGATGTAAACAGACATCATTTTTCTTTTCTTGAGAAATAAGCCACAATGGATGTTCACACAGTAAATATCAGTTGAATGGATGGAAACTTTGTGTCTACCTAGATTCAATCTGTAGTTGCAATTAAGTAGCAATCCTTCTCTCTTTCGGTGGTAATGACATTTCTATTTTCCACGAAATTCTTCTGCCCCAGGGCGGTATGACCTCGTCAATGACGCGCCATCATTCATCAACCCATCATCATTGACCCTTATTCATCAACAATTCTCATTTTACCTATACGTATATCACTTGAATAATGGGGAATTATTAACAGTGCCGGACTGGGTCGTCGGGCAAACATGTAATGCCCGGTGGGCCGCTGGCGAAATGAATATCAAAATGGGCCCGTCACCCGCAAATATGTTATCATGCGTTCGTATTGTTGTTTCAGTTTCATCCAAGGTTTTACCTAAATGATGATATCTAGTGGAACAACTCGAGTAATTAAAACTAACCATAGCCAAGCATTTTGAATATAATTTGGTAATTTTAATATGATATTGTTGTATTTACAAATATTATTGAAATTTATCTTCTAGTTAGTAAATATAACCTTGATAAATTAGGTACCAGGTAACATATTTGAAGATGGCCACCCCGTTGGAATTAGGAATTTTAGGATTTAGGTTTTATGAAATCGAATTTCAAAATAAGTCTTATAAGTTATTCTTTTAATTCTGATGAGCTTGCAGTTAGAATGTGAGAACTTACAAAAAAATGGCCCAAATATCAACTTGTATTCAGGACTATTGAAAAAACTTCAATTGGCATTAAGTGTTGACGTCTACTGAAAATAACTAAATGTACCACCAAAAATCACGATTCTTTCAAAAATTTCCCGCGGGTTGGAACCCACAACCCGAGCAAAACAATTTTGACTTTGATATTCAAGCACATCTCGGATTTTTCCAAATTCGCGGTACCAAAGAATATAAACCTGTAGTTGTGACTGGATGTGGGACACGAGACATTGGCGTAAGTGTCGATTACTTTTCTTTAGGAAAAGTTCCTAATAACACAACAAAGACAGACCTTAAGCATGCAACGACAGGAGAAAATATTCATGATATTGATTTAGTCTCAATTCCGAAAAAAACAATAATTCACCTTAATGAAAATGCATTCACAGTGGTTTGACTAAAATTATATGATTACTGACATCCAAATAGAACATCTAATGTATGAGAAGATCTACTATGAAGGTTAAATATGGAGAAATAGCGTTGGTGTTTTCTTCAATATTCTTCTATTTCACCAGATAATATTCAATCACCATTCATACAGGGAAATATTTTTGGACCCCTGACCCTACTAATCGAAAATGGATTCTACTATCAACGCTTTTTTGGCACTACTCTCGACCATTTGTGTTGCTTTTATGAATTCCTAATATTTCAGCAAATTCACCAAGGAGTATACACCCATTTTCTTCGTGCCCAACATACGGTCATTAGATAATTAAAAATGTATGGGATAGATATTATATTATAAGGATTCCAATTTGAAATTTGTATTATTTCATCAAATATTAAAATACTGGTATTTCTAAATCACAAATTGTAGGCCTACTTGGCCTATATACTATACATCATATTCATATATATTATACCATTATACATTTGAAAAACTAGACCTATACAATAACAAAAATTATGGGCCTACCAATCTTGAGCCAAGGCCCAATCTTGAGATAAGATCAATTGAAATTGAAAATGCAAAAATATAGGGCCTACCTCAATCACAAAAACGTTATTTACTACGGGTAGGTCACTCCCCCTCCTCATTTTCGAATCAAGCAAAACCGTATAGGCCTATTCAGGCAATGCAGGACGGAACAGTAGGTTTATGGATGGTTTTCATCATTTGGATCGCTGTATGACCTTGTCTTGATCACCCCAAATTATTTAAAATACAAATTGTCAACAAAACCTCATTGAACGAGAATTATAATATGATGTAATAAGTGCAATCTAAAAACTGTACGAAAGTAATATACACTGGCATCGGAACGTTTCGAGTCTGTGTGTGTGGGGGGAAGGGGGCCGCAAGCCCAACTGTATAGTGTCGTCACAATGAAGCGAGTGCGGGGAAGGTCAATTTCATAAGTGCCACAATCAATTTTAATTTGTGTCGTTTGAGGGGTAATAATTAATAATGCGATTCAAAAAATAGTCAACTTGTATTTTATAATTTTTCTGTAAGTTGTTTCATTACATTCACTCATAGTCTATGATTCAATGAGAAGTGCCATAAAATCTATCAGCAGGGTACAGTAGCCTAAAAGATGTGCAGAGGTTATGGTATAAGTGATGTTTGTTTCCATGAAATCTATTTTCTTGAAATATTTCGTACAAGATATTTCATGAAAATTATGAAAAGTACGAAATGCATGTAAAATTTGTTTTTCGCTACAAAATAAATTTCAGAGAAATATAATTGTTTGAGTGTGAGTGAAGACTATTTTATCCTTTGACCAATAATACCCCTTTCTAAGCCCATGCTGCTAATCTGAAATACCCCCACGTTCACCCACCTTCTCCATTACTCTTTTGATAACTACCCTTTCCAGTTTCCATTATCTTACGCACATATGTTATGTTCAACTAATTTCTCTGTAATTGTCTACTCTGCCCCTCGGCCCTCCCTTTGAAATTGGAACCGCAAATGCTTTTTTCCAATCTTGCGGTAGGCCCTACTCTACCTGCTGCTATAGTGAAGCTTTGAAACAGCCTCAACAAATAACCTACAAACCCTCTACCCGCTAACTTGAGGAAATCGTTTTGTAGGCCTACCCCATCCACACCTGGTGACTTCCCATTCTTCAGTTTCCTCAAAACATCCCACACCTCGTCTTCTGTAAGCCGAACTTCCTCTCCGTCCTCCTCTATTAGTTCCCCCTCCCGCTCCAGGTCGCTTTACATTGAACACTCCGCCGTAAGATTTATTTAAACCTGTTGCTTTCTCCTTGTCAGTTTTCCACACGTTCCCTAACTGATCGACTAGAGTGGGTAACTACCTATACTACTAACCTTCTGGCTTAAAACAAACCTGTGAATTCTATTCCAACTACCCTGTGCATCATGTTCCATACATGAAATTTTCTTTCGCCTCCCTCTTAGTCTTAGCCCTATTTGAATCCCCCCTAAGATGCCGAATGACTTCTTTTCCTTCCCCCGACGCCTTTATAGCTTCTTACTTCTTACTTCTTACTCCTTACTTCTAACCTTACTATTATTAAAAGCAGAATCTGCATTCTCCTGCAACACCCTATAAGGAACCGTCTCTAATTTTCTTATATAAGTGGACCATAAACCCTCAACATCATACTCATCTATTTCGAACCACCCCTCAAACCTGTTCTCAAAAGCTTTTCGAACCTCTCTGTACTTTATATCCCCAAACTTTCTTCCCAACGTTTTGAGTTTGGACTGGAGCTAAAGCCAAACCAACTATATGTATAATATAGGCACCCGATGATCACTGAAACGGCAAAACCCTCAACAATCACTGTCCTCGTCCACAAGTCTCTGTCTTACTATAACACTACATCTAGAATATTAGGGGTAGACGAGCCATAGTGGAAGTACCGGGCAAAGTGAAAAATGTTTTTTTCGCTTATGCCGTTGGGCAGCACCGTACATATTCATATTATTTGCATGTAGACTGTAGTTGTTTGTTTTTACGTCAGATTGCAGAAAAATTGAATTCGATACCTTCAATCGTTCTAACTAGATTGTCTACAAGATAATTGGCATCATTTCACTAAAATATTCAAGATATGTATTCATTGATTGTTTATATATAATAATATTTCAGTACATGTTTGATTCACTATTATAGTACATTGGCATGTCTTTCTGAGGAAATACATATCAGTTTCATCAGCAATATTCACTTTCCAGTAGTTTATATGGACAAATATTGAGATTTTGTAAAAAGGGCATAGTGGATAATCTTATGGCGGGCAAAGTGGAAGCAGGATATTTCAAGTAAATTCAATTCAGCAGCTCTAAAAGTAAGTTAAAAGTGAAGTCATCTCACATAATATCATGTTATTCGCGTATATGGAGCAATTGTATATCCTAAATATTATAATGATATAAAGTGATATTTTCCTGATATCAAACTGTCAAAAAAAACATAACCCTATTTTTGGCACATGAAATCAAATATCACAATGTAAACATTATGGTTTTGTATATCCTTATCCTTATGACTGTTGAATGACAATAGCCTAATATTTATCCTAATTACAAATTATGTGTTTCTTTTGTATATCCCAATCCTTATGACTGTTGAATGACTATAATATTCATCCTAACTAAAAATTATTCAACATCAATTGTATGGAATTTATTTTGAATAGAGGTCTATACATATTATCCTGAGCTCAATGTTCCAATGAGCTTTTTGCAACTTTCCACTTTGCCCCCTACCCAATAGCAAAGTGGAAAATTGCAGTGGTCCACATAGGCCCTACTGATTTTTAGTATTTTCGAAAATATATAAAAAAAAATCTGCCAACTAATGAATGGTTTTTACTGACTGTTCTTTTATAGCCCTTGGGTCCAGAACAAACTCTGTAGAAGAATAATGGCGCTTAACCCTTCCACTATGCCTCGTCTTACCCTGGTACCACCTAGCCTTCTACTCCTATAGTTCCATCCTCTACAACCATGCCTGGAACAATATTTTGAATTACTCCCCTCCCTTCCCCTTTACCTCCTGCTTTCTATTTTACATTAGGCATGTTTAAGTCTCCTGCTATAATTGAACTCTGCATCATTTCTAGCACTATATAAGCCTGTCTTCCAAACAAATGAAACAATATGCAATCCTAACTCCCCCTTTGGAGGTCTATATACTACAATTACTAAAAGAGACTGTCTGCCTATAACATCATCGTCATTTTAAAAACAGTCGGCCTATACACAGCTAATTGATCAAGAAAAACTAAGGATCACAATAATCCGATTCAAAATATAATTTGAGCTTTATTCACCATGCAAACAAAACTGAAAAATCCAACAGTTCACCCTAGTGTTCCCTATAGCTCTGGAGAGAATCTGCATTCGGAATTAGCACGAGTTGCGTAGGTATCTGTATAGCTAAAATCGAATATTCAACTGATGATTTTGAACCCTGAAATTGAAAGTGAAACCAAGAGTCCAGGACGATGATCATTTTTGCTTGAGAACCCCACAAACAGCTAGGTCATTCAGGGGTACGAATGAGCAGGTGATGAACTGATACTACAGACTTTCCACAGCTCACAAATAAAATGTTATCGGCGTTATACACCAATCGAAGCACCTTGCATGAGCTTATACTATTTCACGAACATGCAAGTATCAAAAGTCATGTTGATTGTTGATGATCTAGATAATTAGTTGTCCCTCATACAGTGCTCAATCTGGATAATTTCAATCTACCCATCATTACATTCACACAAAATCAAGATTATTTAATTGAAATGTGTGAAAAATATGTAGTTTTTTATGTATGCTCTGCTTATGCGTTTTCAACCACTCCGATATGCACACTGTTTTTCATATTTTTTTGAGTCAAGCATTGCCCTCTGCTTCTCATACAATGAAAGTTACGCACTACAGCATTGTGAGATGAAACGATGACAAAACAAAAGCAACGCCAACACGAAATTCATACCTAACTTCATAGAGAAATTGAATAGTAAATAAAGTCCACTATATTATAATCATGGGGAGTATCCTAGTCTGGATTAGTTACTTCATCTAGGTATATATTCATCTTTCAGCTTTCATAACTTTCTATCATAAATATTTTCTTCCATTGGTTGTGAGGGTATAGGGTGGTACCACCCAGGTTTTCACCGACGCCAGTGGCACCGATTTGATATAGTCTGCACGCCACTGCTTCAGATCAATGAAATGTTGTCGACATGAGCTGCATCGAGATATTCCGCCAATTATGCGTGAGACACGCTTTTGAAGAATACAAATTTGGTTAGCTTAGGGAGAGTCCCCCAGGCCAGAAAAGGATACCATAAGACAGAATAGAATGGAAGTGTGCATAAGTGAGTGTAAGAGTGTAGAGTTCAACCATTTGTTCTAAGCATCTGATGAGGAATCAACATCTTAGGATCTCAGCGGAGGTACGTAGTTTGGTCATGGAGTGACCAGTCAAGGGTGGGGTTATGAACATGCCAAAAAAATTAGTGGAAGAGGAAGTGCAAATCTTTATTTATTTATTTCTCTCTTTTTTTAGGGGGTGGGGGGTGGGGGTGGGGGGAAAGAGGGTAAATATGGGAGTATTCCTAAGAGAGTGGAAATGGACAAGGACAGTCTTACTTGATTGGAGAGCTAGACAATTATTCAGATTTCAGGCAGTGGGAGGACATGAGAGTCTGAGAGAAGTTTGGATTTTGGCTGTGGAGATGGGAGAAGTTGAATAGTGTTTATAAGAGCTGTGATCAGATGACTGGTATGGGTGAAAATATGTTCTCTGCGCAATGCCGATGATCACGTGGTGGAGTACGGGGCACCAAAAGTGTGATGTCAACGATCTGGAGGGTGGAAATACGCTCTCTGCGCAATACCGATGATCACGTGGTGGAGTACAGGGCACCACAAGGGTGATGTTAACGGTCTGGAGGGTGGAAATATGACCTCTGAGCAATGCCAATGATCACGTGGTGGAGTACAGGGCACCACAAGGGAGATGTTAACGGTCTGGTGGATGAAGATATAGTCTCTGCGCAATGCCGATGATTGTGGTGGAGTACTGAGCACCACAAGGGTGATAATAAAGGCCTGGAGGGTAGAAATATGTTCTCCGCGCAATGCCGATGATCACGTATAGTGGAGTACAGGGCACCACAAGGGTGATGTTCGAGACCTGGAGAGTGGGAATAAGTTCTCTGCGCCATGCCGATGATCACGTGGTGGAGTACTGGGCACCACGAGAGTGATGTAATTGGTCTCAGGGGTGGAAATATGTCCTCTGCCCATAGCCGATGATCACGTTGTGGTGTACAGAGCACCACAAGGGTGATGTTCAAGGCCTGGAGGGTGGAAATATACACTCTGCGCAATACCGATGATCACGTGGTGTAGTACAGGGCACCACAAGGGTGATGTTACGGTCTGGAGGGTGGAAATATGTTCTCTGAGCAATGCCGATGATCACGTGGTGGAGTGGAAGGCACCACAGAGGTGATGTTAACGGTCTGAAGGGTGGAAATATGTTTTCCGCGCAATGCCGATGATCACGTGGTGGAGTGCAGGGCACCACAAGGGTGATGTAAACATTCTGAAAGGTGGTAATATGTTCTCTGCGCAATGCCGATGATCACGTGGTGAAGTACAGGACCCTTACCTAATAATGTCGTGCCAGGGCTAGCTAGCTCCAGGAGGCCAAGACTTTGATTGGTCAATATCTCCCAGTGGAGCTACCTGTCATGGCAACGTGTCTGGTCTCTGTGTACTTTCATTGTTGTTAGCACAAAATCCTAGTACTGCTCTTGAGGTGAGCTACGAAATGCGATGAATTATTCAGTCCAAGATACCGTGAATTTGTTTTTTCAATATGTTGTCATTGTTGGTAGCTTTTTTAGTGAATATTAACCAATCGGAGTCCTAGCCTCTTGGAGATAGCTAGCACTAGCACTAAATTTATTAGGTAAGGGCCCAGGGCACCACAAGGGTGATGTAAACGGCCAGGAGAGTAAAAACATGATTCTGCGCAATGCTGTTGATCACGTGGAGGAGTACAGGGAACCACAAGGGTGATGTAAACGGTCTAGAGGGTGAAAATATGAACTCTGCGGATGCCGATGATCACGTCGTGAAGTACTGAGCACCACAAGGGTGATTTAGGAGACCTGGATGGTGAAAATATGTTCTCTGCACAATACCGATGATCACGTGGTGGAGTACAGGTTACCACAAGGGTGATGTTAACGGCCTGGAGAACGGGAATATATTCTCTGCGCAATGCCGATGATCACGTGGTGGAGTACTGAGCACGACAAGGGCGATGTTAAAGGTCGGGAGGGTGGAAATATGTTCTCTGCACAAGGCCGATGATCAAGTGGTGGAGTACAGGCACAACGAGTGATGTTCAAGGCCTGGAGAGTGAATATATGTTCTCTGCGAAATACCGATGATCACGTGGTGGAGAAAAGGGCACCACAAGGGTGATGTTAACGGATGGAGGGTGGTAATATGCTCTCTGCACAAAGCCGGTGATCACGTGGTGGAGTACAGGGCACCACAAGGGTGATGTTAACGGATGGAGGGTGTTATATGTTCTCTGCACAATGGCGGTGATCACGTGGTTGAGTGAAGAGCACCACAAGGGTGATGTTAGCGGTCTGGAAAGTGGAAATATGTTCTATGCACAATGCCGATGATCACGTGATGAAGTACAGGGCACCACAAGGGTGATGTTAACTGTTTGAAGAGTGGAAATATGCTCTCTGCGCAATGCCGATGATCACGCGGTGGAGTACAGGGCACTATTAGAGTGATGTCAACGGCCTGGAGAACGGGAATATATTCTCTGCGCAATGCCGATGATCACGTGGTGGAGTACTGAGCACCACAAGGGTGATGTTGAAGGCCTGAAGGGTGGAAATATGTTCTCTGCGCAATGCCGAAGATCATGTGGTGGAGTACAGGGCACCACAAGGGTGATGGTAACGGTCCGGAGGGCGGACATATGTTCTCTGCACAATGCCGATGATCGCAAGGTGGAGTACAGGGCACCATAGGGATGATGTTGACGGCCTGGAGAGTGAAAAAATGTTCTCTGCGCGATGCCGATGATCACGTGGTGGAGTACAGGGCACCACAAGGGTGAGGTTCAAGGCCTGGAGGGTGGAAATGTCCTCCTCGTGATCATCGGCATTGCGCAGTGAACATATTTCCACCCTACGGGCCTTCAACATCCCCCTTGTGGTGCTCAGTACTCCTCCACGCGATCATCGGCAGTGCGCAGAGAGCATATTTCCACCCTTCAGACCGTTAACATCACCCTTGTGGTGCACTGTACTTCATCACGTGATCATCGGCAGTGCGCAGAGAATATATTTCTACCCTCCAGACCGTTAACAACACCCTTGTTGTGCTCTGTACCTCACCACGTGACCATCGTCTTTGCGCAGAGAGCATATTTCTACTTTTCAGACCGGTAACATCACCCTTGTGTTGCCCTGTACTCCATCACGTGATCATCGGCAGTGCGCAGAGAATATATTTCTACCCTCCAGACCGTTAACAACACCCTTGTTGTGCTCTGTACCTCACCACGTGACCATCGTCTTTGCGCAGAGAGCATATTTCTACTTTTCAGACCGGTAACATCACCCTTGTGTTGCCCTGTACTCCTCCACGTGATCATCGGCAGTGCGCAGAGAACATATTTCTACCCTCCAGACCGTTAACAACACCCTTGTGGTGCACTGTACTTCATCACGTGATCATCGGCGGGTGTTCAACAATGAATAATCACGTTAATTCTGATAATATCTCTTCATGAAGCTGTATTTTCCTCAACAATTATTGCTAAAAAATTATATTATACGTCATGAAAGAAACTATTTATTCGAGATGAAATTATCAAAAAATAGCATGAATTGGGAAAATTGTAGGGAGTGTTGCCTTTCTGCAGTACTTACTCACGAGTCACCAATAAGCCTCGGTGTAGTCATGGATCAGTTTGAAACTTCTATTCTCTTTCACTGGTATTTGTAAAACTGAAGTGTGTTTGAATTGGCAAATCATTGAATAACTCATTATGCAAGTCAACTGTCAGCATTTTTCTTTGTAAATCAAGATTTTTTGTAAAACTTGCGTCTTTCCCAATGTATTCTTTTACATTTGAAACATGCATTGAACTTTCGAAATAATGTGCACATATACTAGGACAAGAAAACATGGAATTATTCTCCATTTCTAATATTTTTCTCAGTTTGGAATTCATAGTTCTAATCACTGAAAAACTTGACAGATATAATTCAAGACAAGTTACACAATGTTGAAATAAAACTGATTGCCATTCTCACCCTGTTCATATAGCCTTAAACCTCCACTCTCTTGTACCCACTCACCCTTCAGTGCTGCCACACACTAAGGGAATGCGAGCTTCTTTCCGTATTGGTCGTTACCAACTAAATGTTCTGATGTCTGTAGATTTGTTTTCATTCATATTAAGTTTATATCAATGCACTGTAATGATGACTAAGATCTATTGGCGTATAGGAATATGACAAATACAATTTTTTAGTAGTTTTTGGATAGTGGGAATGAGTCGTTCGTGGCCTATTGTTAAGAAATCATCCCAGAATGAACCTAAACGACAGATGGAAACCAAGAAAATAGCTGTGTCTGGATGGTCGACCTTGGCGGTAATCGAATCTCAGTCTCCTGAATGACGGTTCAGCATGCTAGCTGCTGGTCCACCCGCCTTAGTTGTAAGGTACATTTGTCTTGCACTAGAATATTTTTCTAGTAGGACTCATCCCACAGTAAAGTTGGTGGCAGTATTTCCTGCAGCATCAGGCGGGTTCGTGAGGCAACTGGAGGAGTGTGAATGGGCTCAATTCTCTTCTGTTATAAGAATTAACTGTCTTGGTTATTGTGTATTTTGCCAATGGTATCACTATATACCTATGGATGAAGTACCGTACTTGAATAAGTTGGATGAATAAAGGATGAATACCTCCACTCAAATGCAGTGAGAATTCGTCTTTTCTGACTATTTTTAATGACACAACTGATACAAGATGAAATTTATGTGCAGTTCACGGGAGCAGTTGGTGTCACCATTTTCAAGAAAAACTTAATTAGGATTAAATTCTCAGAATTCAAAATAGACCTACGATTAATACAGCTGTACCCTAATTCATTTTTCCATATAATATTGGTCAAGATAGAAAAGACTGGGGTATGAATATATTTTGTCAATACAAAAAAGGAATTTTGGTAGTAGGCCTACTCATTTCTTTGTGAAATTTGACCAATTGATGTGATCAGTAATTTTTTCTCAGTAAGAATCCTATGGATGAATGATAAATAATGATGTTGATTCAAAGCGTTGCTCTCTAGTATTAAGACCTGCTCTATAAGCGTGAATTACAGTATATGATATAGCTTTACTTTTGATTGAATTGGAATGGCTTATAAAAGGAACAACATGTCAAACTGAATTTTGAGAGGAAAAATATTGCTTCCAAAACATATCACCATACCCTTGGTGTTGTAAGCTAAGCAATTTTCAGCTTTGTTAGAATGTCAAACTCTTTTCAAGAAACCGTTGCTCAAGGTACTCTAGATGTAAGTTTCGTCTTGGTGTGAAGTTATTATAAAATCTAAAGAAAAGTATATTTTAATTTAAAAAAGCGCAGTATCACCATCCATTTCACCTTCTTCGATAAAGTAGCGATGGTGGCAATAATTGCATGAGCGTATATGATATGAAATTAAACTGCGTACTTTAAAAAGTGTTTTTTGTGCTTTTGAACAAATTGCAATGAAACTTGTGATTCAATTTGTTACTGTATAGTTTCAGAGCCACAATCGAGTCGACTACTTCCGAGGAAAACCAATTTGAAAATTCACGCATAAAAGTAACCAAGAGAAAAATTGGAAAAACATATAAATTATATGTATTTTATAGTCTTACAGAATTTGATGACAAAGATGATACGCATCAATCCTAAGTTTTAAATAAGCCCGATCAGCCGTTGTGAAGAAAAAATGAAAATTCAATTTTTCAATATTAATTAGGCCTAAACCTATCACAAATAATCAACAGGTAAAATCAATTGAAGCTACTAATGATTGGCATGGTCGAAGTAAAATCAATTAGAGATGCATAACAAAGGCACGTAATAGTAGGCCTTCTTTTCAACATCAAGGTGGGCAGCTTTCAAGTATTTTATTCAAATATCTATACCGCATACTACAATTACATCACATTATTAAATTTATTTCATTCTTCTTCAGAACATTAGTGAATAAATCATCTAATGTTCTAAATACGGTAACGTCATCCGTATAATACAAAATGGATGGGCTTGGAAAGAGATTTTTTCAAAAAATGTAAATTTTCCAATGTTTGTGTCACTTTATTAACTGATACATTCTCTTTCATAAAAAACAAACCGCATCACTGTGGGATCGAGTTATTTTACAAATACATATTTTGTAACCCTCACACATTTATGGTTATAATAAATGTTCTGAAATCCATAGGCAACTAACTGATTTGTAAATACAGTTATGATACAAGTTAAACTCTGCCTGCAATTTACTCAAAACTAAGATTTACACACACAATTATAATTCACAACAATGGAAACATATATTAGATTTATAGGTAGAAGACTAATTTTTTTATTATTCTGAAGCTTATTAAATGAAGCATATTCTGTTAGGGCCACAATTTTAATTTCTCTAATACTTAAAGGAGATTTTTTTAGTTTACTCTGGAGCCAATAAAAAAATGACAAAATTGAAGCCCATCAATCAAAATTTTAAATTAAATACTTCATGTAGTCATAGAAATGAAAACTGAACGCCAGAATACAGGTTTGACCCTAATTATCAAAATGAATATGAAAAAACTATCCACAACAAACAGAGCCGAAGAAATCTCTGTTGAAAACATCCCATTGTTATAACAATCAGAAATTAATTAAAAATTCAACAATGAAGAGAAAATCTAATTATTTTTGTTCCATATGTCATGTGTATTGAAACTGGAACAGGAAGAAAAAAGTAGAAAACTTCAAAACTCTGGAAATTTTCTCCAAACCCATCCTAGTACCTTAACCCCCCCCCCCCCCACACACTGAATGAGGAATATCCAACCATCTATGATCCAACACACTTTAGTAGCACAATAAAAACGATTTTTTGGCAGCAGATTTCAGCACAAAACAAGCATATTTCAATGACTTAATTGAACAAAAAATCAAATGTGTTTGAGGGGGGGGGGGGGGGGGGGGGTGATGGACATTATAATACATTACAGCTGTATCTAAAAGTACAACATAGTATAAGTAAATAGTAATAGAAAGAGAAATTGAGAGTGAAAAAATAGGTAATTGGGCTTACACACAATAATTAGGAGTTAGAAATAGGATATTGGAAATTAATAAACACGCATAATGTGATATGTTTTCCTACTTTGATAACTGATGTGAGGATGGGGTCGGACATACAAAAAAATTCATTACCGATACTAAAAACTATTATTATTTTTATTATTTCATTTATTAAATAGCTTGCAAACCATTTTTTTGTACATTAACAACAAAAAGATTATTGTAATACGTCATACACATAACAAGACACAATCACAAAATACAACATCACATAAGCTGGCAGTCATAGCTATAAATAAAATGAAAATCAGAATTGAGAACAGAAATGAGGAGACAAAGGAAGTCAACACTTCAAATGTTCGATTTCCCACTATAGGCCTACTTAAAACTTGAACTTCATAGAACCTAAACCATGTAGAGTTTTATAAAGGAAGTACAATACTGAGAAAATGACTTGGCATGTTAAAATTCTTGAAACATGAATAATACGTCATTTCATTCATTTTTTTTTAATTAGGGGTAAGTTTGGGCGTTATAATGAATGTTGAAAATCAATCAAATGAATCATAGGGCATTGTACAAGTAAACAATTGTACGTCGCCTTACATCCCACTAAAAAGTATACAAAATAATAAATTGTAATAAAATGTCGCTGACTTATGCACGTATAATTTTGAACGGCACATAATGGTAATATATAATATTGCTGACTGGATGAAACGGAATTGAAATTACTGGAAATTATTCGGTAATTACTGTATAAGTTATTGAACAATAATATTTCGGTTTCCAAACAATTGGCTTTTTAAAATTATTATGTATTTAATTATTAATGTTCTAATATGTGATAAATCATTAAATACATGATGGCAAGAAGTAAAAAAAAAAGTCAATTCTGGAAGGAAAATTTAATTGTAAATTAAATGTAATCTGGTGCAGGATCTTGTATGAGATGGAGCTACTTCATCTAAAGCGTGTGAAAAGGAATCCAATTATGCTGATGGTGAAATTTAATTTTAATATCATTCGCTATGTATTAACTGTATACCATCGTTCCAAGTTGACGAGTTGTATGCCGCAATGAAAAAAAGTCATTAATTTTCGTTTACAAGTTGAAAATAATGTGGATGTAGGGTTACCATGGCAACCAGAAAAGCTCCGAAGCGAAGTTGTTTTTTTTGGGGAGGGGGGAGGGGGGGGGGGGCAGGAAAACCTATACCGGAGCTGTGATTGAAAAACACAATTTGGGTGACATTGTTGTCCACTTGTTACAACAATGTTGGATACGTGACCCGTCCTAGTTTTAAACACGAATAAAGGTCATTTGAAAAATTATTATAAAAGTAGAAAATAGTATTAAAATATTTCACGACACACTCTTTTTCAGTCTAGTTTCACTTTGATTGTTTTCGAAATGCAGAAATTTCATTACATTCAACAAGAGCTACAACGTTGCGGATGTTTTAAGCGTATGGAGGAGAAGATGGATACAATGAGAAGAGTGGACAAGAAGATACAATTATAATTAATATTGAATACGAACACTTCTCGAGACGTTCTGTTCTGTACTCACGTATTTTTCTATAATATATCGCCACTTTCAATATACTAAGAATCAGTAAATAAAGGGACGTAATAAATGAAAAAATGGATTATTGTTAATATGAATCGTTCCATTTAATTGCATGATCACTCGAAGAATCTACTAATGATGATTGCGATTCATTAGCACACAGCATTTCTCAAAACGTGAATCGAGGATAAAATCAGGATTGAACTGATTCTTTGAAACTGCCGACTTCGTAGTAAATCGATTTAATTGTGCAGGTGGCTTTTTGGTTATAACAATAGGCATGTAGTTATGTAGTGGACTACATAGGCCTACCCAAATAGTGCCTTCTCTTCAAAATATGGATGCATAGTGTCTACACTAAATTGATGGACCGAATAATTGATCAATTCCCATATAAAACTTCAGCCGTTATTTTATGAACATCATTTTATCGTGATAAAATGAACTCTGAATTAATTTTTGAAATATTGTGGTAGATGATACGTATATATATATGCTATAAATTGAATATTTTTGGATGAAGTTGTGTAATAATAAAATAGAACAAACTCTTTTAATTTTATATTTGAAATAATCAGTTTTATTTTAGAAAGCTCAACGTTTCATGACCTGTATCGATTACCTCTTCAGGAGCAATGACAAAAAATAATAATATTAGAAAAACAACAAATACAAAAAATCAAGAAAAACATTTATATAATCACAAGTGGCTGTGACATACTAAATACGGCTTCTCAGATTGTATATTTTATCAAAACCAGAGTTAATGGATTGACACAACTTCATCCAAAAATATTCAATTTATAGCACATAATGAGTTGTGAAAGCTTGAAGTCAATCATATATATATATATATATATATATATATATATATATATATATATATATATATATATATATATATATATATATATATATATATATATATATATATATATATATATATATATATTTATGATAGGTAAATATTATTAATTATCTATTAGAATACTCGTCAAAAAAATACGGTTATTGCAGTTTGTTTAACTCCCCACAAAAAGCTAGGTTATTTTGTTACGAATGAGCGGATGATAAATAAATGATGTTAGATGTTTACAAAGACCCACGCATTAAACGGCAAGGAACTCGAACCCTGAACCCTCCCAACTAGACTTCAATTTCTAAAGCAGTGCCTTGGTTGTTTGAGTCAGTATGGAGGCTAGTCTGACAAAGTTCGAAAATTATACATTTTACCTCATTTCAAGATACAAGTTTCGGGTCAATACCCATATTGTCGTTCGGAGAATCAGGGTCAATTTTGTCATCTTCGTTCATTCTTCGCTACTGCTTATCAAAAGTTTTCAATTTGGTCATAGCCGAAAGACAAAACTTCACCACTTTTTCCCCACTTCTTTTCATCCACACCTTTATAACTCTTCACCCTGTAGGTAATCTCCAGATCGCTAAAAAATGATCCAAGCAACCCAGATTGTGAATGATGATAGGTATTCGTAGCAGACGTAGGCGAGAGGAATGGATATGTACACGGGAATGCATTTTCATTCAGTTACAAGAGTGGAATCTACGGATTGGTTTTGTATTTCTCTACATGAAGTGTCAATGTATAAAAGTATTATATTCGTTCGTCTTATTTATCATAGAATTGCAGGTATGTCCGAGACTTACTATTATTATTATTTTTTTTACATATATATATATATATATATATATATATATATATATATATATATATATATATATATATATGTATATATATATATATATATATATATATATATATATATATATATATATATATATATATATATATATATAATATATAAATATATATATATAAATATATATATATATATACATATATATATATATATATATATTTATATATAAATATATATATATATATATATATATATATATATATATATATATATATATATATATATATATATATTTTAATGTGTTTTGTATCTTTTTGATAACTTTGACGTGACTCATATCCATGTAGTGGATCTATTGTCTGAAAGAATAAATAAATAAATATAAATTATTTTGCACAATACATTTGATAACTGGTAATTTCATTGTAACTGATTGTTTGCAATATACGATCCTACTACATTGCTTCAATAAGTTACGCCCTATAATATGTATTACACATTATTCACATTATTCTCAATCGCACAGATTTTTTTTTTAATTTCCATGGGCTCTTCCTACCCTGTGGGAAAACTGATATCTAACACGGAATTCAAACGGGTAAACCATGTGGCTAGTACACTCAACCATCATTAGGGAGACCGGGGTTTGATTCTCTTCGTGTCAATCTGACAGTTTTTTCGTTGTTTTCCTCAGGCATTCAGGTTCATACTGAGATTTTTCCCTAACAAGAGGGCACAACTGACTCCTCCTAACTGTCCAAAAACATCTAATGAAATAACCATTAATCTCATCTTACCACAATCTCATTATTAAATCACCAACGCCACCATATCGAAGTTATTATTAGAGTGCGTCGACCCGATATGAATAGAAAATGAAAATAAACACTAGTATATTCAGAGCAATAAATGTTTTCCCAATATTCTCTGCCAAACGAAACGATACAACTTCGGATGATCGATTTATTATATTTTCGCGATCCAGTTTTAATGTTTCTTAGATTAGGTATTATACAAGGAACAGTTAGGCCTAATAAGCTGAGTTTGGTGGTCTGAAATTCCGGTCAAGAGAACTTCATGGTAATATGAATTATCGTCTAAATTTGTTATTAGATAATAATCAATTGCTGTTGCTGATGTTTATGTTAATCTTATTGGTGCTTGAGTTGTTACTTTCGATTTTTATGTTTGAAGAATAGTGTCCAATCATTTCTTATTGTTTTTATTAGTTGGATAATGGATGGTCTATGTTCTACGTCACCACATAATTTATTACAATGTTTACGTACGTTACTTTTTTTACTGAGCTTATCAATAAATTCGATTCATAATTCATATATAAATATATATATATGTATATTTACATATATATATATATATATATATATATATATATATATATATATATATATATATATATATATATATATATATATACATTTTCTTGAAAGACTTCACAAAATTGGTTTGATTTGTTTTGTGGGAGTGGGCTCTTGCAAGTCCTTCGTCGCCCGTGGCCTATAATTCCTCAGTTGATGATAATTTATGCAGGAACACGGCGTTGTTAAATATATGATAATCACGTAATACCTCTCACTACCTACAGACTCATCACTGATACTAAAACGAGTTGGTATATCACGTATTATGAAATTTTAATGTCAAGAATATATGTGATTGAATATTTAAGGAGTGGATATTGGAGAAACCGTATAGGCCTTCTAATGAATGTCAAGACATTTCACTTCTGGCAAGTTGTTGGTCGGATCTGCAAGGTGCTACATGTGTGTAAAATGTGTGTGAATCATCATATTCTGTTATTGACTTACGTTTTGATTCATAATTGACGCTTTTTCAGTTCCATATTTCTTTTTTCATCAGTACAGTCACATATAACAGGTTCTAGTGAATGTTTTTTTTTATGTATTTCTTGATGTTTAATTTTGTGAAAAGGTATATGTTAGGTATAGGGTAAATCTTTGATTGTCGTACGTATGTAAATAATCTATCAATCAAATATTCCACAAGTTACGCCCAACTCACTTGTAAGCTGCAACAAATACAATTCGTTCCGGCTAGAGACCAGAATAGTGTCTTCTCAAAAGATCTGTAGTAATACATGCCAGCACTTTGCCCTGATTCACTAAACAATTATTTTTATTGAGGCAATATTGGTAGAAATCTATAAACCACAGAAGTATTAAAAAGAGAGTGGAGTTTTTCAAAATATATGTAAATAATAATCGTATCGGTGTTCATGAAAATTTCCAACTTCATTCTGGCAGTTCAATAGAAAATGATTGTTTGTTCACTTTATTGTTTGTTGACAGTTTGTGGTGGCGAGTGGGTTACAGTAATTGAAAGGATATAAAAACCAAAAAATATGTTGGAATCATTATCAACTACTGTTAATAATGTTACCAAAATATTTTTCAGTTTTTATATCCTTTCAATTTATATTTATATTCATTTACTTCGATATAGCGTACGTTAACACACATAATATCTGTGCATGTTGATGAGGTCAGGATAAATCACCCCACGTCTGACTGTTACATAGACCACTGGAATGTTGGTGGTAAACAAAACCCTTTTGAAACAACTTCGTTATTTATTATGACTTGGATCACCTATTCAAAGCAAAATGCACCTTGGGCAATATTTTCTGTGTACAGTTTGTTGTCCCCAAATGTTGTTAACCATCAAGAAGAACTTTTTTCAAGATTTGTTCAAAGATTTGTTTCAAGATTTGTTTAATGTTAGCCTAGAGAGAGACGAAACTATCTGGCCTTCTACTTCCCGCCGTATTGACAACTCGACCATCACCCCTCGACTGCTGGTTTGTTTGTTTGTGTTGCACCAACCTGAACTAAAGTGTTGCTGGTGCAGGAAGGAAATGCGTCATATTAAAGGTTTGGTGCAGAAAATGATCTCTAAATGTTGAGGTACAAACAAACACGATAGTGCTAATTTTAAAGGTTCCTAGACACGAATTTTGAAAATGGGAAAAGTTATTAGGGTAAAATCACCAGAGACGTGATTCTGCATGTCAACTTACTTCAAAATAATTACAACCCTTATTCAAATATACAATTTTTCATTCTCATCGGCACGTATTTAAGCGTCATCAACTTGTAAGCCAACATAGTGTCCGCATACAATTTGATTTTAGCGCCTGCCATCTTGAACTGAACTAAGCACACCAGCTCCGTAGCTGGTGTAGAACTACTTGAACTAGTGCAAGTGAACTGGGACAAACAAACACGAGAGTGTAGCTTTGGTGCAGCACCATGGTTACAAACAAACACGAGAGTGCAAGAACTGAAGAACTAGTTCAAGTAGTTCAGGACAAACAAACCCACATCAATGGTATAGGTATAAGGTGAGAGGTTACAAATAGGTTGACCATCTCGTTTTGATTTCACGTCACAATCCAGACACTTGTATCGCTCTCTAGTGATTTGGGGAGACACCACAGTATGAGGGGTTAGAAGAGAGTTTTGATAAAGTAGAGGAGGTAAGTAGCTGAGTGGTTAGCTCACTTGCTTCGTGTGATCCGGGAGGTGAAGGGACATATCGGACCCGGTTCGATCCCCGCCACCGTCCATCTTTACAGGGGTTTTTCGTGGTTTCCCTCTGTAGTCTAGGCTAATGCCAGGATGGTTCCCACAATATAGGCCACGACCGCTTCCTTCCCACTATCCTTCCCACTACCCATAAAAACCTTCATCTCATCATCCCATCATCTCATTAATCATTTATCCGACGCCAATAGATCTTAGTAATCATTACAGTGCGTCCTTAAAACCCAATATAAATAAAAAAAAAAAAAGAGTACGAGTCAGTTTTATTTCCGCGTTGTGTGATATATCTTGAATTATATCTATCATCTTTGGTTCTACAATCATTGTAAAACACTATAATGTCATGTTACATACTGGAGATGATTTATTCGTTGGAATAAAGCAGTACTGGTATGTGAAAATGAATCTTTTGTATCATCAACTATACAACTAACCAATTCCGTACTCGGAAGTCGACGGACATTTGGTCGACGGAGACATAGCCGACAGAAAACGGTCATAATCGAAACTACTTGGTCGATTTAATATAATTGGACACTTGGTTCACAAAATATATTTTAAAAATGGTGAAAATAATTCTTGTTCCATATTGTGTATTTTGCATCTGTTACGCGACACAAAAAAGTTGACCGACACAATTGAGAAGAATTTGCTACTTTTTTCATCATTCTTGTGAGATTGTCATATTATATCGACCAAGTAGCAAAAAACGTCAACTGCGCGTAGGCTACTCCCAAATTCAAGTGGCTCCACTCCACACAACTGACATAACACGAGCAAATGATTTTGAGAATGATGAAGCACTAGACAGATTGATAAGAACAAGTTTAAATAAAACAATAAATAAAACAACAAATATTCTTGACAAATGTGGATGATTAAAAACTAGACCTGTCCACATAAAAGTTCATTGCCACGATGTAGTTGAAATTCTAAACTGTGAAATTATATTAAATGGCTAACCATTCTTATAACGATGAAGTTTAAATTTTGAATTGTTAGAGTGTGTTCAATAATTAATCATTTATAAGAAAATCAAACCTTCAAGTCCAAATTTAATACCAATAATAAAAAAATGAAGTGACTAATCTAATCATGAAATGAGCTGTCAATGAGAAGGAATTCAAAATATAAAAGAAGGAATCATCACAATCATCTAGAAATTATGGTATTTCAATCATGAACGGTATGTCATTTTTTGTTGAGGGAAAGACATTGAGAATAATTTCAAAATAATCAAAACAATTGAATAGTATGAAACATTGATTGATTCACGCAATGTTAATGAAATATTTGGTTCAATAGAATAATTATTGTTGGTATCAAATGATTAATTATTATACTTAAAAATGAACATTTCTTATATCTCCAATTTCACAGCATCACACTATTCACTATATAACGGGAGAGAGAAAAGACAAGAAAACCTGTCAGGAGGGTCGACCATGGCAAGAATCGAACCCAGGTCTTGTAAATGATGGATTAGCTTTCTAGCGACTGTTCTACCCGTCTCTGTCACATCTTCTCTTCTTCTTCTTCGTCTTCTTCTTCTTCTTCTTCTTCTTCTTCTTCTTCTTCTTCTTCTTCTTCTTCTTCTTCTTCTTCTTCTTCTTCTTCTTCTTCTACTTCTTGGCCTCAGGTGCTATCCTATCTGGCCAATCTGATTGTTGTTTGAGCAGTTTTTGAACTGTGATTCCTGGTTGGTGAAGGTAGGTGCATGAATAAGTGGCAGGATTCAGAGAAAATACATATGGGTTTATACATCTTGGAGTAAGGATACGAGAAACGAGAAAGAATCATCAGTAAATTCACATAAAATTGCGTAGAAAAAAAAATATTAAAAAATTAAAATATAAAATTTAAAAAATTAAAAAATGATTAAAAAAATATAAAATAATATTAAAAATGAATGGATTGAAAAAATTCCGTCACATGTTTGAGGCATCCCCAGTCTGCATAGGTAAAAAGTTGCCACCAGGGTGATTATTTGTGAAAATATTTTGATTGTTTATTATGGATTGACAATATTTCAGAAGGTACTTCTCTGCACGGTGTGAAGCAGTTTTCTCGGATTGTTCAACTTCTTTTATTCATTCAACATTTTTTCATGTAGACTACACTATTTAAAAAAAAAAACATGGATAGCCTACATAAATAAAAAAACCAAAACTGGATACATTTTTGTGGGTGGGTTCCCCTTGATACCTGGAAATTGGTTCGGATGAATACCTTGACGATGCAACTTCCAGAAATATACAGCTCAGAAAATGTGTTATTATAGAAAAAGAAAACTTCGTAGTTCATTGCGTGTCTTGTTTGCTCTAGCACTACATGAACAGCGAGGTTATACGGGGTAACGAATGAGCAGGTAATTATAAAACTATGAAGTGATGACAGTGATTGGAAGTTTACAAAAAAACAAGCCTTAAGCGGGACTCGAACCCACGCCCAACGGCGACTTAAGCGGGACTCGAACCCACGCCCAACGGTGACTTCAGTTTCTAAAACTGTGTGTTAGTTGACTGAGCTACGGACGGCGGCTTCCACGTTTCTTATTATTGAATAAATGAATGATGGATACTCAATTATCTATGTCTCAGTTTTCGTTTATTTTAGTAGCCTTCATAAACACGATCCCTTGCACAGACCCTCTATTTTTTATATTGGGTTTTAACGACGCACTATACTGATTGCTACGATCTATTGGCATTGGTGGATGATGAATGAGATGGTGGGATGATGAGTTGAAAGCTTATTTTATTAGGTGCTTTAGATGGTGGGAAGGAGTCGCTCGTGGCCTGTTGTTAAGGAACCTGAACGACAGAGTGAAACCACGAAAAACCCATGTCAGGATGGTCGACCATACCGGGAATCGAACCCCAGTCTTCCGAATGACGGTTTAGTGTGTTACCACTCGGCCAGGCGTCTCGGTCAGACCCTCGATCTATTATCTAGTATTGTTTTTTGTTTTTTTATATAAAAGGGCTTGGAATAAACTTTCGTCTTTTGACCTTCCCTGCTATACCTGTTTGGTCTATTATTGTTATGACCGAATCATTTCTATTGAATCCATCCGTAACCACAGTCTAGCTGTCTTCTTGTAAACATCCTGGTCCATCACGATTATTGATTACATCATTGCTCAACAAGGTCACTATTCGGGATTATAAATAATATTATCACTATAACTTATCACAGTATACCGAGGGAATAGTACCACATGGGTGATTCAAACAGCTGATAGCAATCACTGCGTTATCAGAGTAGGCCTAGTCTAGATCGTTGTGATCTCATGAGGTCACAACAAGAATCTAGTCAAGCGGTAGCTCGACGAGAGCCAAGTCCATGCGAAGTCTTTCAGCTACACGCTCACACTGTTTACAGGAGGTAGCCTACTTCCAGGCGGTTTTGAGTATACTGTATCTCCGAAACTAACAAACCTAGATACCTCTAGTTTGTTGTAATGGAATGAGGCGCCATACACGACACATCAAATTTATGATATATCGGAACAAACTTCTAGAAGTTATAGCACTGAGAAAAGACTGCTTTTTCGATTTTCTTCTCCTCCTCCTCCTCCTCCTCCTCCTCCTCCTCCTCCTCCTTCCGTCGTCACCTAAGAACTCGACTACAGGCCAAACGAATCGTCCGATTTGTCTGAATTTTTCAGGGATTATGTGACCTCATATGAAATCGTGACTTTCGAATCTATTAATCGGGAGTTGCTTTTGAAAACCGGAAGTAAGGTCATTTCACATTCATTTTTCAAGTTTCAATTATTTAAAAAAATAATTTCACAACATATTTCGATGACATTCCGAAAATATGTTTGTACATATATATATATATATATATATATATATATATATATATATATATATATATATATATATATATATATATATATATATGTTTATATATATATATTTATATATATATATATATATATATATATATATATATATATATATATATATATATGTGTGTGTGTGTGTGTGCCAGAATCTGAAATATTCATTTCTAATTCCGTGTTACTCAATAGAGATTGTGCTTACCGCAGCCCCAAACAATTGATATATTTCATATATTGTATTTTAATATTTGTGTTGACTATTTGAAACATGGCTATCATCGGGAATCGATGCTGCGCTTCAACGACCTGACCAGATAATTAATTCAATATTTGTATGGGCTATATATCGGCATGATGTAGTGAATGATAAAAACATTCTTCCTTAAGAGTCTATGGGAGTCGATTTAGCGAAATATTATTTTTCTGGTGATAACTTTTGAAAGGTATGAGGTATTGAAATTCTAATGCGCGAGAAACACAGATAATCATAATGCTTCAAGATAATAATGATATAAGTTATAACTATTCAAGTCATGTCGCATAGCTGTCGAGCGTATACAGCTAAAAAAATGTGTTTTTTTTAGCTGTGTAGGCCTACGCTTGACAGTTATGCGACATGACTTGAATAGTTACACTTATATCATCTTGAAGCTTTTAAAATTATCTGTGTTTTTCGCTTATTAGAATTTTGATACCTCATACCTTTCAAAAGTTATCACCAGAAAAATAATTTGCTAAATCGACTCCCATGGACTCTTAAAGCACTTATACCCATCTATAACTGCCAACAAACATTCATGATAAAACCTATATAGGCAACTAACTGTAGCCATCACAATAATAAGTTTGTCATTGATTAGGTGTATGAACAGCATAATATTATCTTGAGTCAATATATTGACAGATGTTGAGATATTGAGATTGACTGTAAAATGATCCACCAGGTCAAAGTTGAAAGTTATTATGATAGTGAATATACATTGCATTGAATATATTTATAGCAACAGCTATACATACTATATTTTTCGTGAAGAATTTATATATCTTCATAATAAAAAAATAAAATAATAATATTAGGTACTTCATATTTTCACTGATGTATTGTTATTTTTTTTTTTATATTGGGTTCTTAACGACGCACTGTAATGATTACTAAGATCTATTGGCGTCGGATGAATGATTAATGAGATGATGGGATGATGAGATGAAGGTTTTTATGGGTAGTGGGAAGGATAGTGGGAAGGAAGCGGTCGTGGCCCATATTGTGGGAACCATCCCGGCATTAGCCTAGACTACAGAGGGAAACCACGAAAACCCCCTGTAAAAATGGACGGTGGCGGGGATCGAACCGGGTCCGATATGTCCCTGATATATTATATTACAGGTTATATTACATATACATGTATATTATGATATTTTATATTACAGTCGTATAATGAAGAAAATGTGACAGCTGACAAGTCTGCTGTCTTTTATGACGTTTCAAGTGTCTGTTGCTTCGATCGACGAATTTACACTCGTATTTTTCAACACTTGCATTTCGTCTTGCGAACAGAGCAGTCGGTTAGCTCGATAACTCACAGCGTCAGATTGAGGACCACATCGGTAAGCTCATCCTAATAAACAGTAAACCTTCTAATAAACCGGTTGATTTTCATAAGGGAGATAGATATAGCGTGTTTGTCTGGCGACCGTAGTGTAGTGAGATTACCGGTACAGGGTACTGGAAATGCTGGGGGCAAAATACTAAAACTGAAGTAGTGCTTGGAATACACAATTTGGGGGCGTTGTTGTCCACATTATGTGTGTAACAAACTATCAATGTGTGATATCACTTGAGAGAAGGTTATTCTTAGTGTTTGCAATATTTTATTATTTCCATTTGGCAAATTTATTTACATATATTTTTTTAACGACGCACTGTACTAATGATTGTTGGCGTCGGTGAATAATATATGAGATGATGGGATGATGAGATGAGAGGTTATTTTATTAGTTTTTTTTGTGGAAAGTGGGAAGAAGCCGGTCGTGGCCTATTGATAAGGAACCATCCCATTATTGACCTGGACGACAGAGGTGAACCACGAAAAACCCTATCAGGATGATCGACCATGGCGGGAATTAAACCCTGGTCTCCTAAATGACAATTCAGTGTTACAACCACTCGACCACTGGTCTCAGTCTTCCATTTGGCTAATAATTATTATTGTAGTAGTAATGTAATTAATTTTATCTACAAATAGGACGTCATTTCATAGTACAAACAGTTGAATTAAGATGTTTTGTTATTTTCAAGCACTGTGAACACTTGAAAGTTCGCCACGATAAAAGCCAAGCCATAAAAGGCAATTATTGTCAATAATTTTAAAAATCGTGGGTTTAATGGGGAGTGAATAACTTATACTTTTCAGTATATTATTGTTTCTGTTATTTTGTATCATTCATTTCCAATGTTTATTTCAAAATGGATGTATTAGGAAATTAGGTAAGTAGTATGAAGTCATGAGACAAAGAAATCAAAAGAATAAGACGGCATTGTTGTTTGAAATTTTCTTCAAATCATATAGGAAATATAACAAGTGACAATGTCAATATTAATTGATATAAGATTGGGAATGTATTCAAAATTCAAATCAATCAAATTTATACAAAGTTGCAGTATTGATACATATTAGTTTCATTATAATTGATTCCAGATTGAAAACTGATTGGTGTGATGCTTCTTATAATTCTGGATTGTAGTGATTTAATTTTATTGATGTGAGAATCTGTGATAATAATAATAAAAATAATAATGATGATATTATTAATAATATTTGTGTATTATGGGTGCAGTATAATGAGTTATAAAATAAGTTTTGTCATAAAATGTATTAAACCCCTGATCTGTACCTTTTCGTTCTTTTTTGCCTGTACGGAAAACATTGATTGTAACATCAAGTTTGGACGATGATGAAAAATTATCCAACATACTTTATGCCATTCATAAAGAGTTACAAAACCTATTTGCATCGAAGGATTATTAGTCACAAATGTTAATACCTACCGCTAAGTCTTTTCTAAGCGGAGTTCATTATTTAGTTTGGACAAACAATTTCCAAATTTTCTCTCCCAAAGAACCAGAATGTTTTCATTTTACTGACAATCATTTTCTTACAGGTTTCAATTTGAAAAAAATTGTGGCATAATTATGCTGTAATTACGAGATTGTATTGCTGCCTGGACATAAATGTCATAGTAGTATTGGAAATGGCATTATCAACATGGGCAAGATGTGTAATAACTTGTGCAATTGTGTTGAAGTTATGTGTAATAGGCATTCAAACACAAGTGAAGAGACCCCATATTATATTTATTATTGCAGATGATTTGGTAAGTTGATGTTTATAATAAAATGAAACCACCAGATTTCAATGCATTATCAATTAAAATTTGCGCTATATTATGAAACAAATATATTAGTGACATAATGTGCTAGTTCAGTATTGTGCTTCGAGGTATATTTGTGTTTTCCACACAAACGTTAAACACAATAGTAACATAAAATCGATTAAATTACCAACATTCAGAAATGAGAATATACTCAGAAGGAAGTAAAAACAAACTCGCAATATGCTTGTTCTTCTTATTTTTATCGAAAAAGATTGTACTTTCCATGAAAAAAACATATCTGCAGTAGAAGCGAAATAATTGGATTCCAAATGACTGACTGTCTTACCTATAATTATTATTGTTCGTTCATCCTTTAACATTGACAATTGGGAGTTTTGGTCAGAAATTATTTAGACTTCCTCAAAGGATTCAATTGTAGCACTAATTATCATCTATCAAATATAACGTTTCTCAAATTAAAATGTTATCAATGCTAATTGTGAACATTATGACACAACATTTTCCAACTCAATCTCTATTTCTCTTTCTCTCTCTCTCAAAATGAAAATAATAAAAAAACATGTCCCCTTGGAAATACAGGCAGTGAAATTGAATTTTGATATTTGTTCATACAAATTCATATTTGATAGTTAGTAGTGAATAGTTCAAGCTTTTTATCTTCTTTTTGATGTTGTTATCTCTATTATTTTGAAATGTACTATCAAAAAATGGATAGGATCTATATCACTGTTATTCTTGGCAAACCCTTCAACATTTTTTGTCTACTGAGAGAGTCTGGTCGATATAGAATTATTATTCTTTCCTATTGTACATTTATATCCATCTTAGCATGTACCAAGATGCATTGAGGGTTGCGTTTGTTTGCGGCCGGGAGATGGTGCCTTCACTTGTCTTGAAAACATGTACCATACCCAGAGGACTTTTCTGTGTAATATGGATCGCTGCTCTAGCGATCTGCTGCCGGCTGATAGGCTGGCAAACTTGATGACAGAGAGCTGGCCTTGAAAATATCTTTGGTTCCTTCTATCACCACTTATCTACGCACGGTCAATAGTACTTTAAATGTGGACCGTGAATCGGAACATATTCCTACCATGGGAGGGATAGGAAGTGAAGACACCATCTCCAACTGGCAAACGCAACCCTCAATGCATCTTGGTATGTACCAAGTCCTCAACTGAAATGAAAATGGTTAGAAAAACTGGTATGATCTACTACTCATTATCTAGGGTTGGAACGACGTTGGTTTCCATGGTTCTAATCAGATTCCGACACCAAATATTGATGCATTAGCATATGATGGTCTGATATTGAACAATTACTATGTTGCACCTATTTGTACTCCAAGCCGTAGTGCCCTAATGACAGGCAAACATCCCATTCATATCGGTAAGTACAAAATACATTTTCTTCTTCTTATTATTATCATTCGATTTTCTTTCAGAGGACATATACACTTGATGATTTATAATGTAACATGTATGAAACATCAATCAATTAATCAAAAACAATCACATAGGTAAAAACGAATACAATCATGAAATCAAGGGTCTGGGAAAAAACAGATACTTGGGCCAAAAATCACAATTATCTAATTCAAATTTTCTCTCATCAATTATTTACAATATTGCAAAATAATCAACATTAAAAAAGAAATAACCCCATACATATTGAAAAATTCAGATGGAAGGTGATGTGAATATTGGATAATTTCAAGCCGCACGAAAATAAGAAGCTAAAGAAAAAAGAATTCGTGTGTGCAGGCAAGATGACTAGAAGTATTTCTGTAAATGCTATACTGATAATGGAGCAAACCACATCAAATCGAATACATTTAAAGTACTTACTGTTTAGAAGAAACAAATTGTATATAGGCCTACAAGGAAAGAATAAAAATATACGAAGTGTCTGGTTACACTCAAGTGTCATCAACCTTTAGGGCTCGAGGAGGCTGCTGACACTCAGTTTAATTTCCGGATTCGTTCGGGAGGGTTCGGCTTCTTCGTCCGAGTCCGAGTGGTCAAAATAAAGGAAATGGCCAAAATAATGACAGCACGGAACCGTTCTCTGCAGCTTAATGGTTAGCACACCTGACTCTCATTGCAGAGAACTCTGATCGCATCCCGCCT
>OZ023327.1:60704778-60726323 GCA_964007535.1 Brachyptera risi | reverse complement strand
ATATATATATATATATATATATATATATATATATATATATATATATATATATATATATATATATATATATATATATATATATATATATATATATATATATATATATATATATATATATATATATATATATATATATATATATATATATATATATATATATATATATATATATATATATATATATATATATATATATATATATATATATATATATATATATATATATATATATATATATATATATATATATATATATATATATATATATATATATATATATATATATATATATATATATATATATATGAGTTCTAAGTTAGCCCTTTATAAGATGTTGTTCTTGTTCTTTTAATTTTCTTTGTTTGACGTAGTATTCCAATTTGTTTAGCATCATATATTCTGATTCACTTATCTATTTTTGCTGAAAGCCTAATTTTCAGCATATTTAGGTGATAGTGCACTATTCCACCAGAATACTCACAAATTTGAAGAAATTAAGCCATATTCCAAACACATTTATTTCCGTTGTTGCCTACAAACACATTTCCGAAAATCAACTGTAAAAAACGAATGACCAAGTTGAGAAATAATCTTTGTGCCTTGCCTTAAATAGCCCTCCTGTTGAAAATGAGTACGGTAGTTTGTGGTTGACTTCTTGCTTTGGATCAAAACCGGGCGACTGGCAACTCGGAAAAATCTTGAATTTTGGTTGTTTATCAGTTTGTAATAAGGTAATAGAAACTAATAATCCCTGGAATTATTACGTGGAGATTACCATTATTGATTGAGTTATACTGTCACTATTCATTGAAATGGACAGATCGCCCATGTTGTGCCCTGTTCAAACCATCCTGCCTTTCATCCTCATTCCTAATTGTGGAACAAAGATTTTGTGTCAAGTTTTGATGTTATTAAAAAAATCAAGTGATCAGTTGTTGATTAAGAGTTTGCAGCTGTCTACTTCGGAAAGCCAACCACTTGTTCATTTGACCCCGAATCTTGAACGTGAAGATTCAACTTTCAAGTTTGTTGAAAACGATTCAATTTTCAATTTTCAAAATCATCAGCGCTTCAAAAGGAGATATTTCAAATAGTTAATGCTACCAAAATTGAGAATTAGTGCAATGTTCCTGCAACTGTACACCACACTGTGTATCACCGCTTTCTGACTGTATTGATATGGTGGAGCCATCATCATAATTACGCATTATCTCAATTTTTTGATGTCTATTCTCAAGATACGACTTTATCAAGTTTCTCTTAAAAAAGCAGAAAGGAGAAAATATCGAGATAAAAATTGATGATGATATAAAAATAAAAGAACCACATAAAATTGTTAATGAATTCAAAAACTTTCACTTGAATGTTGCTACATGACACCATATGTAGGAATATTATTACTACAGAGGAACAAAGGTATAATATAATTAGTAAAATTGACACAAAATGAATACGTACAATGTTTCTTGATGTTTCTTCCTTGACAGTTGGCTCATGATGTTGTTCAACATTTTATGAAATTATGTGTTGGTTTCCAGCTATGGTACAGAAGTTGGATCAATCAGTTGGTAAAGTTGTTCAAGCTCTCAGTGCTACTGGTATGCTGGAAGACAGCATCATTGTCTTCACAACTGACAACGGTGGACCCGCGGAAGGGTTCAATCAAAATGCAGCATCCAATTGGCCTCTCAGAGGTGTAAGTATGTTCCTGTAGGCATTGTTCTCCAAGAGCTATTTCGATTTGAGTCTCAAGTTATAAAGTTAAATGCATATAGGTATATTGAAGTATTGAAGGTGTAAAGTATGAAGGTATAAAGATATTTTCATCATGAAACTGTTATCGATCGTTGACTTTTAAAACTACGCTGAAAGTCTAGTTTTTTGGTAAAAATTGCTAGTCACAAGGAAAAAATAGAAACAGGTGTGTGTCAGGAACTGTGTTTCAGAAATAATTGGACAAGATTCAATGATAGAACATGTAGTAGGAATTGTGTGTTGAAATGCATACCACTATTAAACACGAACAGTTCAATACAAAATTTATAGTATACACAAAATATGAAATTTAATGACAATTCACTCAAAAAAATACTGATCAATTCTGTATTTGATTTTGCAGCTCATGGTGAATGGGTGATTCGATTGAGCTAGACCTGTAGTTGTTTTAATCAAAGATCCAAGGGTGTTCAATACTATTAGGTGGGCATCTGTAACGAAGGAGGAAATATGTGGCTGTATTAATATGGACCACGATATTACTTGTGAGTTGGGTTTCTGGGACGTCTCTCTGGTTCAGAACTTTTGAGTACCGTATCAAAAGGATAAATTCACATAGGAATTACTAGAGATATAGATAACGGTTAATGAATTCTGCTCTCAATGCTGCTACGTGGATAAGCTTAAGGAATTCTGTGGAGAAAACCACTTTCATGAGTTGTCACATCATTGCTGGGCACACATTCCTGCATCACCACTGAGCTTGTATCCCAGGACATTTCAAGAATAGTGCCCCTAATAATTTTTTTCTTTGCATAACTGCTTCTATCAATGCATCCACGTGGAATAAGAAATAAAATACCAATATTGCCACATTTGTCATATTTGGAAACTAATGCAAGGTGGTCTCGAACTTGCCGGTAATTATCAAAGGTCATCAGTGGCGTGCAGACTATATCCGATTGATTGAAAAACTGGGTGGTACCACCCCCTGGCCCCTTTACCCTCATAACCATTGGAAGAAAATATTCATGAAAGAAAGTTATGAAAGTTGAACGATGAATATATACCTAGATGAAGTAACCAATCCAGACTAAACGTGTGCACAAATACGTGTTAACGGTCCAGGATACTTTCCATGATTATGATATATAGGCCCATATTGACTATTCAATTTATCCATGAAGTTAGGTATGAATTTGGTGTTGGCATTGCTTTTGTTTCGTCATCATCTCATCTCACAATGCTTTAGTGCGTAACTTTCAACCCCCAAATGACAAAACTTGTATGAGAAGCAGAAGCCCAATGCTTAACTAAAAAAAATATGAAAAATAATGTGCATATCGGAGTAGTTGAGAATGTTAGCAAAGCATACATAAAAAACTACATATTCTTCACACATTTCAATTGAATAATCTTAGTTATGTGTAGGTGTAATTATACATCATCCAATTGAAATTGTCCAGATTAGGATCTGTGTGAGGAACTACTAATTATCTGGATCATCAACATTGACTTTTGATACTTGCACGTCGTCAAATAGTATAGGCTCATGCAAGGTGCTTCGATTGGTATATAACGGCGATAAAATTTTATTGGTGAGCTGCATAGGAAGTCTGTAATATCATCACTTCATCACCTGCTCATTCATACCCCTGAATGACCTAGCTGTTGGTGGGGTCCTCCAGCAAAAATAATCACCGTCCTGGACTCCTGGTTTCAATTTCGATTTCGAGGTTCAAAGTCATCAGTTGAATATTCAATTTTAGCTATAGATACGCAACTCATGCTAATTCCCAATGTAGACTCTCTTCAGAGCTAGGAAACATAAGGATGAACTGTTGTATTTTTCAGTTTTGATTGCATAGTGAATAAAGTTTAAATTAGATTTTGAATCAGATTATTTTGATAGTCAGTTTCTCTCAATTGAGTAAAGTGTATACGCCGACTATTTTTTTTCGATTTGTGTAAAATATTCTCCAAGATACAGGTTTAGACAGGAGAATGCTGCATGAAAACAACGTGAACGCTTGTATTTTGCTTCTCTGTTTTAATGCAAGAAAAGGTTTTAAAGTACCGGTATTCGATTCCAATTGAAAGTTGAATGCGTAGTGTAACTATATTATATGAGTATAAAGTGTTATTCGTACCGTGGTATCAGTTCATTTATTATTTTCAATATACGCCTGGTTGCACAGCTCTGGAACGCTGTTGCCCATCCATCGGTACAATAGCCATAATCAAATGTTGAATTAATTGCTTTAACATCATGATTATTTCTTCAGCCAGAATGTTTGAAATCCCCCGAATAAACCAAACGATACGGAATTATGAACCAAAACTTGTGATATGGAAAGCTCAAGGCAAGCACGCAGGCACTGTAAAGAAATCAGTATTGTTTCAAGAACAATTCACAACTAAAAAACCTCATGGTGTCAAAATTATTTTGTTGAATTCACACATTATTCTCATTTTAATCGGGAGCTGTTCATGAAACATATTTTTCTATATATGGTTGGCATCACACATTCGATATCACAACTTAAACTCAATAATTTTGAATCAGATCAAAATTCAGAGTATTCTTCCAATTTTTTAAAATTTTGGCTATATTTAACTTTGACTGAAACACAATCTATTTGAATAATCTTGATACATTTGTGAACTAAATATCGATAGAATCTCTCTGAAAATGGAGGAATGATGAGGAATGATTTGAAATTTGAAATATGCCTTTTAGGATATGAGATAATGTGTTTCGTTATTTCTTAGAAAACAAGGTGCACTTCTGTACTCACATGCATTCATCGAGCAAAGTAATTTCAGTTAATTAAATTAAACAAGCAGTTCATGTTTTAACTGTTCAACTATATAACTCAGCGCAAGCAGGAGAAGGAGTTGACGAAAAATATCACTTTTCACCAACATATTACCTTTGATGACTGAATCGAAATGTACGGAATTTGCTACATTTTTGTCATGTGATAGCCCTAATGATTCCGAACAATTTTTTCCAAATATTTTACGTTCCAGCATTGTCAAGTTTGAAGATGCTCAAAAATGGCCTCTTGTGTTCCTAGTGAAAGATGTTTGATGCCTGTGGGTCTTGAGAATTGTCAAATACTCATGAATTTAATAGAAACTCACTTTAAAATAAGAGAAGAAAAGTCAAGATGCCAAAATTTCTTCACCTTCGGCGATATCGGCCTCTGGCGGCTGGGGCTATGCTCAGACCCCTAGTCAAAGACTTTGTTATTGTGTATACAGTATACGTCTGTCTTGGGCTCCGCCCCCGACGTACATCTTACACTGTGGTGAGCTATCACCATATCTAGATGAGTTATTGCTAATCTAGATTTTCATCTACACGTGTTTTGATTTTTCTGATTTCCAATTCTGAAATTCCACACATATATTGAAAAAAGCAGGAAGTAGTTAATATCCAGCTGTTTGAATATTTGAAAATTTATCAAAAACCCACTTCGAAATAAGAGAAATGTGAGTCAAGGAATCAAATTTTTTTCGCCTTCGGCGATATTGGCTAACAGTGGCTATGGCTGTGCCACAAACACCCTCATTGAGGGCTTCGTTATCAACTTATTGTGTATACGTTCGTCGGGTTACACCCTCGAAATATAAGCCCTACATCTCTCACAGGGGAGGGGGGGGGGGGGAAACGTCCACCAGAGGGTGTCTGCGCCTATGCTATTTTCACCTCTGCACGCCACTAAAGATCACTTAAATGTCACACAATCAAATGCGTCAGACTTGAACACCTTGACGTAATTCAATGTATTGTTTACGTTAATGTTAAATGATGCAATCGACTGTGTTTTATCGTCTTTTTTTGTCTTCACTTGAAACAAATGGAAAACACTTGGATTACGATCACGGTGGGGTCGAACCAAATCAGAAATAACTAAAATGCACTACGTACTTTCAATAACTAACCATGCTCTGCTACCATGAAGCGAATTAGAGATTGTTAAAAGGGCTAACAGAACACACTAGGGCTATTTTAATGACTTCTTTATTCATCATTAAACTCCAGTAATACAATATAACGATGTAATACCTGGTTCAACTCTCGACTGGAGGCTACGTCCTCCTAACTCGAATAATTCTCAACCTGTCTGAAGTAAGTAAAATGGCAGAATGGATAAGTTTAGATTTGGTCGAGTTGAGAATCGGACAAGTTGAGAATCAGACGAGTTGAGACTATCGTACTGTTGGTTGAGCTAACCACTTGTAAAATCAGTCAAGTTGAGATTTTATCGAGTTGAGATTCGGTCGCATTGAGAATTGGTTGAGTTAGGATATGGATGAGTTGAGATTGTTACCAAAGGAGCCTTATTTAGAATAGGTCGAGTTGAGCTTGGTTGAGTTGAGATTCCGCTGAGTTGAAAATCAGACGGGGCGAGACGATTATACTGTAGGTTATGCTAATCGCTTGTAAAATCAGTCGAGTTGAGTTTCAGTCGAGTTAAGATTTGGTCGCGTTAGGATTCGGTCAACTTAGGATTCGGTCGAGTTGAGACATCGGAGAAGTTGAGATTCGGTCGAGTTGAGACAGCTATTTAGGGGCTGGCTCCATACATTTTATTGGGCGTTCATCGTGAAGATGAACAGCCATCATAAATGAATGAATAAAAGATTTTCTCTCGAGTTGAGATTCAGTCGAGTTGAGATTCTGACGAGTTGAGAGTCGCGACGAATTGGGACTATTGTACTGCGAGTTTGGCTAAACGTTTGAAAAATCATTCGAGTTGAGATTCGATCGAGGTGAGATTCGGTCGGGTTGAGATTTGATTGAGCTGAGAATCGGACGAGATGAGACACTCCCTCGAATGGAGATCCAGTCTGGTCCTGCCTTATCGATGCATCACAATCTATACAGTGAGGCAACGTGACAAACCAAACATAATGAATAATGAACAGCCAGAGGCATCATATAAAGCTGTATAGTTTTTAGGCCAAAGTTTGAGAAAAGCAATTACAAAGGTTTTGAGGATCCCATAAGATTTGGCTGGGAGGGAAAATTTGGAGAACAAACTCCCAAAAAATCAAATTTTTACTGAGTGTAAACATATAAAGGTACACGTCATAACAATTTTCACCCGGATCGGACTAGTCGTTTAGAAAGAAATGATTCCAAAAAACGTTTTTCTATATCAAATAACTAGAATTATTGGTTATCTCACAACGTATATGTTACGTTTGTCTAGTAAATACAGAGAACCAACTGTGGATAACCTTGAGGAAGGCTAAGGAGGGAAAGGATCTCGAGGGAGATAGAGTGGGTAAGGTTAGGGGATGGTATGTAGATGAAGTGAGCATGGGGAACGGGCCTAGGAGTAGTGCTGAGTATAAGGGTAAGGAGACACCTGTGGTAAAGGTAATCAGTGATAGGCAGGATGAAGCTAGGGCTAAGGTTGGGAAGGCAATGGGAAAAACCAAGGCTAAGGAAGTACTTAGGACAGAGGAAGATAGTGGTAGACTGGGACAGAGTAGGGCTGCAGAGGAGGTTGAGGTTGAGGCAGACAGGGAGGGCTTGAGAGGGGTGATGCTGCTAGGAGACTCACTCGTTCGGGGAGTAGGAGCGCAGGCCGGGGGAAAGCTGGACGTCACAGTTTTACCGGGAATAGGGGTAGTTAGGATGAAGAAAGTGTTGGAACAGGTTAGTGAGAAGGATGCTGCAGGGAAGGCGGTGATAGTTCATGTAGGGACAAATGACGTGAGTGGTAGGGATGGGTGGGGAAAGGTCAAGTTAGTACAGGAGATGGAGGGGCTAGTGAAAGTAGCTCGTGGGAGGTTTGGGGAAGGTAGGGTGGTGGTTAGTGGGATTTTATATCGTAGGGATATGCAGAGGGGGGTCATCAATGGTATGAATGACTTTCTTAGTCGTATGTGCGAAAGAATGGATGTGTGTTTTGTGGACTCCAATTGTTGGCTAAGAGGAGAAGGATTAGGTGGGGATGGACTTCATTTGTCAAAGGAAGGGCAGCGTATGTTTGGTGGGCTGTTAGGGAGGGTAGGTGATAGGCTGGGAACACAGGTTTGACTTGAGGGGGGTGCGATGAATGAAGAAAAGGGGGGGAGAGTGGGTGGGGGGGGAAATAGGTCGAGGGAAAGTAAATGCCAGGAGATTAACCTAATGGTAGTAAATTGTAGGAGTCTAGCAAATAAGGTGGATGAATTTAGAACGCTATTAGAATTGTACCAGCCAGAAGTGGTGGTGGCAGTAGAGACATGGTTGGGAGGGGGTTTTACAGAAAGTGAATTAACTATAGATCGTTACACATTGCATAGAAGAGATAGGGATAGGCATGGAGGGGGGGTAATGGTAGCAGTTAAAAGAGGTATTCAGGGGACAGTGCTCTGGAAGGAAGAGGAAGCAGAGATGATGGGAATGAAGATAACAGTAGGCAAACAGTCACTTGAGGTAATCGCAGCATATAGGCCTCCGGGGGGGGATTTAGGACTGCTTCATTGCTTAGAGGATAGGCTTAGTGCTAGGGATAATGTAGAGAGTTTAATTATAGCGGGAGATTTGAACATGCCTAACGTAAGATGGGAGGTAGGAGGTAGAGAACAAGGGAGGGGAGTAATGCAAAACATCGTTACGGGCATATTAAACGAAGGTTTTCATCAGGTTGTGGAGGAGGGAACCAGGAGTAGAAGGTTAGGGGGTACAAATATTCTAGACGTAGTGTTAGTCAGGCCGAGTGAGTTGTGGGCAAAAACAGTGATTGTTGATGGCATTAGCGATCATCGGGTACCTATAGTCAGCTTAGCTTTAGCTCCGGTTCAAACCGATAACGTTGGGAAGAAAGTTTGGGGGTACAAAAGGGTGCAGGCAAGAGAGGTTCAAAAAGCTTTTGAGGATAGGTTTGAGAAGTGGTGTGAGATAGACAAGCGTGATGTTGAAGGTCTGTGGTTCAATTTTCGGAAAGTATATGAGGAGGTTAGAGATATGTTGGTTCCCTATAAGGTGTTGCAGGCAAATGCAGATCCTGCCTACTATAATAGTACAGTTAGGAGGCTTAAGAGAAAGGGTAGAAAGATGAGTAGGAAATTGAGGGAGTCAGGGGAGGGAAAGGAAGCGATCAGGGACCTGAGGCGGGACTTAAACAAGGCTAAGAGGGAGGCGAAAGAAAACTTCATGGGTGGTATGTTTAATGAACGTGATGTACAGGGTAGCTGGAATAGAATGTACAGGTTTGTTTCTAGTCAGAAGGGTAGTAGTAAGGAGTTGCCCACCTTAGTTGATCAGGGAGGGAATGAGTGGAAAACGGATAAGGAGAAGGCAGCAGCATTAAATAGATTCTACGGGGAAGTGTTCAATGTGACTGGATTTATAGGGGAGGGAGAAACAACACTGGAGGGGGAGGGGGAAGAAGTCCTGCTTACAGAGGGGGAAGTGTGGAATGTATTGAGGAAACTAAAAAGTGGGAAGTCACCAGGCATAGATGGGGTGCAAAGCGATCTCCTGAAATTAGCGGGTAGGGGGGTTGTAGGTTATTTGCTAAGGTTGTTCCAAGCCTCACTCACAGCAGGTATAGTACCGCAAGATTGGAAAAAAGCGGAGGTGGTTCCAATTTCAAAGGGAGGGCAAAGGGGCAGGGTAGACAACTACAGGGGAATCAGTTTAACGTCACATGTATGTAAGATGATGGAAAGGGTAGTTATAAAGAGAATAATGGAGAAAGTAGATGAACATAGGGGTATTTCGGAAGTGCAGCATGGGTTTAGGAAGGGGTATTCATGTGAGACACAGTTGTTAGGTTTTGCGGAAGAGCTGGCAGGGGTAGTAGACAAGGGGGGCTGTATTGATGCAGTGTTTTTAGATTTTGAAAAGGCTTTCGACAAGGTAGATCACTCTATACTATTAGGGAAGTTAAAACTGTCCATTGGGAATGCTGGGTTAGTTAATTGGATTGGAAACTTTCTTCAGGATAGAGTTCAAACGGTTCGAGTAGGTTCGGAGGTTTCAAGTGAGGTTAAGGTTACGTCAGGAGTTCCACAGGGTAGTGTGCTAGGTCCGTTATTATTTGATTTATATATAGATGATCTGACTAGGGTTGTTAATTCGAGAATAAGGTTATTTGCAGATGATTGTGTGGTTTATAGGGAAATCAATACAGAGGAGGATGTAGTAGCTATTCAGGCAGATTTGACGGCACTTAATTGTTGGGTTCAGTTGAACAAGATGGGGTTAAATGAAGGGAAGTGTAAGTTAGTCACCTTTGGTAGGAGGAGAGTGAGGGCTGATGTAGTGTATGATGTAGGAGGGAAGTCACTTGAGTCAGTGGAAAATTACAAGTACTTGGGGGTGGTATTTGATAGACGTCTAGGGTGGGGGAGTCAGATTGAGAGAATAGTAAAAAAGAGTATAAATGCACTAAACTTTGTAATGAGGCAGCTTAGGGGGACAAGTATGAAGATAAAGGAAAAGGCTTATTTCTCGTTAGTGCGTCCCATGGTGGAATATGCTAGTTCAGTTTGGGATCCTTATAGATTAGGTGAGATAAGGGATGTGGAAAGGGTGCAAAGGATTGCAGTTAGAAGGGTTACAGGTAGGGTTAGGAGGTGGAAATGGGGGGAGAATGAAAGGGGGGAGAGGGTGAGAATATTGGAGAGTCCATCTGAGATGATCCGAGACTTGGGATGGCGGGAATTGGAAATACGGAGAAAGGAGGATCGAATCTGTAATTTCTTCAGGGTAATGGAAGGAGAAGGGGGCTGGGGAGAGTTGAATAGGTTGATTGTAAGGAATGAGTCAGGGTATGGGGGTAGGCGAAGTCATGACAGAGCAGTAGTTATAAAGGGGGCTAGATTAGATGTCGGTAAGTTCTCTTTCTTGAATAGGACAGGTAGGGATTGGAATGGGCTTAGTAGAAGTATACTTGAGGAGGATGAAATAGGGTTGAAGCTATTCCGTCAGAAGGTTAGGGAGGCGATAGGATAGGATTGATAGGGAACTTGCCACCGCGCATTTATGTGCAACTGCAAGAGTTAATAATAATAATAATAATAACCTTTTCCCAACGAATTGATATTTTTGTCCATATAACTCATTATCAATCGAAACCTAATTACTTACTACAAATCTAGTAATGTAAACCTTTCATATCTAAAGTGAACACATGGATTGAATCAATAAGGAAATATTTAGGAACAATCGCAGGAATCTTCTGGTGTATCTGCTCTCATCAATATGTTTTCTGATTCTAGGTGAAGAATACGCTCTGGGAAGGCGGTGTTCGTGGAGCTGGTTTCATTTGGAGTCGTTCTTTGAAATCTCCTCGTAGAGTAGCTAGCCAATTGTTCCATATAACTGATTGGTTACCAACCTTATATGCAGCTGCTGGAGGAGACACAGAGTGAGTAAAACTTGCATTCTACAGTCAAATTGGGAATGTTTATGTGTGTGTGTATGTTTGTGCATATGCTCTATACCCCTTGAAAAATAAATCATCATAATGGATCGCTTAAAAGTGCATTGCTTATTGCTACTGGGACACTGGAAAATGGTAAATAGAAAACCCTTCATTTTGCTGTACATAAAATTTGCTGTATGGAACTGAAATCATCAATATTGATAGAAAACGTCTCCTGTTATTTCAGGCAGTTAGGTGTCATCGATGGTCTTGATTCGTGGATAAGTCTATCTCAGAATCTGAATTCCAAACGTAATCAAGTATTACACAATATCGATGATATATATGGTAATGCTGCGCTCACTATTGGAGAGTGGAAAATTGTGAAAGGTAAATAGTAAAATGAATTATCGGCTCGAATGTTTGATTTTGATTTGTTTGATTTACTTTTGCAATTGATAGAATTTTCATTTGCTTAATTATAATTGATTCAACTTTCAAAATTGATTTGTTATGCAAACTGAGAATAATAGGACACGAAGTTACAGAATAGATCATCATGGACAATACTCGTTCGAAGGTATGTCTGAATTTCTAAATGTAATATAAATGAACAACCATTCTACTTTTTGTAATACCGTATTGGTAGAAGGATGAATAGAATTTTGTTGAATTGTTGGTGTGTATACTTCATCCTTATCACTTTTGGTTTATTATATTTATTCATTTGAATAAAAGGAGACATTGTTCTTGAAAAATAAATAATAATAATAATAATGATAATATTTTTTTTTTTTTTTTTTGATTCACACATTTTTAGTACAAATTATAAAATCAGGAACTCTGCTACTAAATATCCTACAAAGCCTCTGATGACACTTGTCTGTATAGGCAAGTATTAACATACTACATATAGTGAACATGATGTAACTTCATGTGTTATAACCACTTATTACACAAACTTGAAAGTATTAAACATTTTACCCGTAATTGAAATTGTAACATAGCACTGAAATGGAAATAAAAGGTTCATTCTTAACAAATAATTCGAAAATTCTTCTACTTGGTTCAATTTCTGAATAAAAAAACATCCATTGATTACTACAAAAAGAACAACATATAAACACAATAAACTCAATTTGAGAAAATTCTGAGTTTCTAAGGAAAGGAAAAACATAATCACCTATTGATAAGCCAAGTTCGTAGTACTTTCTTTACTTCTTGATAGGTAGATAAACTAGTAAGATTCGGTGGCAACTGATTAAGTACATATGGTATAACTAAACTTAACATTCTTTTACCGTATTTATTGATGAACGGTGGCACTACGTATGTTGTTCTCTGCTGAAGGCGAGTGTTAGCACTATGTACAAATTTTATTTTATGATCACTATTGAAATAATATCTTATTAGAAATCTATACATAAACTGGTCTTTTAGGGGTAGAAGGTCACACATTTTATAATAATTTTCTATAGAGTTATTAGCCATGGGGGGTGCAATAGTTCTAATTATGTGATTCTGAATTACTATCACACGCTGAAGGTGTCCATCAGAAGTACTTCCCCAGGATAGCAAGCCATACAGCAACAAGGACTCTGCTAACGCATTATATACAGAACGTAAGGTTTTGAAAGGCAGTAAGAACAAAAAGTTGATATGAGCAAGACCGTAATCTTTTACAAAGAGTGTCAATGTGAGGTCTCCAAGAGAATAACCTGTCAATCACAACACCAAGATATACATGTGTCGGTACATTTTCAATTAAGTCGATACAATTACAGTTCTCAATTAAACTATGTAAGCATTCATTTTTATGACTTTTCAAGTTAATATTTTTATCTAGATTTTTATTAAATGGCGAACATATATGGACAATTTTCGTCTTATTAGCATTGATTACAAGGTTTCGATCATGTGTCCAGAGCAGTACTCTGTTAAAATCCTCTTGTAAATATGTTTCTGCTACATTTACATTTTTATGTGAAGCTATTATTACTGTATCGTCTGCGTACATTAACATGGTGCATTTGGACATACATTTGAACATATTATTTACATAGATGAGGTACAAAATAGGACCTAAAATGGAGCCTTGAGGCACACCACTATCACATGACTTATTCAAGCTACACACATCACCTATTTTAACTACAAACTTTCTATTGTCCAAATAGCTCACAAACCATTGTAGTAAAGGACCTCTAATACCAACACACTCAAGTGATTTTATCAACGTCGCGTGATTTAACGTATCAAACGCTTTTGTAAAATCTATGAAAAGAGCAACTACATGTTTAATAATAATAATAATAATAATACTAATAATAATTTTTCATTTCCAAATTTGTGTACAAAATTACTACCCTTCTTACAAAGGTGTTTGGAAAATCATATGACAAATTAAATAGCATACACATGTTTAAAAAAATGAAAATATCTTATGTTTGTGAGGAGAGTGGAGACTAAGAGATGAAGAGAAAGAGAGTGCATACGAATTAGACGCTTGTCTTGTATTTATTGTGACGGTGATTATGTCAATGACACTCAATTCAATATGTTTATTCTATGTATGTGGGCCTACACTATTTATATGCCAGTTTGATGACAAGTGATACACACATATATAGATTTTTTTTCCCTTGGAAAGGACTTGATTTGAATAATATTATTTCGTTATGGATGATATGAGATGAATGATAGATGATGATGCAGGGTAAGAGAAACAAGTGATGTGAGAATGATGAGGTGAGTACAGGCATGGAGGTTGGGGGTTGTGGGGGTTGGAGGTTGAAGGTTTGATGGAGGTTGGGGTTGGTTGGAGGATATAAAAAAAAATATATATGAAAATGATCAGAAAAAGTATTTTCAAATCAGATCCTTGATTTTCAGGCACTACATACAAAGGTGCTTGGGATGGATGGTATGGTCCTTCAGGTCGAGATAACTCCGAGTATAATGTGGAAAAAGTGATCCTTTCTGCAGCCTCTAGAGCTCTTCATTCTACTTCTGAAGGCCCATCATCCGAGACTATGCTTTCAATGCGAGACGAGTCAGATGTGCGATGCAATACACAGATAGATAAGATATTGCTAAAAGACAGCATCAAGTGCAAACCATTACAGGAATCATGTTTGTTCAATGTGAAAGCAGACCCTTGTGAGATGCATAACTTAGGAAAGAAGTAAGTAGGTATGGTGTGGAGAAGATTTACGTATCATTGGTAACACTGAGGGATCTGGACCCTTACCACTACTGCCACTTGGAATAACGTCTTGGGTGTAGCTAGCTCCAAGAGACTATAGGACTTGGATTAGTGAATATTTACTATAAGAGCCAAGTACCATTGCTACATGTGCATCGGTAGTTCGTGTATATCTATTGTTGTTATTAGCACAGAATCCTAGCTCTGCTCATGAGGTGGATGACGAAACATGTCAAGTTTCTGTGATCTAAGAGACTGTTACTTTGTCAATATTTTGTATTGTCACATGGTTTTAGCTCTCTTTTTAATATTATCCAATCAAAGTCCCAGTTTTTTGGAGTTAGCTAGTCCTAGGACATTATTTCAAGTGATAGTTGTGGACCCAGGAGTCTGGCATGTTTGTCTCGTTATAGTAGAATTACATTTTCATCAAATTTACTCTCACCTTTGAGAACCTTGACTTTTTTCTCCCTCAAGTTTAATAACTTTTTCTAGAAAAATATTGAAACTTTTCTAGAGATAGTATGTAATTTCTTCTTTCATCAGGATCGAAAACCTGATTTACAACTAATCAAGGCAAAGGATGAATTGGGAAGACTATTTTAAAGCAGCGCTGTTTGGTGGTTTGACCACCATTTGACTTCGAGGCGATATTGTCACAAAATATAAATATTCATATAGGCCTATGACTAAATTAAAGTGATAACAATAAATTTTGAGATCAGGAATGCAACGTCTGTGACCACACTTCTCTGCCGCAGATAAAATATTGAAGTTTCCAAATTGTCCGGAACACATTTAAGATATTAACCATTATTTGCGATACTCAGGCATAATCAATACTATACAAATAATTACCCAGCTCTGTGTGTGTGTCTGTGTGTGTATGTGTGTGTGTCAGAAACGTCAGCCCACACAAACTCTCCATTGCTATAACAAATAAATGGCTTGACCTCGCCAAAAGTAACACACCAAAAGCAGAAGACGTCATTTTGAACACTATTATTATGCCTTCTGATTTTGCTGAGTAGTTTATAAATCATTTGAAATCACAAATGGGTTATTTGTAAGAGATTGAGCACGTAATTGTGCTTATCAACTCTTTGCCGTCAGATCTAGGTATTTACTTTTTTCTATGCATATGTGAAACATGACACGTCTCTCTAGTTGATATTAAGAGTAAAATGAACTCGCAAATTCCCATGTTTGAACTGCGTCTCCTGGGTAATGTTTGAATCAATAAGTGATCAAATATTGAGCATGAAGAAAATTGGTAATGAATTATCTGTGTGGTTTTACGGTGCTGAAACAACGAGGTTATTTACGCCAAAAGAAATCTGGTGTACCATTTGGTAAATTGCTGAATATTCGGAATCGGAAAAAGCAACACAAATACTTCGAAACAGTGTTGCTACAAAAAAATCCATTCTTGATTAGTGAAGTCATGACTTCACTAATCAAGAATTTTTCAAAGATTTTTCATAGTGAATGATGATTAAGGGGGGTCCTACCCACAGCAAAACATTTTCAGTGTAAACGTGACATATACACGATTGTAGTGGCTTTCCATCTGATCATATTGTAATGGAACTGCTTCACACCATTCAGAGAATGAATATTCACAATAGGTTACATATTATTTGTATGTACCGGCATGTGTTGAGGTAAAATTTGATGGCAAAAATATCAACTGTCACGGTTATATACAACTTATCTGTCCATCTTTTTTATTATGAAATTTGAGTAATCAGCATTTCAAACAAATATTGTCTGCATCTTATGATGAATTTGGTAATTTTGTATCTTGCATTTACATGCGCCATTTATGATGATTATTTATATCTATGAAATCACCCTGTCGGGACTTTTTTTTCCCTTTAAAACCCGGGGAAGAGAAGGTGTTCTGGTTTTATGTCAGTAATCGCAAACAACTCGAATGCTGAAAAGAATTTTGATTTTTGTGAATTGTTATGTTTGTTTCATCATGAAGCATCACTCAGTAACTTGAACTTTTCTTCTGCCATCGCTTGCGTCATGACTGTCTTTGTTATGTTATTTGCTTCCTTACTGCCATGTCATAATTTCGGTTGCGGGTCTCACTTCGCAGCGAATTGTTTTTAAAAATCATGTTTTTTCATACATATTTTGTTGATTTGAATCAACTTCAACACTTATGTGTGTTGATGTAATTGCAATAGTTCTGGATTCAAGTTGAAGTTTGGGTAATTTGTCAAGTTATTACATTCTATAACTACAAGCTCATCACTCATCACAATTAATATAAACTAGAGAAACACTTCTTCTACATCAAGAGGCTAGTAAACCATATAGACACTGAGCAGCATCATAGCATGCATGCATATGTAACTGTAGACAAACTAAATCAATAGTTTATCAATCATCACAAAGACAAGTACGAAGTATCAAAATGTTGATCTGTTGTAGATATCCTGACATTCTTTCTCACATGGAGCAAATGTTGCATTTATGGAACATGACTGCAGTCCCACCAAGCAACTTGAACTGGGACCCCAGAGCAGATCCAAAATTCTGGGATCATACATGGACCAACTTCGGTGACTACTCAGTATTTACTAATGCTGTCAATTAATTATTCCCAGATGTTTTATGTTGTTTCTGTGTGCATAATGTCCCAGCATGAGGGAATTGAATTAAAACAAACAATACATCCTCTTGCATTTTCCATTTCATTTTAGACTACATTAATAAAATTCACACAACTGAAAAAATGAGTTTTTATTTTTTATGTTGATGAAATCTACGATACAATAATTGATTTCATATCCTGGATCAGAAATAATTACTACTTCTTCAGTATTATTTCACACACAATACAAGCACATATTCAAGACGTATTTGAGATTATGACCAAAATAATTCATCATTGCTAAGGTCAGATAGTGTAATGAAACTTGAACTATAATTCGTAATGCTACTGTAATAATTCATTTGATTCACTAGATATATAATTATTGGGGATAACATTGATTAACCGAGGATCCATCATTAATCGATTACCCTTGAACCGATCCTGAAGTTAAAAGATAGATTGTTTTTATCATTTTTATTCCAATCTTATGAGAACATTTCCGTACTAAGATTTTTAAAACTGAAATATTATTTTTGAGTGTGGTTACTTTGCCAGTCCCATATATAATTATCAAGAATGATTTCAAGTGTATGACATCTGATTCAACACTGTTATTTCTTCATTGGAGTCAATGATAATGATTTCCACTGCCACAGACAATGCTATTCATCAGGCAGATCTCAATAACTTGAATATTATTACATGCAAATTTTGCATTCAGTTTATTTGAATTAAGAATCATTTGTTGGTTATTTTCAATCACTATCACACAGAGAAAGAGATTTTGTGAATAATTGATGATTCACTTTGCCCCCAATTTTTTCACCAAATGCTTGATATCTTATGATTTTCGGATGTTCACAAAAAAAAAATGAGAATCGATGTTCACAATTTGAAAATGAGAATCGATTATACCAACTGATGAATCAATCTTATTTTTTCGGGATCAATGCTATCCCTAATACTTATTGTTTGATTTTGTAAATCACTATTTGTGATGTACTGCTAGTAAATAGAAAAACATTAATAATTGAATCTACCATAAAAGTACATAATATTAGGTATCGGTATGATTGATTTTACTGTAACTTTCCAGTTTTTATTTGAACGAACGTATCCCATGCCAGCAGTAGCTCAAAAGATGTCGCTGTCATCACAACTGAAAAATAGATAAGTTGAATCAGTTTGAGTATTCCATAAAATACCAACAGTCTACTACAGTGGAACCTATTTTATACGTTTTTCAGTGGACTGGACTAAAAAAATGTATCAACGTGAAAAACTTAACAATGAAACTATTTAACATGTAGAGCATGTGGGTTGGATCAAAAAACAAAACTTATAAATGTAATAAATGTATAAACAAGAAACTTATAACAGAGGCTCCACTGTTTTGGTAGAAGGACATGATGAGTTAGAGGACAGGAAAGTTCCTATGTGATGAATTTGATCAAAACAGGCTACATATACTTATCAGGTATTCACCGACTAAATACTCAGGTTCATACTACATACCGTATATTCAGCATAATAGAATTGCAAACAAAATGGAGATAGAATTGTCATTTCAGAGAGGGACTGTCACGTTGCTTATTCGGCTCTTTCGGAGTTTGGTAATATTTTGGTAGTCATTCAACATTATTCTTTGTTCTCTTGATTGGACAGAGATATTTACAAAAATTGCAATGAAAAAATATTCTTATATACCATCTACTGTACCTAATTATAATATGACTTCTAATATCTGCAAATATACCATGCAATCATGGAGATAGACAATATCTCATAACTAAGCAATATTCATTTCTATATTAAAAGGGTATTCTGTATTATGTGCAGAAATATATCTATAAATGAAATAGAACACAAATTGACTACAGTAATAATCAGTCTGAACTCTAAGCATATATTTCTGAATATTATCGAATACTATTCATTAAATTTATTCATCAATTGATGACGCTTCCTTATCTATACAAATATACCAGTGGGAAAAAAAATTGGATTTTCAAAAAAGTTATGTAGCATCGCCCATACCAATAAATAAATACATACATTTTGTGTACTCTACGAGTAGAGGCTAGTCATGAACTTGAATGTTCTCAATCTCATTACATTCAAATAAGTGTAACAGTAGGCTCCAATAAAATCACTATTACCATTTTACCATCATGTCATCACTATTGAATTATTCAATTCACTATTCTACTATTACTGCCTTTGTAATATCACTATTTGTATCATATCATTTATTGTCAGTAAGGTTAATAGAGTCGATAGAGACAATGACGTTGATTGGTTCCTTTTTCTGAACTGTATGCTGCATACACAATCACAAACGAAAACAACATCAACAAAAAACATTTTTAAAAAACATAAAAACAGAGCTCGATTTTTTTTGGTAGGTGAAATTTAAGTCTTCGCCACACTTTTCCAGTCATTGTTATTAGCTTTTATATACACATATGCTGAGTGGAAAGAAAGTTTTGCTTCATACATTGCTTACCAAAAAGCTCACAGCGGTAGTTATCGGCCTATAATATATATTGTTTTTATTCATTACATAAGTAATAAAGGAATGAATTGCATGAATGAAATGGCGAGGTCCAGACAAAGAAGTCTGTTCTTACACAGAACCATGGTAAGTAATACAAATAACATAAAATCAAAGAATTGAATGAAATTACATAAGTTACTCATAAATATTAATATTGCATAGGAGAGATGAATATATATCAAATATTGGTATCTACAGCCAAAAAAAAGAGGAAACAAAAATGAAGTAGGCTCTACATCTACTAAAATGGTAGCGTATATAACATATATAGCATATAGCGTATATAACAATCTATTTGGAAGCGTTCAAAATTTATTTGTTTCATTACTTCTCAGTACAGTACTTCTTTATTTTTCAGCCCTTTTCTGCCTTTGTAATTCTCGAGCTTTTTCTCTGTAATTAGTAAATGTGGTAAGTATCTGATTGTGGTGAGGGGAAAGGAAGGAAGAGGTATATCATTGGTCTAAAATTTGCCAATTACACAATAATTAAATTTGGCATAACATCAACATTTGAAAAAAAATCTTTGAAATGGAAATTTCCGTGAAAATTTTCTATTGAAAAATTTTCAATGGGCCATCACTAGTCGGGGCTCGAGATCTACGGCTCTACGGAGCTCCATAATCGAGATTATGTATTTAATGCTAGTGTTTTAGGTACTTATTCCATCTGCATTACTATTACAAGAACCAGAGTTGGGTAGGAACGAAATGAAAGTAACGCGTTCCCGGGAATGCGTTCCTTTTTGGGGGACTTTGAACGAACTAGTTTCTATTCATAAAAAGGAACTTTTTCAGAAACTATGTTAATATTTTTGTGGAACGTAGGAATGAATTCGCGTTTCTTTGAAAGTTTTTTTCAACATCACTGTACTTGTTGAAGTTATTTTTACATAACGCGTGATTGTTATCAATTTGCTGTTCACGGTTGATTAGTTGTTCACAAAACACAAGTCGTGAGTCAAACTACTCTCAGGTATGCTCTATGCTTCCAACGATTGACCAGTCTTACTAACGCTCGTGTGTTCCGTCGAGTCAACCCAATATACAACACCGAATTCAAAGAACCTGCGGTAGCTAGTCATCTACCTAACCCCGCCAAGGAAGGCGTTGACTAATCCCTTCAACTTGCATTCCTGTTGACGTCATATATGACGTCAAACAGGAATGAGGTGTAGTGGTAACTATAGTTACCAATACACCACATAAAAAGAATAACTTCATCAAAAACCAATCACAATTGATAGTATACATTTTGATCAACCAATAGAAAATATGTTCTCATGAAGCACCGACTTCGAACAGACTATCGATGCCCACATGGCTCACACGTTTCATTGTTGTTTATACTTTCTCACTGTTTGGTGACGTTGTGTATTTTGTTTGAGGTTTTACTTTGACTAACATCACAAAAATCACAATGAGTGATACCAAGTAGGCGATTTTTGCAGCTTTTACGGCTTCTGTCTTCCATGAAATTTTCATCAAGTTTAGCATTCCCCTACTTCCCAGTGGTGAGAATATTTGCACGGGGAAAGGGGGGCCTATTTATTAGAGACAGAACAGGTACTGGTAGGCTTTCCAAAAAGAATTTTGAGACTCGAGGATTGGACTGTAAAAGGTAAAAACTATCTTCTAAATAGGACCTGGAATATTTGTAAATATATTTTACCTCATGCATATATATGAATAAATATATATATATATATATATATAAATATATATATATATATATATATATATAAATATATATATATATATATATATATATATATATATATATATATATTTATGAATATATATATATATATATATATATATATATATATATATATTATATATATATATATATATATATATTATATATATATATATATATATATATATATATATATATATATATATATATATATATATATATATATATATATATATATATATATATATATATATATATATATATATATATATATATATATATATATATATATATATATATATATATATATATATATATATATATATATATATATATATATATATATATATATATATATATATATATATATATATATAT
>OZ023327.1:60673545-60704578 GCA_964007535.1 Brachyptera risi | reverse complement strand
TAATGCTCGAACTTCTCAAAATTACTTCATATAGGGCCAACATGGTTCATCTAAGTGTGCGTTAATGGTACTGCTTCTTTCCGATAATAATGATGATAATAAAGTTTGCATCCAATATAATATCAGTATACGAGTTCTCCCTGTGATCCGTTGAATTATTATATGAAATGTTTTATATTATCAATAATAGTCAGCAGTGCGTGCTCTGCGGACTCTGGAATTCTGGGTTTGAAGCCAGAAGAATAACAGATTCATTGCAAAATTGTGGGTTTGATCCTTATTTAAAAATGCTTTTTGACAATTATCGAAGTAACGACAGAGATTTTCGTATAAAATGGGAGTCTTTTATATGAATTAATTTGATATGCGAGGACAAAGGACAAGAACTTTTTCTGATATGGTAAATGAAGGGTAGTATATCATGATTAAAAATGTTCATGTAAATCCGAGGGGTTAACAACTCCTAAAATCAAGTGTACACTTGTCATGAAATCTTCCTGAAATCCCTTGAAATCTTCTTGACATCACGTGAAATCTCCCTGAAATCTGAATTCAGGTGTACACCAAATTTACTAGTTGTTCACCCCTCGTGTAAATCAACCCAACACAATCATGACAACATATCCTCTGAGAACTAAACTTGCTTGAGATCATGCATCAAACATAGCTCTATACTAATCATTCTACTTCATATGAAGTCAAGTTGTACTTTAGAATGATGTGACTGAATTTACTGTTTTCGTATCACAATTCCCAAGTCACATCTGAGATTATTTCAATTTTTATTTTGTGTGGAGGTGGTTGTTTCGAGTCTGCCATCAATCTACGGAGTTCTCTTCATGACCTTGGAGTCGACTGACTTGGCTCTTGGGAAGAAAATGTTCCTCATTTCCTTGGCTTACGTAACTGGTTCAGCATTTGCAGGTAGGTGTTTGCAATATGAGATCAAGGATCAATAACAGACTAATGTACAATCTTATAATAATTTCAATTTGCAAGACAATGCTTTCAAAATTATGTATAAAAGTTTCTGTATAATATGATAAATTGATCATTGATATTGGTATACCATAAATGAAAGGAAACATAATTGTCACCACTCACACCACGTTTTGTCAACTCAACCTAACCTGTTTATGTATTCTGGGTTACAAATATTTCTTTTTTGGATGAACGAAGTTAAATTCGAACAAAACGGAAACTTACTTTTTTTTGGAGTGTCTCTACTGATCAGCTAAATACCTGAAACCAATGATTATGAGATTTTTTGCCGTAATCTAGTTTCGGAGCATACCGGTAATTGAACTGTTGAGAAAAATGGGACAGAACTTTCCGTAACAATAAAAAATAGTGAGGGAGAAAAATAAAAAGATGAGGCATCTTGAACGTGAGAAGAAAAAAAGATTTTTTTCTAAAATATACTTGGCAGTTAGAATCATCTGTTCCCCTGGATATAACAATAACCTAACTACATACGGTACTTTCACAACAAGAGTGCCAAATTTCGAGAAAAACACAACTGAAATGATTTGATATTGTCATGGCTTATGATATCATCGACTATTATATTATATATTGAATTCATTTTGCTCTTGTGCATACTACACTTGACTGTACAAATATAACATAATACGTAATATATATTCAATATGGATTTATCAGATTAAAGGGTGAACCCTTCCATTCTTTCATACAACAAAATTTAATATTCTTGTTAACATTTCAATTATGCTATGAATTTTCAGTTGGGACAGAGCTAGATTTGAATCAGTCAATGTGAAGTTCATGGCCAAGCTATATAACCGAATAATGAAATTTTCAAACAATTTGTATTAGAGATTTATGCAATTTCCATATTGTCGAATGCTCACAACTATGCACATCAGTTATCACACAACTACAACAACTGCAACTGTGTATCACACAGTTGCTTCACAACTAGTGAAAATCATCTCCGTTGGTAAATTGAAGTAATTTTTCTTACACTTGAGCTTTATGGAGCTTTTAAGCATACACAAGTTCAAACTTCCATTCATCCTAATCAAACATAATTAGGTTCATCTTTGTGTATGTAGTACCACTTTCCAGCTTTGGTACCTACCCTGATCATTTGCACGAACTGAATAAAACGGATATCTGTTTTAATCGGCCTATACTGTAACTTGGAATAATATGAGTAATTTAATTTTTTTAAAAATAGAGCTGGTATATAGTTTTCTAATAACACAGCCTGGAACGGTTTGAAATATCCATCGATGTACTTACTACATACTACACATACATACATACTACCATTGACCACATACATACTACCATACATACCATTGACCATTACAGACAAGTTTTGCGTCGATATTGACTTTGAATGCTCCTGTGCCTCCTGGTCTTCCAATACTATAACTTATATTATCTTATCTGTCTACAGATCTCCCTCTGGCAACATCAGTACCTTTCTTTCATCTCTCGAAGAAACTCTTATTAAGCTAACCAAATACCTCCCCAGAGCCCAGCTCCTCCTCTGCGGAGATTTCAATATTGATATTTTTCAGAATAATCAAAACACTTCCAAATTTCTCGACCTTCTTCACTCCTTCAATCTTTTTCAAAGCATTACCTCCCCCACTCGTATCACTTCGTCCTCCTCCACCCTCATCGACAACATTTTTACCACTCTCGATCCAACTATCTATTCCAGCAACACCCTAGACAGCGGTCTCTCTGATCATCTTGCTGTCACCCTCTGTCTCAAGCATCTTTCCAACAACAGCCCTCATGTCAACTCCGTCACCAAAAGATTTTTTTCCGAATCGAACATACTTTATTTCTCCTCCCTCCTCTCAAACGCTCACTGGGATGTTTCTAGATTGCCCGACAGTAACGCCATGTACGAATCTTTCAATGACACCTTCTCCCATCATTTCAACACAGCTTTTCCTGTTCTCAAACGAAAACCTCGCTCAACTCGTTCAAACAGCTGGATCACACCAGACATTATCTCTAACTCAAACAATCTAAGACGCCTTCACCATCTCCACCGACTCAACCCTGACAACATGAACATCAAAACAAGATATCTTTCCCTCAAAAAGATCCATGCAAACGTGAACACCTTGACTACTTAATCCAGTCCTCCAACAACAAATCCAAAACTGCCTGGAATATCATCAAGTCCCACTCTACTCCTCCTTCGCCACGTTCTGACCTATCACTCTCCCTCGACGGTCAAACTATTTCCGATCCGGTTACTCTCTCCGAAAAGTTCAATTCCTTTTTCATCAGCTCTGGCAACACTGCTCCTACCCTGAATTTCTCTCAGTCCCAAACTAGTTCTATTCTCCCCATGACCCGTCCTAACAGACCTTCTATCTTCCTTTATCCCACCACTCCCGGAGAAATCATCCAAATTGCCCGCTCTTTTAGTAGCAAGCACTCCAGTGGTATCGACGAAATCCCCGCCTCACTCCTTTCTAAATGTATTACCTACTTGGCCTGCCCACTCTCAATTATATTCAACAACTCTCTCTCTTCTGGAGTATTCCCCTCTAAACTAAAAAATGCCCTCATCATTCCCATCCATAAAAAGGGCAGTAAATCCGAAATTAATAACTATCGTCCGATTTCTCTCCTATCCTCTTTCTCCAAACTGCTCGAAAAAATTATGTTGAATCGCCTTTCTCATTTGTCATTTCCTTCATCAGCATAACCTATTGTCACACTGCCAACACGGTTTTCAAAAAAATAAATCCACCATCACTGCCATTTTTGATTTCCTCTCTCCCCTTTACTCATCTATTGACAGAGGCGACCACGCAGTCGGTCTTTTCTATGACCTAAGCAAGGCCTTTGACACCATCGACCACAAACTTCTTCTTTCCAAACTCTACGATCTTGGCATACGTGGCACTGCCCAAAATTGGATCTCTTCTTTTCTATCGGATCGCACCCAAATCGTCAAGATCCATTCCAATAACCCTAAATTCTCAACTTCCACTCTCTCGAGTCCCCGCTCCGTCTGCTGCGGGGTTCCCCAGGGATCAGTTCTCGGACCCCTTCTCTTCCTACTGTATATAAATGACCTCCCACCTCTTCTTAACACAGGTACCCTCTCTCTCTATGCTGATGACACCAGCCATCTGATCACTTCACCCCAAAACGACCTTTCCTCCCTAATCACCACGGCCAACCTTCAAACTTCTCACATGTCCTCATATTGTGTCAATAATCGCCTCGCTCTTCAATCTACGAAGACCAGCTTTATTCACTTTCACTCCCGCTCCAAACCACCCTCAATCACTCCCCTCATCAGACTAGATAACAAAATCATTCCTACGACTCCCTCTACCAAATTCCTATAGGCATCACTCTCACTCCTTCTCTCGACTGGGCTCTCCACGTCCACACTATCTCTGTCAAGATCATCAGAAGTTGCTACTTTCTAAGACGACTCAAACACATCGTCAGCCTTCACACCCTCAAACTCACTTACTTTGCTCACCTTCACTCTCATCTCTCTTACGGCATCCTCTTCTGGGGCGCTTCTCCCCCTGCTAACCGTGTCTTTATACTTCAAAAAAGAGCTCTACGCACAATAGTTGGTATCTCCCGTCGCACATCCTGTCGCCAGCACTTCATAGACCGAAAAATTCTCACTCTCTCATCCAAGCTCATTCAAGATGCTAGCTCCTTCGTCCGCATCCATCCCGATCTCTTCCCTCTCAACTCCTCAATCCATCCTTACCAGACCAGAAACAAAAACTCCATCCACATCACATCTCACAATCTATCCTTCTTCACTAACAGCCCTTTTCACCTATGCTCTATCTTATACAATCACTTGCCCTCCCACGTAATCCAGTCCCGCTCACTCAAGTCTTTTCTTTCCAACCTCAAAAGTTTTCTCATTTTAAATCCTTTCTGTAATCTAAATGAGTATTTTTCAAACAACTATCCCTGATTTGCCCTCTAGCCTACTTCACATTTTGAACACCCCCACTTGTACCACTCACCGTTATGAGTAGCGTTATCAATTGCCTTTCCTCAAGTTCCCTAGGACATGACAAGATGATTGAGGGGAGAGAAAAAGTCAATAAAACGTCTCACATGATGATGATACTCCATTCTTACTACTAATGAGTTAATTGTTTCATCTTGATCTCTATTAAGATATTCTTATCTTAGCATGTAGAATATATCTTAATCGTAATAATATTATCTACTTTACATTATATCCTACTAAATGATAGTGCTATTTTATTTTATTTCTCTCTTATTATATGTAAAGGTTAGGTGGAAGAACGATCATGTGATCGAACCTCGCCCTTTTCGATTGTTATGACGGAATTGTTATGTACATGAAAAATAAAGACTATTATTATTATTATTACAAGTAGATGTCAAAGAAATAGGCTATAACATTTGAATATGCTTGTTCCAGATACCTGGTTTCGAAAAGAACAACCTGCTGGATACTCAACTTCTCGTCTCCACTCTTCATGTGCGCTTATCATCATCATTGCAGCGTTCCTGATCAACTGCGCTACCAACATGCTTATATTTCAAATATTGGGCTTTGGGCTGGTTTCAGGTACGTATGTGACATGTTCACGGTAAACTTATATTCGCTATTTGATGATAATTGTTCGCTTAATAATACCACTTTTGATTTGGTGTTTTTAATACCGCTAGAATATTTTAGGGTACACATATACGGATGATATGTAAATGATGTTTCCATAAAAATCACGAGAGTAGAATTAGTCACACATCAGTGATGAAGTGGTGCAACATGTGTTTTACATTCGAAATAATGGTTAACTGAATGCAAACTGCAATGAATAAAATCAGGAGCATATTTTTTTGGAATATATGAAATATTTATCTAGAAATATAGACATATCACATTTTAAATTTCATAATGAAAAAATTCATGGCATACTTTTCAAAATGATATAACAAATGGGTGTCAGAGTTTGTATAGCTAAACAGTCTTTATAGTATTATAACTACAGATGTTGCATTACAATGCCATGAAGGAATAATGAAAACCGGTAACAAACAACTTACATTTTCAAGTGTTGTGATGGATGAACTAAAACATTTCGTTGATGGCAATTTTGTTCAGCATCCATTCAAAACAATGAACGATTGCATAATTTCAGATTTTCATTAAACAATGAAAAATATCCTCATTCATATTGAAACTGGAAGTCAAAATAGGTCTTCTGGAATACAATTTACATATCTGTATTGTCAAACAAATTGGAAAAATTCCCAACAAAATATGTTCTATTTTTTTTCAAAACAGACCCCTTGGGAAAATTCTGAAGAAATGATTTGAAAGTATTTTGAAAACACACTTCTCAAAACAAAATCTCTTAAATTTTCCACAAAAGTTGAATTTGATGTTGAAGCCTCCAACAAAATTTTAAAAAATAATGATAATCATCAATTATTAAAATCAATCCCAACAAAAACGTTTCATTCCAAACATTGAAATGGAGAATAAAATGTGAACAAAATACTGGTCCGAGTTAATTATGCATTATTTCACTTTACCAGTGTACCTTTACGAGGGTATTTATTTAGAAAAAGTAACGAAACAGGATAGTCACTTGATTGAGAATGAATTATTCACCCCTGGAAGACACCCAAATAAGCAGTATTTGCTCAGTATCAAATGTTTTCTCATGCATAATCAAATTCAAATCAATTTTGACTCTGGTCGAAGAACTTTGGGTCAAAATCAGTTGATTGTTAACATGCGCCACTACATTTTATGGTGTTCGTCATAAGCAGCTTGTGTGTATTATTGGTTTAAATTCCTACCAGAGTTTTGGTGAGGGCAGTGGACATAATATATTCGAAATACATCGGTTGTGCACTTCAAAAATGCTTGTCCAGTCAAGTGAAATTTAAACCTAGTTGAACCAGTGCAGAATGAACCTAGCTGTTGATGCGCCGATAAAACACCAACAATAATAATAACAATTATGAACATAATTGAATCCAGTGAACCTAGTTATATAGTTGCATACTAAGATGCTCGCTTATTTCTTTTGTGTTTACAGGTATATGTTCCAGCCAGATAATGACCAACACTGAGACTCTTCTAAGCCACAACTATCCTACTCATGGAGGGTACGTAGTCACCTTCAGTTACGTTGGAGCCGCTGTTGGCAATACAGCAATGCCCGTTTTGATGTACACTCTGGTTATTCATTATGGATATAATGTGGCTGTGCTTGCGTACATTATAGTTCTGTTACAAGGCCTCCTTGGAATTTTCTGTCTGTTCTCCAAGAATGTGAAAGTTCATACCAATACTAGAGGAGCGTACTCATTAATTGATGGAACCAAGACAAATAAAACATTTGGTCGTAGGTAAGCTGGCTGAATATACTTCATACACTTCTTTACGAATGAACAAAAATAAAAAATTTGCTGTACATTTTCAGTCTAGGATCACCATCAATATTTCTAACTGATATTTTGACCTGAAAGCTTGGAAATTCTCACATTTACTCACAGGGCCAAATGGGAGCATTTCCCTCCCTCAATTTTTAGCCTTACAAAATCAATGGTAATACGTACCAATTAATTATTGGACGCATGTACACAAAAACTATTTTTCAATTAAAATTTGGTTTCCTATCCACTACTTTCATAAAAAATAAAATCTTCATTCATTTTGAGCAAGATATGCCCACATTTACATCCACCCATCAAACAAACTACTCTTCTGCGGTTCTTCCCCACAAGCCAACCACATTTTCATAATCCACAAACAAGCCATCTGAGTCATCGCTGGATCTACCCATTGATAAATTTGCAAAGCTTATTTCACAAATCACCAAATCCTCACCCTTACTGTCTTGTACCCTCATCCAGGATGTGAGCACTTTATTCCAGAACCATCCCAATCTTTCCCCACTTAACTCTGCTGTTCACAACTATGCCACATGAAATAGAAAAAGGATTAGAAGTCCAGTCTACTCCTGTCACCTTATCAAACAAAGTTCTTTTCATCTCTGTATCCACATCTATAATCATCTCCCTTCCTACATCACCCAATCTCTCAGTGACAAAACCTTCAACCTTAAAACCTTGAAGTTTTTCTAATCCAAAACACTTACTAAAACCTTGACGAGTTCATGCTCAATATCCACACCTAGCTTCACCAAATTTATCATCCCGCTCGGTACCTTCAAGCGTACTCAGGGGCGGCGGAGTCGGGGGTCAGCTGAGCCCCAAATAATCATGTGATAGGGCTAACTATAACAAACGTGACAACTTTATCAATCTTGACCCCTCAATAATGTTGGGGCTCCGCCGCCTAAATGAGTGTACCCTTGGCCTCTCGTCTTTATAGGCTCTTCACCACAGCTTTCTCCGATCGATCACATTTAAAACGCTCAATTACTTTTTTGTCTCAGCAGAGCTTAGTTTTCAATCCTTTCAATTTTCTTCTTCTTTTTTATCCTATTTTATAACTACTATTAATTATTATCATCATTATTATTATTCATTATTCATATTATCATCATCATTATTATTATCATTATTGATCATCATCTTATATTTAGCCCTAGCTTATTAGATGAGCATATGCGTAGACTTCCATCCTTCTTTTATAAAGCTTTGCCTGTTTTTTCTGTTTGTTTGTAAGCACTGCACAGGTCGCAGGGTTTGACTGAACAACATGCACATTTTTCTTAGAACTGTATAGTTTTTGGGGTGAATCAGTTAAACCAGTTTTGAGAAATAGGCCTACCATCTCAAGTTTTCTAAAAACCCCGTAAGATTAAGCTGGGCAAAAAATATTTTAAAAATAAAATATCTCTAAAAAAAAAAAAAATCTCTGAATGTGTACACATAGATGATACACAATATTACAATTTTGTATGCAATTCTGACGAGCCGTTTTGAAAAAATTGATTTAATGAACGGTTTTTATTAATCAAATAGATAGAAATGATAGCAGAATTATGTTGCCAAGATTCACTGCTTTCTAGATTTGATATTTGCCTAACAATGAAGTATATTTTATATGCGTTAAGGTGTGTAGAGCTTTCGAATATACTAGAGTCGATGAAGTAGCAAAAGTAGAACTACTTTAACGACTCTGATTATAATCTTATTCAGATATCTCGCTCATTTTACAACGCATGCAGCGTTTGCCTAGTTTGACGAAACTAATATTATTACAATGTACCAATCGACCGTGATTAAAGAATACAATACAATATGATACAGTGCATACAGAGCAATAAAAATGAACCATGAAATACAAAATGGCAAGGTTCAAACTATAAGCCTGTTCTTCCATTTAAACAATGTGGTTTGTATAAACAGCTTCACTAGAAGCTAAGAGAGTAAATTTATACAATGAGCCTACTCTACAAGACAATTTGAGGGTTGCGTGGTTCGGCTGACGCCTTCATGGTGCTTCGAATTACACTTTAAAATGGCTACATACATTTCGTGAGTAATTTTCTTGAACCTCTCAATCACTGCTCTACCCAGTTTGGAGTTTAAAACCAAACGACATGCCTTCCATACCTCAAATATTGGCATCTTAGATTACTGCTGCAGTTGCTGACATCGACATGGCTTTTCAGTTTTCATTAATTCGTACACAAAGTTAGTCCCTTGTATCACTACTAGATGAGTCTCAATTGGGTGGTACAAAGATTTGGACAGTGAATTAGTACTTTCTTAAACACTAGTAGAATGGAAGGTTGAAGCAGCATGAGACAAGTAAAAAAACGCAACCCGCAATACATCTTGATCCTTTTGCATGTTTGAAGTTATTTGGAGGTGCAAATGAGCGGACGAGATATGAATAATTCTTACAAAATCCCATACCATATATTGTGGGACTTCACTTGCCCGACTTTATTCCTGTTTCGAAGGCACAGCCTTGACTGTTTGAACCAGATACATACACATGATGGATAGGATTCTTTCTTGCACTCCAACAATTTTTTCTAGTTGATCTCATATCATCATTATTCATTATACATATCCCATCCATTCGATATGTCATCACATGAATGACATATCCAGCTAATGCATGTGAAAAATTATGAAAGGATGAATAATAATCAGGCCTATAACAAAAGTGCATACAACTCACACAAGTAATTGTATTAATTACGAAATAATTGATTTCAATTTATATTAACAAACTTCATAATATTAGTCTATAGGGTGTAGAGGGTAAATTATTAGGTGTATTATTTTGAATGTCTTACCTAATCTAATTTCAATATATCAAACTATTTTCAGTCTGCATTCTATGTTGTTCTCAAAACCAGTTGTTAAAAAGTCGGAACTTTTAACTGGCCGTGCATTGGTCTTTGCTCAAAGACCACCACATTGTGTTGAAATCATGACAAAAATATCCGAAGAAGATGAGGTCGAGAACAATAATGCAAAGAATGAAAGAAAATTGAAAAACTTGCCACCAAACACAAACCAAAAAATGACGCGATACTGGTACATCAGCCCCTGGAACTTGACTCGGGAGCATGAAGGATCGTTGGACAGTGACGGGGTATTCGTTACAGAAGATGATGAAAACACAGAAGGAAATGAGAACGTAATATTCACAAAACAGGTTCATCACAGAGCAAGCGTATACCTTATTAATGAAAACTTGGATGGTATTACATCAATCGGGGAAAATTATGAGAAGAAGAATGAGAATCAAGTTTCTGATGATGATGAAAGTGATGACGAGGAAAACGAGATTGAACCAGAGAGCAATGAAATGGAGGAAGTAATGAGTGAATCTGAAGTCATCTTTGATATCCAAGATGAACAAGCAACTTTAAGCGATTCGTCTATATCATCCGCTGTCTATTTGCTTCTTCTTTACGCTATAATTAATCCGTTTGTTAAATCAGTTCAAACACCCCAATTCTATCCTATGCTTCTACTGAAAACCACTACGAAATTATCTCCAATCTTATTTGGATGTCTGGCACCTCCACTGGCAGTATACCACATACCATCGTGCACTCTTGAATCGGCTGCTTTTACTGTGTCAGTAGCTGGATTCACATGGCTCAGCGTTCTTGTTCTAACTCCATGGTGTAGAAGCTCGTCACTACATGCGCATATATATCTCTACGCAGCTGGTTGCACTTTGGAAGCAATTGGATTTTATTGTAAGTATTTATATTCACTTATATTTGAAAGAACTATGTGCAAATATCTTTGAGTATGGCCATCTATATTTTTATCAATGCTACCGGTATTATCAATTTTTTGTCAGTGCTGGTAGACCATCAAGTGAAAGAACCACGAGAAGTTTTAAATCAGAAAATGTAAATGCTCATGAATATAGAAAAATTTCTGCAAGAAGAAATAAATACATTGATTAAATAACATAACTGTAGCAAAACTACATTTTCACACTACATCTATAGGTGTAACTCATTTACGGCAAAATAAATAAATGCAGTGTTTGCTTTTGATAATTTTGTTTTATTTTATTTATTCAATCTTCTGCCAGTAGATTTACAATATTCTTTTTACAGGGTGTAAACAGTTTCATATTAAAATATTTGGCACGTCAGGTACATATAACTAGGTACATACATGATACAAAACAAATACAAACATATAATATACACATTAAAATTGGAGCAGTTAAAAAAGAAAAGAAAAATAAATGACACAATTTAAAAATATTGAGTCAAGTCAAATTAAAAAATATACTTATGGGTGGTTACATGCATCAATAATATATTCAATTGTTATAATATAATATAATAATATGATATAATAATAAATAATATATTCAATTGTTATAATATAATATAATAATATAATAATAATAAATAATATATTCAATTGTTTATTAATTGTACCAGATTATTGTATCACTGGAAAATCAGCATACATGTTGTGCCAGACAAGCACAGGATATACGAATCACCAATTCACAAATTCTTTTCAATAGCAAAACCAAGCAAAAAAATCAATTGATCACTAAAACAGAATACCGTAACAAATGTTTTCAATTGTTCCCGATTACCATGCAATGTTTCTATTTGGCCCCACTATACCAACACTTACTGAAGTTCATTGTTTCAAATTATTGAGAATATTTTTCTTAAATATGAAATGTTTCTCATCAATCATGAGACGCTGCTATCAATTGCTCTGCCTCTACAGATCAATTATTATACAGCCAATTATAGCACAGATAGAGCAGGGTAAACAAAAGAGTAGCAAATCGATATATTCTTCTTTCACGCCTATATGCTCAGTAAAAAAAAGCTGAGCCTGTTTCTGAGTTATAATTCATCACGGTACTAGTTACCGGTAGGCCCACCACTAGACCAGTGATGCAAACCTTTTGATCAAGGGCCAATTAATCTATTCTGAAAATTTTGCTAAATATTTCAACTCATAATTGAAAACTTTCATTGTGCCTAATCATGAATGCTGTTGGCCAGATATATTCCAATTGAACCCATTTCAAACCAAATTAAAGTTATTTGCAATCAAACTTCAATTCAAACTTGGAAGTTGAACTGAAGTAAGCATATCTCTAGATTGACAACCTAATGCATAGTCTGCCATGTTTAGCGAGCGCTTGATCACTTGGGCGCAACCACTGATTCATTATTTCCAAATATGAATATCGAATGTGGGTACAAACTTTTGAATTACTGTGATAAAAATTCTGCTGACAAGACAGAATAATGTCACCAGGACACAGAATAATGAATATAAATTATAGAATGAAAATATTCACAATTATAATAAGACGATAGAACAATGTTTGAAACTGATGATAGTAGGCCCTACAGCAACCAGCAGGGCTTTCCAACTAGATATGTCGTAGGGCCATTTTTTCATGAGAAAAGTTGAGGTGGGCCACACGTTCGATTGTCCTATGATTTTATTCATTTGTCACTTGTTTTCTGTATGGTATGCCAGTTTGCAAAGAACATATGGTCTATTTTTCAAGCACACATATTCAAGCTTTTTACCACTCAACATTTTTTCTAAATCAAAATTCAATGATTTAAATTGCACTTCTCGTCTTTATGTCTCCATTTACGTAGCTATATAACTGATGTGGCACGAGCGGGAAAGCTCGTGAGGGTGTCAAATGGACCGCTTGTTATCACAAGCCTCACAGTAGCACAGAATACTAATATTTTGTCGGAAATTATCAACTATAATGCCAGTTCAGAAGCCGCCCCTACCGTTGGGCTTGTTGGTTTGACAACAGTTCAATCCTTGTCAAATATATTCTCAATTTGACTACACAAAATGCTATCATAAATCGCAGTGATTTCATGAGATCATACTGCGGGCCGAAGTTGGCCCGCGGGCCGCCTGTTGGGAAGCTCAGCCCTACAGTTTATGATATTAAATAACTGAAAATGAAAAATATAAAAATATTCAAGTAGGATTATGCAATTATTATTTGATGAGAGTGGAAAATACTCGAAATAGGTCTAAATGAAGCCAATTAGCACAATCTCAAGAAATGAAATTGCAATGCTGCTGTACTTCACAGTCATATTGTAAGCTTCATGTAACAGCCAATCTGCTTTCCAGCGGTGTCTGTATTGACCACTGTCCTTTGACAAACTTAACATAACTGAAAACAATTCAATTGAGTTACTGATATTGTAGAACCCTGTAATGATTTCTTGTGGGAATCTTAATAGTTGATACCAATGTCCATACAAATGATTTTGCTAACTCCAACCTTTCAAGTTTCAATGCGAGTAAAAATATTGAATCTAAAAAATCCCTACTTGACCTGAACTTTTTACAAAAATCTACAGAGAATCTGGTTATAGCTATGATAAAAATCCAATGACATGGATCTTATTGAGGTTGTATGCACTAGATAAATATGCTATTGCTATCCTTGGTTCATAAATCGTTCTTTTCTCTCCATCTACTTTTTTGCCTGATCGACGTCAGATTCGAATTGCACTGTAAATTACCTAATTAACGGTGAGAATCTCAATAGTTGGATTTTTAAAAATAAAAATTGAACCTTCAATGCGAGTGGACGTAATTATTAAATACATAAAATCTCTATTTGACCCAAACTTTTCACAAAAATCTACAAAGAATCTGGTTAAATCTCCAATAAAAGTTCAATGACAGAGATCTTATTGAGGTTGGTAAATATGCTATTGTTTGTTCACAAATTGCTCTTTTCTCTTCATCTACTTTTTTGCCTTATCAGCATTAGATTCAAATCAAACTGTTGGACCGAGTACGTCATATTCGAGATGCCTTCCTATCGATCACAATTACTCTATACGTATAGAGTACAGTGAAACCTCTATTTATCGTTTGCGGATCCATCGTTTTCCTGCTTGTATCATTCATTATTTATCACCCCACTCCCATATAATCAATGTTAAATTTTCCTGCATTGATGGTTTTCCTGCATGGATGGTTTTATTTTCCTAGTCCCTTGAAAAACGATGGATAGAGGTTTCACTGTATACATATTTATTTAGTCTTTAGTTATAGCACAATTAATTGTACCAAAATGTCAATTGTCATGCTCAATTAAAATCAGGATTTGATCTTTTTGATTTAATTTCATGATACTACTCACAATACTTGTCACAATACTTTATACAATTTCAGTTCAGTTGAACCAGTGGTGGCCCGAGAATACAAATTCGGGTCCATGGCCCCGTGCGCAAAAGGGGTGGGTGGGTGTCTAGTCAGTTAGGTCCCAAAGGGACCTGGACATTATTCAATCAGTTTAAATGTAGATCATCATAAATAATTAAAAGATGTATTACTATCATGCCCATGTAAGCTGTTTGCCTACGCATTCAAGCTAAAAACGAATGTGAATGTATTGATCGGTAATATGGACATATAGACTTGAAAGGGTACATGCAATTTGTAGGAAATTGATTTCATTTACTCAAAATTACGATTTCAAACTGAACCATTGAACGTTCTTCAATCCTGTTGAGATGGATATCCAGATTTTCCGTATTTTGCGGATGTTGTTGGTTTGAAGGGGAGAGGGGATTAAATTTGCGGAAAAGCCAAGTTTATTGTTTCCGAGTAGTAAATAATAGGGCAGCAAAGTAGGCTGTGGCGCGGAAGGATAGGGTTCTAATGTAGGTTCATTCTTATGGGTAATAGCACGCTCATGATTTTAAAACTGTCATAACTTCTGAACTATTAATACTACAGCTAAACCAGTTAGCCTACAATGTTCAGTAAACTGTTATCTTTACGATGAGACACATACATTGTATCAAACGCCTGGTTAATTTGAACAATTGGATGATGAAAAACATGTTGTAATTGCAACGTCGAAAACTAACGATAGCCGTGCGCGTAGGAGTGCACCCGCATGACGGTCCAAGCTTAATGTTGCAACATCTGTTTTGCGATGATGCCAAGCGATACCTAGCCAGCAGCTAGCAAGTTTCTTGAGAACACGGCCACTGTGAGAATTCCGATGCAACTATCTCTCTCTTTCATTCGCCTGGCGACATCGCAATTACAGCATGTTTTTTATCATCCAATTGTTTAAATTTACCAGGCGTTTGATACAATGTATGTGTATCATCGTAAAGATAACAGTTTAATGAACATTGTAGGCTAACTGGTTTAGCCGTAGTATTATTGGTTCAGAAGTTATGACAGTTTTAAAATCATGTACGTGCTGTTACCCATAAGAATGAACCTACATTAGAACCCTATCCTTCCGCGCCACAGCCTACTTTGCTGCCCTATTTCGCATGAGCATGGTTACTCAAATGCATGGTCATTCGCTAAGGTTATATGAGAAGTGGACTTTGGTAATAACTCCTTTCATTAAATCTGAAGTAGGTGAAAAGGAGGCAATGCTTCTGCACATAAAAACAATACATTTTTGAAAATGTGCTGAGAATAAATTATTGAAATAGTATACTCTCAAGAAACCCCAGTCTTCCCTGCAGTGTTTTTTTCATTTGAAGTGGGTAATTTTCAGGTAACGGTTCAGAATATCTCACAAACAAATAATTCAATTTACAAAATCACTTGAAAAACATTTCAAATATATTATGATATTTCAGAAAAAGTCCCTGTGGGACTCTTTCTATTTGCAGTAGATAAAGTCTAGACAAAGCGTCAGCATACAAAATATTGAATACTTACATAATCCAAAATGCTATTAACAACAATTATAATTATATATTTTTAGGAAAATTTCCTGTGGGGCCATTGTTTGAATTAGATGAGGAACAGGCAACCCTTCAGTAGACAGGATGAATGAAAAAACTGCAGTTTCAAAAATACGTTACATAACCATTAAAATAACATTTTTCGGAAAAATTCCAGAGGGACTCCGGTTTGAAGTAGAATATGAGTGAGCCAAGCTGAGTGTAGCATACCCAAGAATGAAAATAATACATTTTTGCAATTACCGGTAGGATAAAATAGATTGTGAATACCATATTTTCAACAAAAAAAATCCACATGGGGCTCATTTTATTTGAATATTTGAAGTAAGTACTGAGTGGAAAAGCTTCAGCAAACATTTGAAATAAAATACATTTTACAAAATACGCTCAAAACAACTACTTGAAACACCGTACCACATGTTGACAAAAAAAAACACTGCTGTTCTCCTGTTTGGAATAGGTGAAATTTAGACAAAGTTGTAACATACCCTGAAAATTGAAAAATTAATTTTCCAGAATACGTAAAGTGTTAAAAATGTAACATTTCATTAAAAAAACCCTAGGGTCTGGTGTGTCCCCAACCCCCTCATTAATTTGTGTTTTCTGCAATCATTGTATAATATCATGTGCACGCCCAAACATGAAAATTGACGACCCTGAATTTTTTTAGTGCATTTATGATATATGGCCAATTAAGTACAACGGAGACAAATTTACCGTGTTTAAAACTACCGTATGGCCGTAGTCGGTAGCTTGGGCTCAAGTGAGCGGGTGGTGGTGTCTGATTTGACCCTGCATGTTCGGGCCACTTTGGGCCGCCACTGAGTTGAAGAATTATGCTGCATATCAAATTCTACACATATATCACTTCACTTAATATTTTATGTTTCACTTACCTGTCAATTGAGGTTATTCTATATACTCGTTGATGAAGCTAGACTATAACTCGTCATTATTACACAAAATTGCTTCATTTTGGATATATGATTGATAGATAACCGCTCTCAACACAATAATCTGAAAAGTAAAAAAATAGTGGTATGACTAACTTTCCAAAATATGAAAAGTTAAATTTAAAGAAACATATCATCTATTAGCATGGTTGCTATGATGAAGGTTACAATTTCTCATTTGAATTGAGATTGTAAAACTTTTACACAATACAATTTGTCAATTCCTATTTTAAAATCCAACATAATTATATCCTGATCAAGTTATCACTTTGAAAATGCATAATTTCCTATTCCATTTGGGAGTGTTTTTTTTTATATTTTTATATTTTGGTTTTAACGACGCACTATACTGATGGCTACGATCTATTGGCGTCGGTGGATGATGAATGAGATGGTGAGATGAAAGGTTATTTTATTAGGTGTTTTGGATGTTGGGAAGGAGTCGCTGTGGCCTGCTGTTAAGGAACCATCCCAGTATTAACCTGAACGACAGAGGGAAACCACGAAAAACCCCTGTCAGGATGGTCAACTATGGCGAGAATCGAACCCCGGTCTCCCGAATGACGGTTCAGTGTGTTACCACTCGGCCACGCGTCTCGGTTTGAGAGTGTCAAGTTCACATAAACATGGGGAAAATGTCACTTCTACGTGGTTTTGATCAAAATTTTATGCAAATCACTCAGCAATGAAATATGAATCTTTTAGTTCTATTTCATGCATCTGAAATATATATGGATTTAATTTTTTGACACAGAAGAGAGAGAGAGAGAGAGAGAGAGAGAGAGAAAGCAGGATATTCAAAAGACATTATTACACAAAAGTGCTTAAAAATAAACTACTGGTATATTAGGAATTTATTTTCTCAAGATTATTGATGAACTTGGTCAACTCGATGGGGCCTCCTTCATCGGAGATGATATCAGTTGATGTGAGATGATAAAAACTGGTAAATTATTTACCTCATGCCCGGACATAGTTAGTTCAAATGAACACAGTTCATAACCATCACATGATCACATGAGTCTCGCAGCTCCCTCAGAAAGTAAACCCCACCTTCCCTCTATGAGCCAACCTTCGATATTTTAATAAACATTGTCATATTGAAACTTTTGCAGAAAGATATAGGCCTAGATTAAATTACGTCAGATTAAATTGGGTTAAAGTTATTCCCTCAGAGGGTTAGGGAGGTGGTGGCATAGGGGTAGTTAGGGAACTTGCCACTGTGCATTTATGTGCAATTGCAAGAGTTTAAATATTAATAATAATTTGAATGATAATAATAATACTCACTAATTATAGATGAGCCATCAAGGATTGTTAAGTAAATTAGTAACGTAATATTGTAGTTACATCACTGATTTCCCAAGAAAAATTAACTGCGGAAACTAAGTAGGCCAAGTATAGTGAACGTTTCCATGATATAATTGGGATAATTATGCTATGAAGATGAATATTTCAGTATATTTCATTCAGTCACCTGGGTACATTGTCAGTGAGCTGTGTAGAATCATATTCAATTTTTTGGAATTCTGAAGAAATGATACGGGCTAAGCAGTATGCCAATGCTGTTGCAATAAATTCCTGCAATCTCATTGTGTTTAAATTGTCGAATTAATTGTCACAGTTGTCATATTCTCATCATTGATAGCCTCATCTGACTCATTTCTCACCAAAATCCAGAAGGCCTATGTGATATTTTTACACTACGAAATTACCAGTCTTACATAGACAAATAATTATGTTACCGATATTGATTTACAAGTTGAATAAAAGCTTCCAGTGGGAAAGGTAAATAAAATGAATGATTATTGTCTTTCAGTGCTTGCAATTGTCGAGTCCCGCGACCAGTTGACTCTGGGTAGTGCTTTGTACGGCATCGGCTACGGAATAAATACCGTGAGTGGGTCCAAGCTTACTGAAGGGCCAACAACAAATACTCAACTTCAAATTAAGGTGGAAAAATGCGCTGGTTACATCATACTTTTTTTATCGGTGTTTTTATGTGAGTATGGCTTACTGCTTTCATTCTGAAAATATAAGATGAAACTTTACTTTTCAAATGTGTGTATTTCATAACACCATAAACTCAATGTCTGAATGTATAAGGAACTTGAATTCAAACATCATTATTTTGAGAAATGGTGAAACTCTGACAAAGCGACTGAAATGCTAATTGACGCGGTACAGTCGAACTTGGGGTTATGGAATTCCTAGTGCACTCATCATAATGTGTGTTTTTATTAAATCGACCCTCGTTCAATGTATATCAACTAAGCTTGTACATTACTTATATTTTGATAGTGTTAGTGAAACATATAGGGCCACATTCAGAAGTCATAGTTACTTCATTTTCATATGCATCCTTTCTCTCAATTCAGCTCAATCATCAACAAATAAGTGGTGAGGGAGAACATTTAAAAGTTTCATCATAATTTGACAGATGCCCAAAATCCTCCATGAACATTGAGAAAAAACTCCAGGACAGTGGCGTCGGAAGCGACACCAGTATCGATTGTTTCCACCATCCATGAATAATCACTTTAAATTATTATTATGATCACCTCTGATACTTGTCAAACATGCAATTTGTGAATACAAAAAATCAATGTAATTAATGCAACCAAGGCTCAAGTATTTAATGAATCATGGTGGTAATCAAAATCTAGTAGGTTAATTTATTTTCATATTTCTTTACTCACGGAACAAAGATTGTAGCACATGTTATTGAATTTGTCAAAATAGAGATCACTTTGAAACTGAAGTATTGAAATATAAGTAAAGTACGTATTTATTCAATTGAAGATATTTGAATAGAAAAATGGGATTGTGGTTATTTATTTAAATGTAGAAAGAAAAAACAGTAGTCTTTGAAAAGAAAACTTTCTCACAACAATAGCCATAGCCAGGTAACAACCAGAAAACAAGTTCATAACTAAAAATAAAAGCCAACTGAATTATACAGTAGTGCCAACTGTTTTTAAACATAATGAAATATTCAACAGTATCACAGTTACAGGTTAGATTGAAGATATTCGTAAACTGACTAGGCAACAAGCTTCAAGGTTTTTATGAACTGAATAAGAACACACTTGGATGAGAAAATTCATTACAAATGCCTTAAATGGTTCACATAGTTTGCGATCCATGAGTTATTCTTAATGTTTGCTAATAAAATACATTCTATAAAATTCAAAATTATTAAATGAAATTTAGAATAAACGTAGGCCATAAATCTTGGTCTACAACGATCGAAGAGATATCAACAACAACTACAACATAAAGTAAAATATATGCAACCATAGGAGAGATGAACTTGAAATGCAATTCAACTAGAACATGCACTTTCAATCAAAATAATGGTCATGTTGCGCGAGCTCTCATTGTTGTGAAACAAGCATGACAGAATAATTATAATAAATATCTGTATTGTACAGTTTGTACTGCATCTTCTGTACGATATGACTTACAAATGTTATTTAAGAAATCATTATTGTTTTGAATTTAACAATAAACAAGTGCTTGTAGCCCTTATTAAGGAATTTATAGACATTTGTTGGCTGAAAGAAGTATCTATTTCAGAGTATTGTGCCATCCACGACTAATTGAAACTTGTTTTGTTCTAATTTGTATTCAGATATAATCCTAGGGACGACCTACGGAATTCGACAATGTTTTCTTGCCGTGGCTGTGCTTCAAGTAGTCACTGCATTGGCTTGGATAATTCGACCTTTCATCAGGGCATGTGAGAATTGGCTATGCTACACCACAGAAAGTGAAATGTCTTCAAATGAAACGTCTTTCAATGGACATGAAGAAATTTTGCCATAAAAGTGCTTCAAACCTTCATGATTCAAATATTTAAAATTAAGATGAGTAATTTTATCAAATTCTAAAAGGGACAAAGTGGTGTGGAAAACAACGTTCCAGTTGTGAGAGGCGAGCGAGTGTTTGAGCTTGTTGGCTCATCATCTTACTTTTTATAAATAATCATTATTATTATTATTATTATTATCATCAATATACTCACTAACACTTGTTAAAAAATAACCCTCGTTAAAGAATCTGTTACTTAATTCTTAATTTTCTTGTTTACATCAATGTATTATAACAAGGAATTGTTATACCAAATATTTTTTTGTGTTACAATTTTTGTTTGTAAAATCGTTGTTTCCTTTTTGTTTTTCTCTTGAACTTACCCTTAAAATGAGAAACAGTGAAGTACTACTATCAAGCTATGCCAAGTTATATTTTTGTGTGTATTTATTAATTTTTTATTTTGATATCAGTAGGAGTGAAACACGATATGTTCAAAGATAAGCTGCACATAGACCATACTACCCTGAATGCTGCCCTCTGAATGAAATAATATAAAAGATGTATACTTCAGTAGGTCTATGATACCGGTGTGTGAAAAATATGAATATATTGGTTGAAATGTTAAATGTTAAAATGATGAGTCAAATGTGGAGTGTTTTAAAAACAATTTGTTGTCATAGTATGAAGCTTTGATAGGTTGAGGTGATTTGTTGTAGTGTGTTGAACTACCATACCCCAGGCTCTTCGAGATTATTGACAAACGTTTTTGACTGAAAAAATCATTTTTTCGACATGTGTTGTGATTATGGACTTGTAGTACTAGTTTGAAATTGTAATTCCTGTTCTTGTGCTCAGTTTGGCGTCATTTGCTTTGACAATGCACAACACTGTTGAAAAATAAGCATAAAACATGAGAAATATCTTCGTAAAAAAACAATAGTTATTGATGAATATTCAAAATGAATAAAAAACATATTCATCATATTATTTGTCTATATATTCACTGATTCGATCCCATTACCATCTACAAACAACCCAATTCACCATATTTTGTATCTATACTATATCTACTGAATAATTAATGAAGGATGCTGACACATTTCATATGACAAATAAATTGTATCAGATAGGTCCATTATTATTTCATTCTCCAGTCACACCAATACATGATATTCGACCCTAGAGGTTATTATATTGCTTGGGTAATGTCACAAAAAATACATATATTTGTAGTCCTAACATAAACAGTTAATTGTCCAGACTTTAATGTAAAACGTGGGATAACACGTTATTTATCTAGTTGAACGAGACAACGATGTTTGAATGCCGCGAGAAAGTCAAACCCAGCCGCATAGATGGCGCTAGTGCACCTGTTCGCCACCAGCGCAATGTTACAGGTATGGGAGTTTCTAGTATTATAACCGAAGGTTATATGTTAAAGTATTTGATGATATGCTACAAAACATGACAAATGAACATGACGAATACCCAATAGAGCCCACTGGCTTCTCTTAGGCTGCATATATATTATATAGTTACTTGCAAATAATGAACACACAAAGTTTCCATTTTGTGTAATAGCTGACAAATGAATCTGACAGCAAGCATCTGAAGGCATAACAGACACACGGTCAGGGCTGCAAGCTTACCCAGAGAAAATGGCATAATAATAAGAAATGAAGGTTTAAGAAAAATTAATGATAATTATGTGGATATTCAATGTATTTTGTTATGAAGTTTGAAAAAAATCAAACTTTCGTCATCAAGTTTTCATATCGTAATTTTGTTTTATGAGCTAAAGCTATCGTCACAGCTGCTACCTTTTGCGGTTGAGCTAGAATAGTTACGGAGCAAGTAACCAAACCATTTTTCGACGCGCGCTGTATTACTGCTTCAGCCGGCTTCACTTCATCCCGCTCACACCCCTTCAGAGCCTCCAAGTTGTCCACGTTCGAAGTACCCGTCAAAGTGATCGCTATGCAAGTATATCAGTGCAAACCTGTTCAGACATGAAGACTAAACAGCAATATTATTTCAATATTATACACAGCAACACATATCATTTGATTAATGGAATTTTATCGCTATTTCATTCTGACTTGAGTTATCAATTAAATAGAGCTTGATTTTTGTATGACGCTTATAAAATGTGTGTATGCAAAATAATGAAATTTTCATCTATATTATTTACATAACACTGAGAGAAGGTTATGAACATCTCCACTATGTAGGCCTATACTATTTGAAGAGTTTTTCTCTTTCGATTTATTTTGATTATGCAGACTGAATATTCATTTTTGATTCATCTTTTTCGTATGTATTGAATGTTAATAGATCTGCCAGACAAGTAAACTTTTAGTGACTTAAGGGCTCAAAAAAAAATTTACTCATAATAATTATGAGAATTCTTGAGAAAAAAACGGGTTCGTAAGTATGTAGGCGCACTTTGTGTAGAATTAGAACTAATTCGGCACAAAAAGTACCTATAGAATGCGCTAGCGGCAGCTGTCAAAAATCCAACATGGCGGAAGTTTGGAGGACTCTCCGTAGTGTTTACTATGGCTACTTTGCTTGTAATGCAACTTGGAATGACCATGCTAAATGTTCATACGTGCGATTTTGTTTTATATTCATCTTTTGACAAATCTGTCCAACTTATTCAAGTAGATTTGGATGTTTCATTTATAGAGAAAATGTTATTGAAACTCAGATCGGATTATTTTAATAATATGCCCCACCACATTTGTTTAAACAATTGTTGTGAGTTAGGTATTGATTATTATTATCACGTAAATGTTGTGTGAGAATTTAGATTATTATATTATTTCACTCCTTTAGTAACCTATCAAAAACTTATATAGCCTAGGGCCTACATTAACCAATTAATTTACCCATGTAACATTTGTATTCATTTATTGATATTACTTCAAAACACCATTTGACCTAAGCTTAAAATGTCCAGTAGGTATTGGTAAAATGTATAGGATTTTTATTTTTTCTAAACATTTTCATTACTTGTTATCTAATCTAGGTCTATGTATGACTACCTATAAGCACTCCAAGGAAATCAATTGCAAGGAAAACATAAAAAATGTGTTATGCTTTAAGAGTAATTTATTTAATTATATGGTTTTTGTTTTGTATAATGAAGTATACAAAACAGTTTTGCATAGTTTTTGTATGATAGGCCCTATTTGCAATAAACCCAGAACATATCATCAGTTGTAATGGACAATGTCAAATAATTATTCACAGTTAAATGTTATTTACAGTCGAATGTTATTTACAAAAATAGTATTTACAATTGCCCTAAATATTACAGGCACATAGTATTTGCACTTTTAAAACCTAAAATTTATCATCAATTGAAATGGACGGTGAAAAATAATTAATTACAATTATGCTATCTGCAATTGATCTAGAAAGTTACAGATAGGCATATCATTTGCAATTAACCTAAAATGTTTCATCAATTGAAATAAATTGCCGTATTTCGGGAATAAATAAAAAGAACACTCGCAGTTCTTTCCTGCCACAAAATTACCCTGTGATACGCAACAATTTCATCGTGAAATACATTTTTGGGGCGAGAAAGTAGTCACAAACAACGTTGTATCATAGCCACGTGCAGAATTCTGTCCTCCAAACTCTATTTACGGTAGTCGCCGATAGAGCGCATTACTGCAACTTTTTGTGCCGAATAGGTCTCATAGGCCTATTGTTTGCGCCAATCCTATTATGACGACCAATTAGGTCTTTCCCCCTTGTGTTTTGTTTTCGCATCCCTTACCCCTAGTTGTAATACGCAATATGCCTCCAGTTATTATGTCGTCATCCGTTGACCTTTAGATACCACAAACAGGCACATCATGTACCTGTCATTGCAGTTCGATCTCAGGTCACTTATTTGTCGTCTCTCGTGCGGTATGGTTGGGCCTATATTGCCTGCGTAAGTCGTCATTTCGGACACCCGTTCGTCAGTGTCTTTTCTCGTGTATGCAAGTTGCATAGTGTATCTCCTCGTAAAGCAGTGAAGTTTATTTAGTTAAATCAAGCCTTACTATTCCTTTTCTATCATTTATTCATCACCAATTCCCAAACCATTTCGTTAATTCCAAATCCAACCTCCAATACGTACGTACTTCTTTCTCCCACCCAACGTCTTCACAAAGTGCATTCTCTCAAACATCGCCGCGACGCTTCAAGACGAATACCTCAGGGGAAACACAGGTATCGTGCTATTTATTATAAACTTCTTCCCAATTACCCTACATACAGTCCACTCATCAAATTCACTCGTCGATAGTCGTAAGATTATCATCCTGCGTCACAAATAAATCCTATTGGACTTATAACGGCGCCAACACCTATATATTGACTAACAACAGATAGACCTTGAACCAGAGGGTTTTTTGGGCTCAATTGAGGTGAATAAACGTATCACATAACATTGGAGTGCTAATCAAACAAGGAATCCGGAATGGCATGGTACTTTTTCAATTTCGATGCGGAAAATAGCGTCGCGATGCCTCAAGAGTCGGACATTTGCCTAATTTTGAGTGTGCATCTGCATTCATAAAAACCACAATAACATTTTATATATTCGAGATAGAATTATGACATGTTTTTAAGAAATTATTATAGGCCTACTATGAATTGAATGGATAAAAAAATTTAAAAAAAGGAAATTCATATTATTATACTCTGTTTTGTGATAAAATAGACTGTAGGCCTACTTGTAAGTTCTAAGGTAAAAAAATTGTTTTAAATGATGGTATTCAAATGTTTCTCGAAGTGTTCTATATGGTGATTTATATTTAAGTACCATCTGTGAATATACCACGATAAGTCGCTATGACACAAAATGATTTTCCGAAACAAAAATTCTGCTCATTTTGTTTTCAATCCATATTCGTTCGAAAGAACAATCTCCGACATTGACATATTCAGTTTCAGTACGAACATGTGTAGGGCCTATATGTAAACTTATTCATTTTTTCTCTCCAAAGGTTTATAAAGAAATGGAAAAAATGAAAAATTGAATATAGAAAAATTGTTTTAAATTTAAGAAATTGAATATTGACTCTAATTTGACTACATCCTGTAGGCCTACTTATCTAATGCTATTAATATGCTATAACTTATATGTACCACTTATTCTATTACTAAAATACTGTCATCTTGGATAGCTATTATATTTAGTATTTTCAAAATTTCAGCCCACACACAGATAATTTTCTCTACGTGGGCTTCTTATATTTATTAAAAAATTATGAAAATAAAAATTGTAAAGTGTCTAGAATTGATAAGAATAAAATGAGTTTTAAATGAAATGAAAAAAATGAATACACATTATTTGGGATAACCCTGGAATCTATTCGAACAAGATACTACGATGCAAGTATCATATCGTTGAATTCTTCAATTTCCAAACAGAATGAAATGATATGGTATTTTTCGAAAATTGATGCGGAACATGGCGTCGCGACGCCTTACAGTCGGATATTCGCCCAATTCAGAATTTGCATCTGCATGTACCCTACATAGAAATTACAATTACTTTTCATACATCGTAGAAAAAAATCATGAATGCACATATTATAAAAACAATGAATAAAACTAGAAAAATATCAAATTATGATAATTATAGGGCCTACTCTGTTTCGTGTTAAAATAGACCGTACTTGTCACTTTTAAAGTTATGCGTCCAACTTTGGATAGCCCTGGAATCTATATGTAGGCCTATGTTGATTTTTGAATTACATTTTTCAACTTGGGTTCAACAAACGACATACTGTAATGATGACTAAGTTCTATTGGCATCGGTGAATGGTATGATGGAAAGATGAGATGCAAAGTTATTTTATTATGTGTTTTGGATAGTGGGAAGGAAACGGTCATGGCCGTAGAGCTAAATTGTTAAGGTTTATTGAGGATTGGGAGCCATCTCAGTATTCACCTCTGTCAGGATGGTCAACACTGGTTGGAATCAAACCCCGGTCTCTTGAATGACGGCATTGGTATTGTAGGCTAACCTAGGTCTAGTATTACAAAGCGACGATAAGATGTGCTAGCCACTGGTCCACCTGTATCAGTAAACTCAATGGTATAGAATTCGAAAAGCTTGGTCTAGGCTTACTAGATTTCGGCATTAGTTGTTGCAAAAATGTTATTTTTCAAATAGATATGTGAGGTAGGCCTAGGCATTGACAATAATAACTACGTTCAAACTGAATGGCCTAGGCCTGCACCGTACTATGGGCTTTGCCTTTAAGTATTATAAGGTCGATGGTTATGCTAACATTAGTGGTCTATAGGCCTTGACAACGCTGTGACTCACTTTCGATCTCAACATTCCTCTGAAAATTGAGTAAAGATTCTAAATTTCATGAAATTACAAAATAAAATTCATGATGAAATTACAAAAATCCTAACCTAAAAACTTGAAAAAACGACGACCAACTTTCAACAAGAACTTATTCTTACTACCTTGGTATGCTATTGATTTAAATAACTCATACGAGTTTTTGACTATAGTATATAGGTGTATGAGTATATAGTAGGGTAATTATCTGCTATGGAGTTGTGAACGATTCTTTCATTATTTTGCTGGTGTAGACACACTGACATTTACGTCCAAGCTCGTTCTGTACGTTGGTACTTGGCAGCTGTAGTTACCTCTCTAGAATAAAGAAGATTAGAGCCATTGAGTGGTAGGTGTTGGGGGGTAGGCCTAGGGTATTGATTTAGAATATTGTTCACTATATTCTAACTTGTTGGGAAAGGGCCTGAACATTTAATCATGTATCAGTGATTGTGGATTCGTTTCATATTATGACAATTGGTTTCGCTGATCAACACCAGATGGCACTAGACGACTAGTTGCCAGTGTTCCCGATGATATCCACATGCAGGTCATTGCTAGTGCCGCAGATAGAGTGCTCTTGCCTGTGCTGTCCAGCGTCCTTATCTGTTACCACGAAAGAAGGTTCCGAGCGACCGTCACACGACACTCTTGGGTAGGTCGCGCCGTCTAGCGTTTTACAGGGGTTCCCCGTCCTATGCACTTACCAAGGACGAAGTATAATCACAGAATAGTTTAATAGTAGTGAATACATTGTGGATTCAGTGCTCGATGGTCGTCGTTCACAAATGTTGTATCAAGCTGGAAATGTGTATTAACCGAGTTATTTTCGGTAAGTCCAAAACTGATAGTCCTATTAGGCCTAAAGATCGGCACTGCTTACGACAAATTACTCACTATTGATTTTAAGGTAATCTTATCGTTCAACGTACCATCGCTAATTTTTGTCCGATATTCTTGTTTGAGGTGTTTTCTGATAGATCTTGTTTGTATGTATGATGTGGTGTTTGGACTTTTTGTGTTTTATTTGTTTTAATATGGTTTTTACTCACTTGAAGTTGATGCTTTGTGATCTGACTAAGACGACAAAGGTGGACAGTAGGTTAGGTTAGGGTCAGGTTAATGTATAAACCTCGCGTATACCGCCGGCAGGCTGAACGGAGCTTATATACTTTAATAAAAGTGAAGAAAAAAATTGAAAAAAATTGAAAAAAAATGGCGTGGTACGTTAATCTGTAATTTTAACTATTTTAACTGCAGCCTTCCGTAATTCCGCAGGTATAATGTGAATTGGAAAAGAGGGGATCTTTGTTTGTTTATATTGTTATATAGGCCTAGGTCTAGCGAGATTGAAGTGATGTCAAGTTCACGAGAATATTTACTTTATATTACATTTAACGATGCACTGTAATGATAACTAAGATATTGGCGGGGATGGCGGCGGATGATGATTATTGTGATGAGACCAAGGTTTCTTAGGTATAGTAAAGAATGGAATGTCTTTATTTATTATGTTTAACAGTTATTAGGGCCTACTAGTTATTATTTGATTTATATATAGATGATCTGACTAGGGTTGTTAATTCGAGAATAAGGTTATTTGCAGATGATTGTGTGGTATATAGGAAAATCAATACAGAGGAGGATGTAGTAGCTATTCAGGCAGATTTGACGGCACTTAATTGTTGGGTTCAGTTGAACAAGATGGGGTTAAATGAAGGGAAGTGTAAGTTAGTCACCTTTGGTAGGAGGAGAGTGAGGGCTGATGTAGTGTATGATGTAGGAGGGAAGTCACTTGAGTCAGCGGAAAATTACAAGTACTTGGGGGGTGGTATTTGATAGACGTCTAGGGTGGGGGAGTCAGATTGAGAGAATAGTAAAAAAGAGTATAAATGCACTAAACTTTGTAATGAGGCAGCTTAGGGGGACAAGTATGGAGATAAAGGAAAAGGCTTATTTCTCGTTAGTGCGTCCCATGGTGGAATATGCTAGTTCAGTTTGGGATCCTTATAGATTAGGTGAGATAAGGGATGTGGAAAGGGTGCAAAGGATTGCAGTTAGAAGGGTTACAGGTAGGGTTAGGAGGTGGAAATGGGGGGAGAATGAAAGGGGGGAGAGGGTGAGAATATTGGAGAGTCCATCTGAGATGATCCGAGACTTGGGATGGCGGGAATTGGAAATACGGAGAAAGGAGGATCGGATCTGTAATTTCTTCAGGGTAATGGAAGGAGAAGGGGGCTGGGGGAGTTGAATAGGTTGATTGAAAGGAATGAGTCAGGGTATGGGGGTAGGCGAAGTCATGATAGAGCAGTAGTTATAAAGGGGGCTAGATTAGATGTCGGTAAGTTCTCTTTCTTGAATAGGACAGGTATAGGGATTGGAATGGGCTTAGTAGAAGTATACTTGAGGAGGATGAAATAGGGTTGAAGCTATTCCGTCAGAAGGTTAGGGAGGCGATAGGATAGGATTGATAGGGAACTTGCCACCGCGCATTTATGTGCAACTGCAAGAGTTAATAATAATAAAAAAAAATAATAATAATACTACAGTCTAAAAGAGCGAGGTTCAGTCAGCTGACCGTTCTTCCACCTGACCTTAGGCCTGTATGAAGAATTCAGAGTCGGGTATAGGAACTTGACGAAAGGAACACGTTCCTTTTTCGGGAATATCACGTTACTTTTCATCAGTAGGCCTAACGAGGAACGAAATTTACATTCTTTTCGAAGTTCCTAATGAACAGATTTTACTTCAAAAATTCATACGCATAACGCATATTTGTATGATGACAGAAGAAATATTTTGTCTTTGACCCCTTGTCTCACATGTAGGCCTATCGACTCGGCCCAACCGCCCAATCCCCAATCCCTGCCGCCCATCCTGTATCTGTATCTCATCATTCCCAGACGTATTTAACGGTATTTCCCTGTCATAGGCCCTACTTCTTATCATACGATCCTTTTTGTATCGAGATTCAAGTATCACAGAGAGAAATAAAACCCTGATTATGGTTAGAATAGTCGATTATTCTGGTTATGGCCGGTTCACACGAGGCACGATCGTGCCTATCCTATTATGTCGAGCAATATGCCTATACGATGCGAGCTTTGGGGCATTCACACACACGTTTGGCACCACGCATCGCGTTGTTGGAAAGTCTCAGTCACGTGATAAATGTGTGATGGAGTTGACGTTATTTTGATAGAATAGATAGATCTCTGTGACGATTGTCAAAGTGAGATTCAGATATAAATCAATAATAGTTCAAATAACGATAATGTTCACAACGATAGCGTATGAGTGAAACAAATAAATAAGTAAATCGACACCGCTTGTCACCAATGTGATGGAGTTGAGATTGATTGATAAAATTTATAGATTATTATGACACTGTCAGAAAGAGGAAAATAAATTAATAATAGTTCAATCAACTCGAATGTTCACAATAATAGCGTTGCTGTCACCAATGTCTTTACGGACATATAATTACAAAGAGCGGTCGGAATTCGAAGGATACGTGAGAACGCCCAAGCATTAAGCTGGGAATTTATATAATAACTCAGGGTTTCAACCATCACACTGAACGAGGGTACAAATGTGATAGTCCAGTCACAGGAACAAATATGGGTTTTATGGCTTACCGGAGAAAGATACATATACTTATTCCCAAGTAGTTTATTATCATTATTCAATAACCGTAATTATTTGTGAAG
>OZ023327.1:60661045-60668545 GCA_964007535.1 Brachyptera risi | reverse complement strand
ATAATAAAAACTTGAAAAATGAGTTTAAATGACCTTACTTCTGGTTTATAAGATCAACTTCCGGTTGAAACAATAAAAAGTCGCAATTCCATGAGTTCACATAATCCCTTTTAAAAATCAGACAAATCGGACGATTCATTTGACCTGCAGCCGAGTTCTTAGGTGACGACGGAATTGGAGGAGACAGACAGAGGAGAATAAAACGGAAAAACAAGTCTTTTCACAGTGCTATAACTTCCAGACGTTCGGTCTGATATAGCTTAAATTTGATATGTCGTGTCGTGTATGGTGACTCATTCCATTACAACAAACTAGAGGTATCCTATCTAAGTTTGATAGTGCCAGAGATACAGTATGCTCAAAACCGCTTGGAAGTACTTCAACTTCGTGTAAACAATGTAAGCGTGTAGCTGAGACTTCGCACGGACTTGGCTCTCGTCGAGCTACCGCTCGACTAGATTCAGTAGATATCCCTTCACATTTCAGAAAAATAAAGTATATCTTCTTGACTCCACCGCCCTCGGTAGCTTGGTCAGCTCAGGCATCGCTTCAGAAACTCGAGTCACCGTTGGGGGTGGGTTCGAGTCCCACTCAATTGGCATGGGTTTTTGTAAACGTCTTTTCATTTATTGGCACTTCATAGTTTCATAATCACCTGCTCATTCGTACCCCCGTATAACCTAGCTGTTGGTGAAGTCGTTAAGCAGACAACATTTCATCTATTGGCTGGTTGGTCCTTATTTTGGTGGTCTCAGATTACCTCTCATTTGTTGACGGGTCGAACTGCGTAGCCCAAGCGTTGAATATTTTGATTTCATGAAATAAAGTGGATCTTTTGAGAATTCAATCTCTCGAGTTGTTATCATGAAATAATTACTCTTGTTGCTATATATTGTAGCAATGTATGTAACTACTTCATCTCGACAAATATGCCAAACGAGTCATCATTCTTGATGCTTGGTCCCACGCCCTACATGAATGAATTCAATGAATTCCTCATTTCAAAGCCAGACTAGACAATTATTGCATCATCACACATTTATCATGTCTTTTTTAATAATATCTTTCTGTCTACACATGTTTATATCTGGTTTCAAATTTTGATATTTCCTTTATATAGGCCTATATATATATATATATATATATATATATATATATATATATATATATATATATATATATATATATATATATATATATATATATATATATATGTATATATATATATATATATATATATATATATATATATATATATATATATATATATATATATATATGTATGTATGATTTTTAAAACTGTTTAAAAATTGCGACCTCCCCCGGATCTCCAGATTGCCGGTCTGACGCGCTACCCATTACGCCAGAGAGGAAGATCTTCTTGAACAGTTTTAGGTAGCGCGTCAGACCGGCAATCTGGAGATCCGGGTTCAAGTCCCGGGGGAGGTCGCAATTTTTAAACAGTTTTAAAAATCATACAATTATAATAACCTACTGGTGGTCAACCAGGAAGCTATTGAAACCATGTATATATATGTATATATATATATATATATATATATATATATATATATATATATATATATATATATATATATATATATATATATTATATTTATATATTTGAATATATTTAAATATATTTGAATATACATTCAAATAAATGAATACATTAGCTGGCAAGAGAAGTAGAGCACTATATTTCAACGAATTCCGAGAATTGATCATTCAGGTTTCTCCTTCTAAGTTCATCATGTTCATGCCTATGGTTTTATCCTACTATAGTTATTATCTCGCAATATGGCCTTCACACTCAGTAATGCATACCATGATAGATTATGAATGAAATGGACTGCAGTTCACAGTGGCGAATACAAGGGGGAAGGAGCGATGGAAGCGATCGCCCCCCCCCCCCCCATGAATCGGAAGCCTCGAAAAAAGTAGAGAGAAAGAATGAAAGAAAATAGGAAGAGAGAAGTAAGGAAATGAATATCGTATATAAGACTATGTATGCCAAGATTTCATATTTCACATAATTGTATTGAAAATGAATTTGACTTGCTGTTTCAACATGTCAGATCTAGTAGGCCTAGGCCTATGTAGTTGCATGAGTTAGCAAGAATCAAAAAACATACACTAATACCGTGCTTCTTTCAGGTTGTGAATCAAATATTACGATTTTTGTAAATAACGATGGCAAAAACGACGAGATTCGTTTTTAGGGGTGGGCGAAGAGAGTGGCTGCCTGGTTGCTAAATTTGAGGTGTGCTTTCGGCGCCCATCAGTGACTTTCTGTCAGTAATCGTATTCTATTAATTAAATGTAGAATGTAGTATTATTCATACATCACTGGGTGGAGTAGATGTTCTCATATTCAAATTAATTCAGCGTTTTATTTGCTTGGAACAGCCATTTTGCAAAATCAGTCTTGTTGAAATCCATGCATTCCAGGAATTTCGTGTAGTTCCTGAAACCCGTAAAATCGTTCTAAAGAAGGTAAATTTTCGAAAATTTCCCCTGCGGGGCTTGCATTCATTTTTGATATGGACATTCAGTTCTAAAGGCTCACAATTGAGTGCTTTCCCGGGGCGCTAAAATGACATGAAACGGCCCTGCAGCTACAAATATTGGTTTGGGCGTTATTTTCAATTTCATAAGTAGAATGATTCTGGCATCTGAACCTCATTTGAAACAAGCTGAACCGTATTAAAAATGGGTGTACTCTAAAAAATTACTGCTGGGTCAGAAGGAGGCCTTCCCCCCTTGCCCCCCTGCGGGTCGTTGGCTTTGCGATAACGGGTCGTTGCACTCATTACTGTTCTCATGTAACATTTTCTTTTCCAAACTGAAATCGCCGTCCCCATGAATGTGACTTGGATCCGCCACTGGCAGCTCGCATATTACCTGTTACCAACCACATACTACATACACATACATTTGTGTCGTGTGTACTTGAATTACCTTGAAAGCAGAACTGTCTGATCAGCGAATACCCCCGGCACGATAATTTCTTCCGTCTTTCGTGTTAACGAAAATCAATTCTTTGTGGTCTTCAAGTATATATTTTTTTATATGTATTCTTTGATTGGTAGATATTATTTATTTGAAGAAAAAAGTAGCATTCACCATAATTGTCTGTGCCATACTCTCATATAATAGATATTATGATGGATATTCTGATGTATTTTTGGATCATTGGTTCTTGACTTTGGGTATTTATAAACATGGCATTTCCATTTTTTTTTCAATATACTATCAACTAATTGACTGTTCACATGATTTATATATCTACATATTTATTGTTCATTCATAATAGCCAGCTACACGCTATACACTACACGAAGAGATTCCAGACGGTTTTGAGTATACTGTATTGCCGAAAGTAATAAACTTGGATTACTCTATTTTGTTGTATAAGGTTTACTTGAATTTTTTCAACAACGGGGACCACTGGCATAAGGAATCCACATGGACTTTGGACCATCCACCATATATGGAATCCACAGTTCCCCATACACCGTTTCGCAATATAATTTGTGGCGGATAGTTTTAACATACATGGAATATTCATGCCCCACAAGATTTTTAGGCTTCAATAATTTTGTAAGCATACGCTACATTTTGATATTCCATTATTTTTCTAGTTCCACTTTTTCCACATGGGGCAATGGTTTTTATATTGATCTGAACCGAGACGCGTGGCCGAGTGGTTGGTAACATACTGAACCGTCATTCGGGAGACCGGGGTTGTATTCCCGCCATGGTCGACCATCCTGACAGGGGTTTTTCGTGGTTTCCCTCTGTCGTTCAGGTTGATACTGGGATGATTCCTTTACAACAGGCCACGACTGACTCCTTCCCACCATCCAAAACACCTGATAAAATAACCTTTCATCTCATCATCGCATCATCTCATTCATCATCCACCGACGATCGTTGCCATCAGTATAGTGTGTCGTTGAAACCCAATATAATATATATATATATATATATATATATATATATATATATATATATATATATATATATATATATATATATATATATATATTGATCTGAACAATTTTGGAATCATGGGGGAATGAAAAAGGTCAAATTGTCATTTGACATTGTCATTTGATTGTTTGGGGGAAATTGTCATTTCCCTAGCTGCCCCACACAACTTAGTCCAGAGAATATCTATTTTTGGTCTAGCTAGATGCAACATATCTACAGAAACGTAATGTCTTGTACTGTCCTCAAAATATTGATATTACAAATTTGTTAGGACATTCGAAATATCATTGTAACACCATATTTTTAGGCACTACATTTTTTTTATCCTGTCCACAAATCGAGTGAGCCATGCTCAAAGTTTGTCCCACGAATTAACCATCATTCATTCCCCCATTTAATTCACTCTTGATATTTTTTCCCTACAGTTTTTGGTATACTTTTCATTTTCTCCCACATGGTGGTTTGGCAATTGACACCAATTTAATTGTTTTATGCAGACTGGCTTAAGATACATTTCATCATCTGCAGCGTTTGCAAAGAAATCTGTTTGAATATCTTCTTTAGGAATGTGGTTTTTCTGTATATCACTCCTCTAGGTGCTGTAATTAATGGGCAGATGATAATTTGGCACGTTCATTTTCCACTTTTGGATGGACTATAGCTATCACCAAAACTAATCTAAACATCTTTTTCGCAATGCTATATTATACAGTTACTGTTATCTTGCATCAATGCTCAAATCGTCTTTCCCTTATATAGTCTTAAGTACGTCAATGATAAATATTGATGTCGAGGGAATGACTTACCAGGTAGAAGTCCAAATTTCAAATTGACGGGAAAAATAATATTGATAGAAATAAAAATAAATATAGTAATACAAATAAAAATAATATATTCTTGGAGGTTACATCTTGATTGAAAAAATATATCATACATATAATGATTATGTGCAAATTATTTTCTCATAAAATTCAATTGCATATTCCATTCATGAGAGAATGACCCTGCCGCAATGAAATCCTACTGCTGATTGGAATAATATGATGATTACATTTGCCAGTCGAAAATTATTGTTACAATTAGGCTATTGTCAAAATAAAATGATCGATGTCCACTTGATGTTTGCCGCTTGGTCCACGTTGGCTGGTCTGGTTCGGAAGTTTTTCAACGACATAATATGCATTTTACTCTATTGACGGTTGACATATACAATCCTTTATATTAATTGATTGAAGAGACGGCCAATCGGTTGCATCCTACTCTGAGCACGAAACGCATAAGAACCGACTGGCATCCGGAAATGATAGCGTGCAACTGCAATGTCAGCTGTACAGTGTACTTATATGAAGAGGTTTCCAGCTTCATTATTGGTCGACATAAAATCAGGGAGTGTCACAATGACGAGAAATCAAAGTTGTCACTCGGCGCCAAAATTGAAGTAGATGTAAGCTCTACGACGTGCTGCGACCGAATGACGGCTTTCTGGCCTCTTGCCAAATTCTCTATTTTGATTTTTGAGTACTATAGTAAAGCGCTCATTGAACGAGTAGTGATGGGATTAGGAGCTTCAAGTAGTGGAAAAGAAATGTAATATTCACTTCTCCATAAGGGAGAAACGTCCGTGTGATCTTTAGTCTACGATAATAATAATTATTACGCAACCTCCTTGAACGAAAATTATGAACGAATGAATAAATCAAATGCATAGATAAATAGAGAATTTTATGAAATGGACTTCTTCCATAACAACTTTCACATAGATGGGCAGTGAGTGAGTCATTAACCCACTAGCTGACAATACTGCATCTGCACATTTTATAATATATATATATAAATATATATATATATATATATATATATATATATATATATATATATATATATATATATATATATATATATATATATGAATAAATATATATATATATATATATATGAATAAATATATATATATATATATATATGAATAAATATATATATATATATATATATATATATATATATATATATATATATATATATATATATATATATATATATATATATATGAATATATATACGAATTTATATATATATATATATATATATATATATATATATATATATATATGAATTTATATATATATATATATATATATATATATATATATATATATATATATATATATATATATATATATATATATATGAATTTATATATATATATATATATATATATATATATATATATATATATAAATATATATATATATATATATATATATATATATATATATATTCATATATGTATATATATATTTATATATATATATATATATATATATATATATATATATATATATATATATATATATATATATATTCATATATGTATATATATATTTATATATATATATATATATATATATATATATATATATATATATATATATATATATATATAAAACAAGTGGAGCCTAACGGGACTGGTGATACTTGTACTTTGATTTATGCGGATGATGTGGTGGTTTGGGGAGAAACGAGAGAGGAAGTGCAGTGCAAGATTGATAAGTGGAGTGAAGAGACGGAGAGGATGGGTTTGAAGATTAGTGAAGAGAAGAGTGAAGCAATGACAATGGAAAGGAAGAAGAATAGACACGGTAATGCTCAGATAAAGCTTAGAGACGGATGGTTGAAAGAGGTGGAAGAGTTCAAGTACCTCGGAAAGTCGGAAGCCTACTCACCAATAAGGCCAAAGTAGATAGAGAAGTGCAGGAAAGGAGAAAGACAGCAGCGTCATTTCATCAGGCAGTGAGGAAGTTGTTGTGGAATAAAAGATTTCCAAAAGTCTGTAAATTGATGATGTACAAGATGTATTTCCTGCCAATTCTAACGTACGGGGCAGTAACGTGGTCGGCGGGTATTATGGAATTGAACCAGCTACAGGCAGCTGAGATGAAGTTCTTGAGGAGTGTGAAGGGGATTACACGAATGGATAAAGTTCGAAGTAAGCAGAATTAGCAGATAAGAAGTGAGCTAGGAGTAGAGAGATTAGGGTTCAAATTGGGAAGAGAGAGGCTTAGGTGGTTCGGTCATATGAAGAGGATGGGAACCGAGAGAATATTAAAGCGGGTATTCGAGGCGGCTACAGTGGGAACACGGAGAGTGGGACGACCGAGAGAGAGGTGGATTGGGCTGATTAAGGAGTATGTACTGATGAGAGGAGGAAGGTGGAAGGAGTTAGAGGCAGAACGTCAGTGGGAGGACAGAATGAAATGGAAGGAATTGGTGGAACAATTGGAAGTGGAAGAAGAGGAGGAGGAAGATGAGGAGGAAATGCCAGGCGTGGCCAACCGGTTTCCAGGAGTCCTGCGGCCCTAGTGATGGTGGAAATACCCACCCCCTGACCCAATGTTTCAGTTGGAACCAGGGACGGATGATTGTTATATATATATATATATATATATATATATATATATATATATATATATATATATATATATATATATATATATATATATATAT
>OZ023327.1:60559845-60659845 GCA_964007535.1 Brachyptera risi | reverse complement strand
GATAGATAGATAGATAGATAGATAGATAGATAGATAGATAGATAGATAGATAGATAGATAGATAGATAGATAGATAGATAGATAGATAGATAGATAGATAGATAGATAGATAGATAGATAGATAGATAGATAGATAGATAGATAGATAGATAGATAGATAGATAGATAGATAGATAGATAGATAGATAGATAGATAGATAGATAGATAGATAGATAGATAGATAGATAGATAGATAGATAGATAGATAGATAGATAGATAGATAGATAGATAGATAGATAGATAGATAGATAGATAGATAGATAGATAGATAGATAGATAGATAGATAGATAGATAGATAGATAGATAGATAGATAGATAGATAGATAGATAGATAGATAGATAGATAGATAGATAGATAGATAGATAGATAGATAGATAGATAGATAGATAGATAGATAGATAGATAGATAGATAGATAGATAGATAGATAGATAGATAGATAGATAGATAGATAGATAGATAGATAGATAGATAGATAGATAGATAGATAGATAGATAGATAGATAGATAGATAGATAGATAGATAGATAGATAGATAGATAGATAGATAGATAGATAGATAGATAGATAGATAGATAGATAGATAGATAGATAGATAGATAGATAGATAGATAGATAGATAGATAGATAGATAGATAGATAGATAGATAGATAGATAGATAGATAGATAGATAGATAGATAGATAGATAGATAGATAGATAGATAGATAGATAGATAGATAGATAGATAGATAGATAGATAGATAGATAGATAGATAGATAGATAGATAGATAGATAGATAGATAGATAGATAGATAGATAGATAGATAGATAGATAGATAGATAGATAGATAGATAGATAGATAGATAGATAGATAGATAGATAGATAGATAGATAGATAGATAGATAGATAGATAGATAGATAGATAGATAGATAGATAGATAGATAGATAGATAGATAGATAGATAGATAGATAGATAGATAGATAGATAGATAGATAGATAGATAGATAGATAGATAGATAGATAGATAGATAGATAGATAGATAGATAGATAGATAGATAGATAGATAGATAGATAGATAGATAGATAGATAGATAGATAGATAGATAGATAGATAGATAGATAGATAGATAGATAGATAGATAGATAGATAGATAGATAGATAGATAGATAGATAGATAGATAGATAGATAGATAGATAGATAGATAGATAGATAGATAGATAGATAGATAGATAGATAGATAGATAGATAGATAGATAGATAGATAGATAGATAGATAGATAGATAGATAGATAGATAGATAGATAGATAGATAGATAGATAGATAGATAGATATATTCTGCAATAGAACGTGTGAATAAAAATGATACCAAAAAAAAAATCCCCAAAAATCCTTATTTCCAGTGGCTTTTCCCCTTAGTTACCCAGTTTTGTGTGGGTCTCTCTCTCTCTCTCTCTCTCTCTCTCTCTCTCTTTCTCTCTCTCTATCTCGTCAGAAACGCTGTCACGCTCACTCTCTCATCGCCATAACAAAAATACTTTGACATTGCCTTTCATGTCTAAAATTACGTTGCCTGCTTTTGCTGAGTAAAGAAATTACCGAAACTCACCTAAGATGCACTCCTTATCTTTTTGTAATTTTGTGACTATCTCTGTCTCTCTCTCTCTCTCTCTCTCTCTCTCTCTCTCTCTCTCTCTCTCTCCCTCTTTCTCTCTCTCTCCCTCTCTCTCTCTCTCTCTCTCTCTCTCTCTCTCTCTCTCTCTCTCTCTCTCTCTCTCGCTCTCTCTCGCTCTCGTCATAAACGCTGGCACGCTCACTCTCTCATTGCCATAACAAAAATACCTTGACATTGCCTTTCATGTCTAAAATTACGTTGCCTGCTTTTGCTGAGTAAAGAAATTATCGAAACTCACCTGATGCACTTTTGTAATTTTGTGACCAACTATTGAAACTCTGTAAATCTGCGTATTGCATGTAAAATTATCGAAGGAAAACAAATGCCAAACATCACATTCCATATTTTGTTCCTGCAATACATTTTCTAGCTGTCTGTGAAAATGTCAAACCAAGTGAAAACTTGAGTGAAACTCGAGCGAAAAATGGAAGAAATTTCCTAAAAAATAGGCTATCATTAGGGAGTAGGCCTACGTGGGTATTTGTTTCTTACACGTTTTAAAGGGCTGATGAGGTGAGGTGCAAATCTTAATTTTTACCATTGGTTCGTCTCATTATGTTATGACATAAAAGGCACTTTAAAAATGAATAACTATTCTAAATATTTACCAAATATATTTTGAAAAAGTAGGCTGTGTGAGAACGCCCAATATTTGCCGAATATGATTTTATTTTGTTCAGTATTGTACAAATGTCTGTCCTTCAAGTTTCTGACAATCATTGTAAAATTGTGAATAAACCAATGTCCTCTCCCCTGCTCCAACACCTGCCCTCACTATGTCATAGTAGAAATATGCAAGAGGTTGGCAGTGTTAACAGCTCAAGGTTATTGCTGGGACACTGTGTACACTAAAAACTGCAATAAGACTACACGCCATGCGAGTTGATCAATGGAAATCATATGGCGGAAATAAGTAGTCATGTTATATATATCAAACGAAAGATGACATTTGAGCGTAGATATTTTGTAGGAACACTTTTTCTCTATCTATCTTAGTTCTTCTACGTTCCTAGCTCAAAAAAGCGTTACATGTTATTTGCCATAAGAGAGATTTTTGTTAGGCCCAGTGAAAAATTATTGACTCTTCACGTTTTTCTCCTTCCATGTCAAATGGGGTAAGTTAGCAAGGGTATTTTATGTAATAACATAATGAGACGGACCAATGGTAAAAATTAAGATTTGCACTCTACCACGCCTTGATGATACAAATTCTTAAATTCCAGGTTATTGTTTTGATATATATATATATTTATTTCAATTGCCACCTAATAATAACTAAAATAGTTTTACATTAGCCGTCCTCATGGCTCAGTCAACTATCGCGTAGAGTTATGGACAGAAGTCGAGTTGGTTCGGGTCGAGTCCCGCATAAGGCATGGGTTTTTATCAACATGCTTTCACCTATCATCACTCCATCGTTTCACCATCACCTACTTATTTGTACCCCCGTATAACCTTGCTGTTGGTGAGGTCAATGAGCAGCGTTGTAAAATAAAAAAAACACATTTGCACATTTTAATTATAAGTAATATTCAAAAAATCGAATAAAGCTCAATAATGATATGAAGTACGTAACATAGAACAGCTGTGAACTCTATAGAGTAAAGCAGAATCATCATAAGCTTTTCTTATTCACTTTGCAATGTCAGGATTAACGAAGTTAAGTCTTCTGCGTTATTCATTTTAATTATTCATATTACAGCTTTACCATTAGTCAGGTGGCAGTTTATTCTCAATACTAGTCCTTATTTTAACAATGTCGATTTCAAGTTTAGAGTAGAACAAAATGTGTAAGACAAAGAGTAGCAAAGGGTCATTTTTGAATGCAGTTCTGTAGATTTGATAGAACAGTCTTGAATGCAGAGGATTTTGGTAACGTTTCCATTTTGTCTTGAGGGAGATCGTTCCAGAGACGAATGGATCTACCAAGAAATGATTGGAGGCCTATGTTGGTGTTTGTCTTGGCAGGTTTATCTTGAGGTTGTGGTCATTTCGTCCATTAAAGTCCAACGAGCATAATGGTCAATAACAGTTGAATTGTGAACAATGATGCCACGATTTGAAGTCATCAATGCCATCCCTGTCAGTCGTGCTGAGCGACTATAATCTTCTATTATGTGTAGAGATTATTCAAATTGATCAGTCGTATTTGAAAAATATGCTCCATGGAGGAATATAGCCCACTTACAATAACTATCACATACACATTCCAATAGGTATTAACTTCATAAAATAATATACACCTAATTACGTATATATTAACTGTAACTGTATCAACTTATTGTATTAACTGTAGTATATTACTGTAAATATTAATATTTTATCCATCACAAACTTTATTCTTTTTCTGATGATGCAATTTCAGTCCAGCTTTGGTTGAGTTTTGCCCCCCCCCCCCTCTGTATGTATACGCCATTGGATGTTACCCGGTATCGATGTTAGAGACTGAATATGTCTGTGTACTTTTTCAGTGAATTCGTGAACACATTAACGAGCCCTACGGTTTTCTTCATTTTTTATCTGTCCTATAATTTTGCATATTTCTGCTTCAGTAACTGGGTACCATTTTGGGTTGGGCATTTGCCCAGAAAATTCATTATGTGTCCTGGTATTGTCAATTGTAAGATATTTTTTGTTATTACTGTGTTTCTGAAACAAAACTATTGTTCCAGATTGAGAAGTGTATTCAAGCTGAAATGGCAGCTAATGCACCAGTTGGTCGTGGTGGTCGAACCACTGTTGTTGATAATCTCTTCCAGCTAGAGCCAATAAACCAAAATCGAGCAAAGGTAAATGAACAATTGTTTTCAACAAAGTATATTCGTTGACTTCACAATATACCCCATGCCCTCAGGTGATCCATATGGACCCTTATCATTTAGTACATACTGTAATAGATACCTTGCCCCCATGAGGCTGTGGACTCTCAGTTTATTTCCTTCACCTGGTTCGATGGTACTTGTGCCTTGGCGTATTGGTACTCATGATGGAACTAAACTGTTGGGCGATGCTACCGTAATGCAGTAGGTCTAATATGCAAATTATATTATCAAAAACTTGAAAGACTCCACATAACCAGCTTGCTAAAATATTATATTTCAGCATCCATTGGAGACAAGTGACAATCTGGGTCCACCTGCAAGAGCACGTATTTGGCGGTCTGAACCAGAAGTGGAAACTAATCCTCCAATTCGATCTCGCAGTGCATCTACTAGAAGTCGTGGAATTCGAGGTTGTTCCAAGCCAGATGACAGAGATGCAAGGAATAATGAGCATCAAAATGGCCAGAAACAAAGGGGGAAAAGTGCTGTGCAGAACCATCTCAGTAGCTGGAGAGGTCAACCAGGGCAAGCAGATAACCAAGCACACCATTTCCAAAGAGGAAATCAAGATAGGAATGGTGAAGATTACGATAATCGAACACGTAATGATGGAAGAGGAAATCAAGATAGGAATGGTGAAGCTTACGATAATCGAAGACGTAATGATGGAAGAGGAAATCAAGATAGGAATGGTGAAGGTCACGATAATCGAAGACGTAATGATGGAAGAGGAAATCAAGATAGGAATGGTGAAGCTTACGATAATCGAAGACGTAATGATGGAAGAGGAAATCGAGATGGGAATGGTGAAGATTACGATAATCGAAGACGTAATGATGGAAGAGGAAATCAAGATAGGAATGGTGAAGGTTACGATAATCGAAGACGTAATGATGGAAGAGGAAATCAAGATAGGAATGGTGAAGATTACGATAATCAAAGACGTGATGATGGAAGAGGAAATCAAGATAGGAATGGTGAAGGTCACGATAATCGAAGACGTAATGATGGAAGAGGAAATCAAGATAGGAATGGTGAAGATTACGATAATCAAAGGCGTGATGATGGAAGAGGAAATCAAGATAGGAATGGTGAAGGTCACGATAATCGAAGAAGTAATGATGGAAGAGGAAATCAAGATAGGAATGGTGAAGATTACGATAATCGAAGACGTGATGATGCTCAGAACATTCGGCAAGTACGAGACAATGATAAGAGAAGAGGGAATCATGAATATCGTACTCGTGGTGAAGGTGGAAGAAATGACAAGGATGACCATCATATTCCAAGGAGAGACAATAATGCAGGTGACAGGATGAATGATCGGCCAAATAATTACCCCCATAATCGTCCCCGCGTTCCATCCTATAGTCGTTTAGAAAACTTATCGAAACAAGACCCAAATGAAGTGCTAACGGTGCTGGCCAACACACAAAATGGGTTTTTAACCCTGATCGCTGATGATTTAAGACCAGACCTCATGATTCTTATAATGAAAGTGCTTGCAATTTCATGTGATTCCGATTTTAAACAGAATAAAGGAAAACTATTGTTTAGTGTATGTAATAATTCGTCCAAGTTTCTTGATAAACTTTCGATGCACTTGAATGGCATTTCTGTTGAAAAAAGTCGACAAAGACGTGAAGGTTTGAAGATGTTTTTTGAAGATTGTCTATCCGTTTTTGCTACAATTATCGATTTACTTCCGACCACTGCACGTGAATGTCTTGCAGTACCCCTGGTGTCCATTGATGTAGCCATAACAAATGCAACTGAGTTTTTTGGTAAGCACTTGGAAGATTCCTGATGGTGGAAGATTCCTGATGGTTTAACCAAGATATTGTATGTCAATTTTACATGCAACATCTATTTTTCAAGTTCTGATGTATCTACTTGAAACTTTGATGAATGAATTTCATACAAAGTAGAATTATTTGTATGCTGCAATCAGCAACCTCTATGACAGATATTTTATTCCAAAAGTTGGTCAGTTGATATTTATCTATTTCTTCTAGGAATACTTACTTGATGGAATTTAAAACCGTGAAGCTTCAATCAATCATATTTGATAATAATTATAATATAATAATATGTAATTTATATCATAATTTCATATTCTTGTTTCAGAAATGACCTTTGATTCTAAAACACTTGCTAGACCAAAAGTGTTGAAAAGCCAGCTGAAGGTGCTGATTGCAACAGAAGAAACAGAGGTGAAAGTTTCTAGAAGAATGGAATTCTTAGCTCACGAATCACCACCTGATGATTTCCGTGACCTTAGCATATTCCCTACACCTACTGACATCTTGAACCATGATCAGGCATTTGTCAGACCAAATATCATCCAGGGAGCGTACGAAAATGTGGACCATTATTTAGACGTTCAGTTTCGTTTGTTACGAGAGGACTTTGTTCAACCTTTACGTGAAGGAATTACAAATTACATTGCTTCAGTTCGAGACGGAACAAAAAAAAAATTGAACAATATCCGAGTGTATACGAACACAAAGTTCGAGAAAGTAAACGTTGTAAAAGATTGTATGGGATATGAAGTAAAATTCGAGAACAAAAGAAAAATAAAATGGGAATATTCCAAAGGATTCATGTTTGGTTCGCTGCTATGTTTCACAAACAATAATTTCCGAAGTATTCTGTTTGCTACAGTTTTAGATCGCGATGTCAAAAAGCTTGAACACGGAACTCTTTCTGTCAAGCTAGAGTCGGGAATGGAACCTGGTGATGACATTTTCCTGACCCCATTTATTATGGTAGAGTCAGAAGTCTACTTTGAACCTTACTATCATGTTCTCAAAGCTTTGCAGAGTATGAAACCAAAGATGTTTCCGATGAGCCAGTACATTGTTAGCGTACAGGCCCATAGCAACCCTCCACAGTACGTCCTACACCATCCATATTACCGCTACCAGATAGGAGGTATGTTATGACATCAGCAACAAATTCCTTAGAGCCGATTCTACCAACTGATGAAAATAGTGAATTGAGCAATAATTGGCAAATCAACTTGCGTCCCTAAGTTACTCATGTTATTTTTGTACCTCAACTAATTGATATGTATTCATCTCTTGGTACAACCAGTTCTTGGAACAGTGGACTCGTTGATATCAAGCTGTCAAGTTCATACAGAGTTCCTTAATTAAGTCTACCATCCACCACATCTATCGAAATGAAACATTCTTATATATTCATTTATGGAGAAAGTCGTACAAAACGATTAGTAGGCCTGGTTCAATTCATTCAATTTATTCAAGTATCTGACCAAATCTGGTCTGGATAGCTAACTATCTTTGGGCCAAGTCCTTGCATAATTTCTAGAACCATATTTTCCAGAAACAATACTTGATTAAGCTTGCACCAGTATGTGAAGATGATCCACATTCTAATTCAGATTTATACTCTGTCATTGTAAACCTTTCCACTTTTTCTCAGATTACAAAGTCCAGCTATTAGAGGAACAAAGTTGGCCAAGTGCAGCTCAACTCGGCTTGGATGAGTCGCAGTACGAAGCTTACAAGTCTGCCCTAACGAAGGAGTTTGTCGTGATCCAAGGTCCACCTGGTACCGGAAAGACTTACCTAGCATTGAAGCTAGCCAAGACAATTTTAATCAATATGAGAAAACTTCTGGATTCAGCAGCTGCAGAACTGTACAGGTTTTGGGGTATGATTCTGCATCGATGATCAGGGTAGAGAAATACGTAATATTCGAGGAATTATTCTTGTAACAATTAGTTTTTCAATTCATTTTCCAGAAATTAGCAATCCAGTATATGCATACAGTAGTGTGCTACAAAAATGTCGAAACACCATTTATTTTGTACAAAAGCCTAGTAAGAAGACCCTGTTGACAAAAATATAATTTTTCAATTTTTTTTCCCAGTTCATTTTTCTTTGTGATTTTCTGATTCCACATCAATATTTTTTATGTGCAAATTCGAATAAATAGTTCATGAAAATAGTTACTTCATCACCGTCCGTGCCAACAATCTCACCAAAGTTATCTGATGATAATTACAGTGGGACCTCTATGGTACGTTTTTCAGGGGACTAGACAAAAAAAAAATGAAGAAACTATTAACATGTAGCAGCGTATGGATGGGATCAAAGAATGAAACTCACTAAGGTGATAAATGTACTAATGAGAAATGTACTGAATAGGTTCTACTGTACAGTACTTATTTTTGTATTGTTGTAATTGTTGTATCTCTGTTTCAACTCATGCTAGCTTAGCAATTTATCGATCATTCTGTAGCTGATTTTGTCTTTCATAAGTTTGTCATCGGATGGTTCGATATTGATGGCTCGAAACCTTGTATGTTGACCAAACCTTGTATGTTGATGTTAAAATTTAAATAATGTAAATATTCAAAATATTATGATGACTTCCAACTTCAAAGCCAGTTTACAAAAAATAACAATTTTAAGACTTCGGTAACATATATCTCAGAAACTATTTGTGCTAGAGACATGAGATTTTTTTGACTAATGCTGTCTGTATTTTGCATGAAATGACCCTCATTCAAGTGTGTGACATACATATTTGAAATTTAAAAGAAAAAAATTCATGTCTAAACATAGTGTTTTTTTTTCTAAACATACATCTATATAAACATTTGATATAGAATAAATAATGATATCACAACATTTATCGATGGTCATTTTATAGCTAGCACTTGAAGCAATATAAATAAAAATGATTCAATTGAATTTATTCAGCCGTTTCTGAACTATGTGTTCCTAAAGTTTATCAAATTCACATGTTAATTCTCCCCAGCAGGGTCCCCTTAACCCTGACCGAAATTATACGGCCAATTACGTCCCTAAAATGACCTTGTTTTATCTGACAAAGTCTGTGAAATGTCTGTTTTAGCTTTGTTTCGGCCGGTCAAAATACGACCGAAACATGGGTGATCTGGGACAAGAACTACCCCTGTTTTGTCCGTTTATTGTGCCTATTTTGTCCCTGTTGCAAGCCTGAATTGTCTATTTTGTCCGTAAAATGTCCTTTGTTTCGGCCGTTGTTTGTCACTACTTGGACCATGTATTGCCCCTGCTCAACGTGTGGATCAGTGATCACCCTTTCATAACTGTCACATTATATGCCCGATTCATCATTGAATTGACTGTTGAATTACACGCTTTTGTGACGCATGCAAAAAAAAATTATGTTTTTTGAGCGTAGGCCCTACAGATGAGGAGCTAGATGTATTTTTTGCTAGAAAAATAAACACTACATCTATCCGCTCATTTAGTTGTAGCCGCCCTCAGAAACCATGTTTTCTTTTGCGTGCGTCACAAAAAACAGCGTAATACAACTGTTGATTCAATGGTGAATTGGGCTGCGATTAATCTGAATCATTATCTGGTAGGCCTACTTCATAGTTCAGCATTTTGAGAGCAAATAATTCTCTTTGAGTCTTGATGACATTAAGGACTACGCCATTTGATGGTAATAATAAATTAATAATGATGATCATTTATTTATTTCATTATTGCAAATTTATAAAAAATCGCTCATGTGCACATTGATTCATAGAATAAATCTGTACGAGTATTGAAATTCGTCAATGTTGCATAACCTCATTTGTAGAATCACATAATCCACCCCCAAATTAAATTGTCAAACAGTTTCTGCAAGCTCATTAAGAGTTCTGTATTGCACTCCTGGGCCCGGATTCACAAAGAGGGAGTTTCAATTACCCCGGGGTAATTGTGGGGGTTTTCGCCAATTCCCCCAGAATCGGTATTCACAAAGCGGGAGAGTTGGATTTTCGGAGGTTCTAAACTCCCAAACAGAATCCCTCCTACGTAGCAGGGAGAATTGCAAAACCCCAGAAAATATTTCAGAAAAATGGCGGCTTGCTCTCACTAGAAGAATTGAATAATTAATATCTGAACAATTAGCATCTCATATTCATATTGAGAGATGCTATGCATCTTTAAAAAAATGCGTATTCATAATAATAATAAGATATTTTCCGTGTAGACAACAAATATATTGCTCACTTATCTTGCTTGTACTAATTTCATATGTTGTTATTTTTCGAAAAATAATCAGTCGGTGCAGTAGCATAGTAGTAGCGTGACTGACTTTAAAAGAGAAAGTTCCTTGTTCGAAGCCCACTACGGTCAATCATTTTTGTTTTCATAAAACAATGTTTTTTAGAATATACTGTTATATTATCATGTTATTTTCTGAAATTATAAGTTATAATTTCGAGTGATATTGCCGTAAGAAGTACGATTTTGGATTACTGGTCATGGTAAGGTCCTAGTTGGGTTTTGCTTTGTCTCCTTGAATGGTTTCTCAAGGTATTTTGCTCAGAGAAATTGACTGAGGTGATGGCCTTTAGTTATTTTGTGCAAAGGGAAAATATATTATCCATTGTTTATCTCCTTGGAATGGAAGCGATTTCAGTGCTATTGAGTGGTGACTGTAACGCTGCCGTGAAACAGCTGACCGCTCAAAAAGAGATCATACAAACTGTTACAGTCACGTTTAATAATTATGCACAGTGATGATGATGAATAACGTTGATGATTTTTCTTCATTCAACTATCATTCATATGAATTGATGAATATTAAATATATTTGAAGAGACATTATATAAGTTATTATAATAACTGTTGTTACAAAAAATGTGATGGGCTCTTTAGTTTTCAGCATTGGAATGGTCTGTTGGCATCTATAGAAATCATTAATACACACATTTATAGCGTCATTATTAATTGTTTCTATATTGTTCATATATGGCTGTTTATACTATATGATACTATACAGTATATCCTATATACTATAAATATTTATCAATATAGATTCACATATATGGCATATATAGGCCTACATTTCATATATATTTCTCAACTTTTCACGTCTTGTAGCCGTGTACAATTACATACGGTTCACAATAAACTCTTAGATGTGGAATTGAATAACCTTGCGTCACTATCAAATGAAACATATTTTCAGAAAGTATGTAGTCCGTGCGATGATAACATCAACAATTATTTCTTTTCAATATCTCAATACGATTCAAATGAAATTAGTTAGACTGGAAAATAAATTAATTTGCTGATGAAATAAATCAATTCTTTGATCATAAATTCATAATGATGATGATAATCGTGATGATGATGATAATAATAATAATAATAATAATAATGATAATGATGATAAATAATTAAATATGGTAATAAAGGTGATGATAACAATAATATAACATTGATATCACAAACAAAATAATATGCTTAAATATGTTTTTGATCAAGTCATTGATGGGATGTTGGAAATCTCGCTCTATCTTTTTATTGGTGAATTGTTTACAACCTGTATGTCACATGTTCTGATTGGTACATCATTAGTGACGTCACCAATTATTGATGACATCATCACTCTACATTCTCCCCTCAATATCCCAATCAAAATCTTCGTTGGTGAATACGGGCTTTTAGCTCTGAGAAAACGAGGGTTTTACGGGTAGAATAAAAGAGGGGTTTTCATAGAATCCCTGTTTTCAAAACCCCACTTCGTGTATCCGGGCCCTGATCATCATCTTAACTCAACAAGTACAACTGAGAGACTGAACACTGAATGCAGCAATAAAATGCAGTGTGACGACTGAAAACTGGTTTCTCACCCTATCCTACCCTTGCTTTATTTCAAATGGTATATTCCTTTATGCCAGAGGCGATAAAATTTTTGTCTTGACCTTGCACAATAAAGGTCAACATTCCAATTCCAAGAATCGGATAACTTTTTCAAATTACTTGCTTATACGTCTGAAATTCTATAAATTGTCCGTATTTTGTCAGTATAATGTACGTTCTTTCAGTCTCGTCCCTATATTGTCCGTAGAAAGTCACTATATTATACTTGAAAACTTGCTATATTGTATGTAAAAAGTCAGTGGATCATCAAGTATTTTGAACCTTGGAGAGACAGAAATTCCGTCATTATATTGCCCGCAAAAAGTTGCTATATTGTCTGTGAAAAGTCTAAATTGTCTGTAAAAAGTCTGTAGATTATCCGTGTCTTGTCCCTTGGAGAGAAAGAAATTTGATCTTCATATTGTCCATAAATGGCTTCAGATCGGCCGTGTTTCACTCATATATTAGCTTTCCAATAGCTTTCAGCCGTGTTTCAGCCGTGATTTGGCTCTATTTTGCGCTATACAATCACATTTTCTCCAGTCTGCTTGCCTATTATAGAAGGCTGTCAATTGCCCGTGTTTTGTCCCTCAAAACTCGATTGTACTTGTTTTGGCTGTGGTATTTCAGTAAGAGTATAGCCCCCTACACAATTAAGAGTTTCAATTGAGTCTGTGATATTTGTCTAAGCACATGCTTCAATCTTATTGACTGTGGTTTTGTCATTTGATTACTTTTTAACAGTAAATGGCTTGGTATGGCCCACATGAATTCACAATGTTGAGCTTATTGTGAACAGAAAGTTTCTTGTTCAGGCATGGAGCATCTCGATTATTGGCCTGAAGAGGACGATTCAGATGATGAAGTTGTAAATTCAGATCATACTCCCATCCTGGTGGTCTGTTTTACAAACCATGCTCTTGACCAGTTCTTGGAAGGTCTTCTGACTCAGACTAAGAACCTCATTCGAGTAGGTGGCCAGTCGAAGAGTGAGACTCTTCAGGAGTATAACTTGAAGGAGAAGAGAAGAATGCACAAGTAGGTTTCAACACAATTCCTTAGATTTTTGTTGTCAGTTGATGCATTCATAACTATAGTATGTAGCATGTAGAGTATGTAGGCCTATATGTAGGCCTCTTCAGAGTGTGGCCTAAAAATGGCCGACATGGTTAATAACAGCACAAGACGCGTGGGTGATTCAATGTCCAGAAACAGTGTCAATAAACAGCTTTCAACTACTATGCGTGAATAAAGTTGAAGTGGTAAGCGCTTTACTCATCTCTCTGATAAATTTGATGAAAATCGAGAGTAATTTGCACTTTAACGAACGTTTTTCCCAAAACCAGGCCTAATTTGGGCTACAGCCGTAGCAATGGCGCCTGTGAATATATCGCCGGTATTTAGCTCCGTGTTTGTCAACCAAATCTACAGTATCCCATGTTCGAAATGTTCGAAAGCTTTAACACGCGGCTTCAAATGTGTATCGTGTGATATAGGGTTTCATTATCCCTGCTACAACTGTGACTTTTTTTCGCCACAAATGGCTCTATCAGCGAAATGCCCCCAATGCGCCCCAATGGCATCATCATTCATAGAGACTCATGCCAAGGAACCGTGGTCCTTTCAAGAACCACAGTTTCCTCCTGTTGCCGACCTCTGGGAAAACCAAACAAGGCCTAACAATTTTATCCTTGACTATGATCTAACATCGTTATCTAACGAAATTGCTTCTCTCAAATCTGAAGTTGCCTCATTAAAGTTAGTCCTAGGCGTGGATTCTGGCTTAGGTCAACTTTCCCAACCGGTCAAATTGCAAACTTCTTTGTCGACCGAACCATCTTCTTCAGTTATGCTCAACAGAGAGCAGCCCAGTGCTCGCCTCGATTCGTTCGAAAAATATCATGATATTTCAAGTGATCACCAAATAGGCCTGAAGAAGCTTGTCCCACTGAAGGATACAATATTCAAACATGAACATGTTATCGTTGAGCTATCAACTGACCCCTTAAGCACATCATTTTCAGTCCCACCGTCACATGCCTATCTCAGGATCTTAAAATACGTCAAGGGAAGCTAAAAACTAGGTTCGAGAACAATAATGGCTTTGAGAGTCTCAGGCGCCAAAACATGCGTGTCGGCAAAATCGCTTCCCTTTACCTGAACGGACGTCTTTACATTTGTCTCGTCAACAAAACACATTCAATTCAGCAACCTAGCCTGAAACATCTAATGTACACCCTACGTACCCTCAGGAATTTCTGCAACTTCTACAATATACACAGCCTAATTATTCCGTTATCTGACTACGGGTTCAACGATTTCTCACCGGCAGTAGTTAGAAACTCGATACATCATGTGTTCCAACACACCCAGGTCTCCATCACATTAACAACCCCCCCCCTAACTGCTACTACTGTTATCACACTCCCCTACACCCCTGCGCCCACTGAAGACCTAATCTCTTTCTACGACATTCCAACATCTAAAGTAAGGCCTTCAGGCACACGACTTGGCACATGCAATGCGGACTACCTCACCACAACCTCTCTGCTGGATGAGATATGCACCAGCACATGTGAGCTAACTCAGCCCTTCATCAACCAAGTTTCAAATCCGAATACCTGCCTCACCGTAGATCTTCCTCCAAGGCATCATAATACTCAAGAAGCCGCTCCCGTAGACATCAGCTTATCAATCAATGTACCATCGCACCATGATGGCACTTCCCAGCCATCTGCCACCACGGCCAACACTCTCAAAACTGTGTTCGACAACTCTGCAGTCATCATTGCCCCGTTCCTGTTGCCATCGGACGACTTATTTCTGCCAAGCCAAGCTATAACAACAGATGGCACGCCTACCGGTAACACTGCCGTCATTCTACCACCAATAGAAGCCACACCTCTGTCACCTGCCACCTCTTCAGACACTTGCTTGGACCTTTCAACAGTCAACGCCTCTGTCGTACTGACGCTCACTGATGCAACCAGTCAGCCTTCACCTCATCTGGTCAACAACTCCATAGACATCGCGCCGCCACTCGAAGATCAACCTGCGTCTGCATCCCAGCAGGTCTCTATCACTCGTTCAGAGAGGCCCATACGCATCAAACGCAGCACCCAGCGCTTGGGCATCTGACCATCATCGAACCATGGCATCCCTCCTCAATGCCCTCCGTCCCTCGCCTCTACCGAACCCCATTCTAAAACTCTCATAATCTCCCTCAACATCAGATCTGCTCGCAGAAAGCTTGAAGAGCTAGAAATATTCACTAAGAAAACCTCCCCCGACATTCTATGCATCTCTGAACACTGGCTGTCTCCATTTGACTCTACCTCATTCGTAATCCCGGAATACAGCAATACCAACATCTTCTTCCGCTCTAACTCTTCCCATGGTGGCGTAGCCATTCTCTCCAAACCCTCGCTAAACCTCCATCCCTTGACCATTACAGACAAGTTTTGGGTCGATATTGACTTTGAATGCTCCTGTGCCTCCTGGTCTTCCAATACTATAACTTATATTATCTTATCTGTCTACAGATCTCCCTCTGGCAACATCAGTACCTTTCTTTCATCTCTCGAAGAAACTCTTATTAAGCTAACCAAATACCTCCCCAGAGCCCAGCTCCTCCTCTGCGGAGATTTCAATATTGATATTTTTCAGAATAATCAAAACACTTCCAAATTTCTCGACCTTCTTCACTCCTTCAATCTTTTTCAAAGCATTACCTCCCCCACTCGTATCACTTCGTCCTCCTCCACCCTCATCGACAACATTTTTACCACTCTCGATCCAACTCTCTATTCCAGCAACACCCTAGACAGCGATCTCTCTGATCATCTTGCTGTCACCCTCTGTCTCAAGCATCTTTCCAACAACAGCCCTCATGTCAACTCCGTCACCAAAAGATTTTTTTCCGAATCGAACATACTTTATTTCTCCTCCCTCCTCTCAAACGCTCACTGGGATGTTTCTAGATTGCCCGACACTAACGCCATGTACGAATCTTTCAATGACACCTCCCATCATTTCAACACAGCTTTTCCAGTTCTCAAACGAAAACCTCGCTCAACTCGTTCAAACAGCTGGATCACACCAGACATTATCTCTAACTCAAACAATCTAAGACGCCTTCACCATCTCCACCGACTCAACCCTGACAACATGAACATCAAAACAAGATATCTTTCCCTCAAAAAGATCCATGCAAACGTGAACACCTTGACTACTTAATCCAGTCCTCCAACAACAAATCCAAAACTGCCTGGAATATCATCAAGTCCCACTCTACTCCTCCTTCGCCACGTTCTGACCTATCACTCTCCCTCGACGGTCAAACTATTTCCGATCCGGTTACTCTCTCCGAAAAGTTCAATTCCTTTTTCATCAGCTCTGGCAACACTGCTCCTACCCTGAATTTCTCTCAGTCCCAAACTAGTCCTATTCTCCCCACGACCCGTCCTAACAGACCTTCTATCTTTCTTTATCCCACCACTCCCGGAGAAATCATCCAAATTGCCCGCTCTTTTAGTAGCAAGCACTCCAGTGGTATCGATGAAATCCCCGCCTCACTCCTTTCTAAATGTATTACCTACTTGGCCTGCCCACTCTCAATTATATTCAACAACTCTCTCTCTTCTGGAGTATTCCCCTCTAAACTAAAAAATGCCCTCATCATTCCCATCCATAAAAAGGGCAGTAAATCCGAAATTAATAACTATCGTCCGATTTCTCTCCTATCCTCTTTCTCCAAACTCCTCGAAAAAATTATGTTGAATCGCCTTTCTCATTTCCTTCATCAGCATAACCTATTGTCACACTACCAACACGGTTTTCAAAAAAATAAATACACCATCACTGCCATTTTTGATTTCCTCTCTCCCCTTTACTCATCTATTGACAGAGGCGACCACGCAGTCGGTCTTTTCTATGACCTAAGCAAGGCCTTTGACACCATCGACCACAAACTTCTTCTTTCCAAACTCTACGATCTTGGCATACCTGGCACTGCCAATTATCAATAATAATGTAGAACGGTATGTATGTAGAATTTATTGAATTGGTCGTGTAGAATGGGGCTACAGATGAAGTTATGCATATTACAAGTTTTTCAAAAGTTGAGCTCGCCACATATTACCATGTCTTTATTGTATCTCAAGATTGTACTTGCAACATGTAATATTTACACTTCTGTACTTGAAATTGATCTTCTCAACTATGGCAATCTATAAAATTGTATAATATTTGTCAAAGTGTTGAAATTTAATGCCATCAAATCCATTATGCTTTCATTATTGTTTTTTCCCATTATTCTTAGAGATTTCAGATTTGAGAGAAAAATCTTGAAATGATTTTACTACCTACCTTAATCTAGTTTTGTAACAGTATTAATTATTCTTGGTCTCTCATTTCTTACTGTGAAACGTGTTTGATTTCAGACGCACTGACGCTGCTTTTCAGTTATCTCGTGATATCAGGTCCCGTATGTCGGACTTGATGTGCAAAATCAAGGGCATTCAACTCGATATGGAACAGTTGGATAGTCGTTCCGGAATTGTGGCAGTAGAGTCCATCGCCAGTGTTTACAAACATGCCAATCTCAACTGCTTCATGGGAAATGATGGGAAATTGAGTAAGTGATTTTTTTTTTTTTCTGCGTGCCCACCTTGTTTGTATCAAATCTCTCAAATTTCCAATTGTTTGCCTACTGGTATATCTTTATTATTGCATGTAAACAAATGAAATTAGTTGGGTAATTTGCGCCAACAAAGAGGGCGCCGGTGAGTCGGTGACAGGTGCCCATGGCCGTCAACCTCCCACAACCCTCCTGGGTACAAAACTGCAGTCTTTCCTAATATTTCAGTACAAATCTCTTGTCCCTCTAACCCTCTTGTTACCTTACGTTATCATGCGGTTGCCACCGCATACTAGTAGGTACCGGTACTAGGAATGCCACCGATTTCAATTGATCTATCATCACACATTCAATTACTCTTCGATCATTAATTGATCTTTATCAACCAGTGATTAATTGAAATTGATCAATTAACAGTTACAGTAGAACGTCAGTTGTACGATTCTCATTTATACGATTTTTACATTTATACGACTTTTCCAGGTGGTCCCAACCATTCTCCATAAGACTACATGTTAAATTTCTTCCATTATACAACTCATTTATTCACGACTTTTCGTATATACAACTGAATTTCTTGTCTCCTTCCAACATTTTCAATAATTCTAGTCATGTGTTCATCATAAAGTCGTGAAAACCCAAAAACGTAAACAACACATGCGTAAGCACACCTGTTTATCCTAGTAAAAATACCACCTCATCATGACTTCTTCACTCCTACCCAGGTTTTTCCCACCCCCAAAAATATTTATAGATATTGTCTAGTCCTAAATCACTTAATATACATGAAGAGACGCATCATTTTCCTAAACCAATCATCACTCTTTAGAGCAACAGGACCTCCAACCTCAAGGTTTGGAAGCACACTGCCAAGAATGTTGCAATCACACTGGCACATTTGCCCAGCCAGTGACAGCTGATAATGTGTGGGAGGGGGCTAGGGGGGGGGAGGGGGTATGTAAGGCGTGTGCAGGAGCGCATTTCTTTCATGTCAACAAGAAGTGATTTCAAAATCGAAGTATTTTAAAAAGGCAATGATGATCGCTTTTCATTGTTTGAAGTCAAATGTCATTTCAATAATATTCCTTTTCTAACAGGGACAGAAAAACAAAAAAATGTAATTCTGTCAATGTCATGTCAAACATTTGAAGTAAATGCCACACTAGGAGTCGCCTGGACAGTGTTAATTGGTTGCTATGAGCATTGGTAAATGTCTGCGTCTGTCTCTCACAAAGCACATGTCATCTGAGAGCTGTCAAGGACATAGTGGCATGCTGTAGTGGTGCGAGGGTTGGTGAGGGGGCGGAGGGGAGAGCTGTGACGCGTCATTACTTACAGACCAGATCAAAAACATCATACACAAGAAAATAAAGACCAAAAAAAACCATTGATTATGCAGTGGGTAAATGTTTGAACCCAGATTCATTAATAAATCATTTATACGTTTATCCATTTATACGATTTTTTTTCTCAGTCCCCTGAAAGTCGTATAAGCGACGTTCTACTGTATTATTATTTATTGGTACTGTACTGGTAAATCATTTTTTTTTGCAATTTCACTGTAATTGTAGGGATATATTGAGAATATTAGTTAGGCCTATTCATTTATATTTTTGTTATTCTCACCATCTTCTTCAAATTTTATTTTATTATATTTCAGTCGTAAGTATCAATAATCCCTCAATTATTAATTATATGCGACTAAAAATGATCAATCTGTACTGTATTGGTTTAAAATATTCATCTAAATTCGAAAAAATTATTCCATATAGTTATTTGAGATAAATCTTACGATATTTCAACGATATTGCCGATGAAAGAGTTTTAAAAAATTGCGCTGTGCAGCTGCCACATACTGATATTCATTGGCATTCATCCTGCCTCCTCCTACACTTTCAACCACTCGCCTATAATTATTGCTAGCACCTCGAGTGATGAGTTTACGTCATGCAAGTTGGAAACAAACTGCCGAGTGAACAGTATTATGCCTCCATGGAGATAAAAAATTTTAGAAAATGTGACTATTTCTCTACTTTTATTATTCGGTGTACATTATATGTAGGCCTATATATATATTTTTTTTTTAATAACATCAAAACTTGATACATAATCATTGTTCTCCAATTAAGGCTGTGGATGAAAGATAGGATCGTTTGGATGGTGCATCACAAAGGCGATCTTACCACCCCATTTTAAATGTTTATAACCAATGAACTTCAACACCAGGACTGTGCTGTTGGCGACCCAAAATTTCCGCCGCAGATAAGTCTTTCAGTTTCCGAAAGTCTGGAACACATAAATAAAAACCATTTCTGTGATATATATCCGGACATCATCAGCATTGGTATTAAGAGTAAACAAAACACACGAATGTTGATATCTTCCACTTTGAAATATCTGAAATACTTCATTACATACCCTGCCAAAAATGAAACCTTGTAAAAACAGGGAGCCAAGCCCTTGCTATTCAAACACTTTGGCATATGAAAGTAGTGATATAAAAAGTTTTGGTCAAGTTCAAACTCTTCAAGAGAGGGAAAATGCATATGTGTGGATAGATATTAGGCATATTAAGCAAACGTTCTGTAATTATAACTAGGCTTGATAGCTTTTGACATGGTGAAATGAAATGTGCATGGCAATTTTATTTCACCATTTCAAAAGCTATTGAACTTGAAAAAAAAGTGTAAAATGACATTAGTCTACTTCCGGTTTTCAAAAGTGACATCCGGTTAAAACATACAAAAGGGACATTTTCGAATGAGTCTACATGTTCCCTGAAAAAATCAGACAAACCGGATGATTCATTTGGCCTGTAGTCGATTTTGCAGGTAAAAGAGAAGAGAACCGAAAAAGTATGCTTTTCACAGTGCTATAACTTCCTAACAATTGGTCTAATACAGCTCAAGTTTGATATACCATGTCGTGTACAATGCCTTATTCCATTACAATAAACTAGAGCAATCCAATGTTATCAATTCCGGCAATATACAGTATGCTCAAAACCGTCTGGATGCTCTTCTTGAAACCAGCCTAGCGTGTAGCTGGCTTTGCGTGGGACTTGGGTCCCGTCGAGCTACCGCTTAACTAAATTTGTATTATTTATCGGCTCGGGAGAATTCGTCGTTCATATTCCAGGCCTGATACATTATTGCTGGACGGTAATTAGCGAGGCCTCGCCTGTTCAGATTCTTCCATCTCCTACTTCATGAGCCTCTCCCAAGGAATCCTACTGAATCTACGTATCTATTCGTTTTGCTATACCCATTTCTACTTTTTACCAGCATGCTTTTCATTTCTTACAGTCAAAGAAATTCGATCCTTTCATCCTCATCGTCTCGCCCCTTTATTTTACGCATACATATGTTTTTTTTAGGCAATCAGATGCTTCTTGAATGGCTGCATTATCCATATGACATGGGTGAGGAAGAGTCGCACCCCCATCAGCTTCCAAGCACTTCTCAAGAGGAAGAGGAAGTTCAGGGAAAGCATGATGAGGATCTGGATGACAACAAGGGAGAGGAAATATGGCAAAGAGCTCCAGTTGAAGAGTTTGACCTGGATGAAAATTCAGTTACTCAGGTCAAGATCAGATTTGCCCTGATGTTCAAAGAGCAAGAAGAGCGATTGAAACAATTATGCCAAAAAATTGAGATAGCAAAAACAAAAGATATTGGGTGAGTTCTTTTGCCGTCTTCCATAGCTCGGTTAACGAAAGGAACTGCTTCAGAAATCAAAGTTGAAGTTCGAGTCCTGCCTATGGCATGGGCTTCTGGAAACCCACTTCCACTCATCATCACTCCATAGTTTCACCCAATCATTTATACCCCCAAATAACCCAGCTGTTGGTGGGGTCATTAAGCAGATGATAATCATAGCGAGTTCTTCTGAGAGATGTTTTACATTAAACTTTCATTTCTAAAACAGGCTTTTCACTGTAGGCCTGTCATTTAAAATAGTCTTTGAGAAATGTTTCATTGGTGGACTTACTGGTATTTCAATCAAGATTTTCTATGCAAACTGCAATCAATTTTTTTGACAGAAATTATCAAAAATAAATAAATAAATAAATAATAGAGAATAAAGAAGTGACATCATTTAGAATGGGAGAAAGCATACTGGAGGAGGTTGACGGTTATACATATCTCGGATTATACATGCATACAAATTTGGGGTTGGGGGGATCGCATTAGAAAGTTCTCAAAAAATGGGATTAGATCATTAAATTTTGTTATGAGACAGCTCAATGGGACAGGAATTGGAATTAAAAACAAAGCATACAAGACACTAATGAGACCTACACTGGAGTACGCTAGTTCAGTCTGGGACCCTCAGGACTCGGTATTAATCAAGGCTGTAGAGAGCATACAGAGGGTTGCGGCGAGGAGGGTATTGGGGAGAGTCAAGAGATGGAGGACCATTAGGAATAGTAAGGGAGTGAAACAGAAAGAACTGGAAAGACCAACCATAATGATTGAACAACTGAAATGGGAAACCCTATGGAAGGAAGGAGACAAAGGACTAGACTGTGCAACTTCTTTTAAAGCAAGACACAACTGTACGGGATGGAAAGAACTAGGCAGAAGAGTTGGAAAGGGGATCCAAAGAAGTAATAGGGGAGAAGAAAGACTGGAGGTGTAGAGAGTTTTCTCAAATATAGTGAAAAATGGTTTCGTCCAGAGGACGATAAGAGACTGGAATGAGCTGGAAGAAGAAGGAAGAACTGCAAAGAAATTATTAGAATTCAAGAAAATGATCCAATAGAATAATAATATCTTGCCACCGTGCATCTAGCACATCTGCAAGAATGTTTACAAATACAAAGTACAAATATTTCCAAGGAATTTTTGGCATTTTTGTGGGGGTTTCGATAGCTTAACCATGATTATATCAACCACGGAGGTTCGAGAATATGTGCAAATACTAGGGATGGGCATCGATTAAAAAATAAAAATTGATTATCGATTTATTTTATATGGTCGAATCGATTGATAAATCAATTAAAACCATCAAGTTTCGACAAAGTTAGTTTTTCGTATTTCTGTTGTTTGCCACTTATTTCACGATTTTAAATTTGAATTCTTCTCATTGGTTGTTGAACGTTCTCGTTATGCATCGCGTAATATTTTGTTTGAGGTTAGATGTATTAGAACAGTATGTTATCTCTTGATCACAGTGGTGGCAGTACACAAAATCTTCATTTAAGATTTGAGGTGAAGTTGAATCTTGACTCTCTCTCTCAGCAAAAAAAAAAAAAAAATTCAACCACACATCACTTCTCAAATTCGGAGGCGTGAACAGCGTATTCTTCTCACTCCTAGATGTAGACACCATCTTTAGCAACTAGTTGGATAGGTCTGTTGATGGCCTCAAACTTTAGTTTTTCAGGCCAGTATCAATATCTCGCTAACCAACAGGCCTACTAGCCTGCGCGAGCGCGTGAGGCAATTGGAAAAGTGGAATTTTCAAAATATGGTACAGATCGAAGATATTGATTATTTTAGCCATATCGATTAATCGAATATTTTGCGTAATCGATTAAATCAATTTGTGCCCACCCCTAGCATATACGTAGGCCTACCTCGATTTATTTTATTTATGAAGTATGTAGATTCTTTTCCACGTTGGTATAATTAACTTTCACTTGTGGAGGGTGGTGTATAAACAGTATGAGCACCACACTTTGTTCTATTATTATTATTATCTCATTAATTTTCAGGACATATGTCCTGCATGACATAGTGTGGGAACTCGAGTCGGAGTACCAGGGTATCGCCAACCAACTGGAGAATCTTACATTTGGCATGAAAAGCGCCAAGCCTATTGATCGTGTCTTCTGGCAACAGTTACTTGATGAACGAGGTAACTACCATTGTTTGTTTGTATTTTTTTATGTTTATTCATGCTTTCCAGAAAAACAGATACAGTAGAATCTCTATAGAACGTCCTTCAATACAGCGATCATCGCGATATATCATCATTTTGAGATAGTCCCGGCCAATTCCCATAAGACCATGTGTATTTTTTCTTTGTTAATACGTCCCTTAATCTAACGACCATCGCGAGAAAACAACGCTTTCTTGGTTCCCTTCCATGAAAAACCATCAATACTACGACGAAACGACTGAAAAATTGTTATTGTTTGTACCGTTTTGTCCTGAATATAAGCTGAGAGTTTTTCTCGAAATTTCAAGCCCTAAAGTCACCCTCAGCTTACTTGCAAATCTTGGCCTATAATCGGTCCAAAATACGTTTTTTGCTCATTTTAATTGGGCATACAACACCCGCACACTCATAACAACGGAATCGACTTGAAACTGCGAGATATTCCACTGAAAACACATTTAATGAATGTTTCATCATAGACAAGCATGATTTTCCCAATTCCCAGCATTTTTATTTGACGCGCAATAATAAACATGACCACTTTGAGCTGTTGGCTGCATGGTGTGCATCATCCTACTGCCTAGTGCTGACTGCGTGTAGTCTGACCTTGTCTGACATTGACACGCACACGAGACTGTTTAGCGTTTAGCGGCCGGCAATTGCACCGTCGCCTCGCGTGCTAGTTTGGCGGTCGGTGTGGTCTCAACTTCGGTAGACAATTCCCGTCGCGCTCGGTGCATTTTACGCGATTAACTACTGGTCGTCCAATGATACTTTTGATGTTTCAATGTTTCAATGTTCTTACGTATGTACAAATACTTAGAGACACTATACGGTGGTATTATTTTCATATTATATACCCTTCCAAAATAAAGTGAAGTGTATAGGCCTACTTCTACACATCACGATTAGCACCATGTCTGTTCAATGTCAGGCGTGCTGCTTGACTACAACTGACGGGTGGAGAAATATGATACAGTTAAACACTTCAGACACTTGAAATCACACAGTAAATTGCAGGAGGGAGGTGGAAGGGGGGGATATTTTATTAAAGCATCAATTTAGACTGAAAACATGAACTTAATGTCAAAATATTATTACACCGCATTATTATACAGTGTCTTACTATAAATGTATACGTACCACATGGCAGGCTATCAGAGATCGAACTCCGCCCTATGCTATAATATTGACGACTGACAGTATTTTATGTATGCCTTGTAAAACAAACACACAAAGTTTTATTGTGAGTTTTATTGAAAAATTTGGTTCAACGACCATCGTGATATAACGACGATTGGCTTATCTCCCCTCAAGGTCGCACTAAAGAGATTGTACTGTGTATGTATAATTATATCTGTATAAGGGCCTATGTATATATATTAGAGTTGCCAACAATAATGGATATACAGTATCTATATAGATCGATATTTTTTCAAACGATACGATAATCGATTGAATTTTGGCGATACAATATCAATATGATTATTTTTAATCATCGAAATGAATACCTATCATTTCCTTTTCAAACTAATTTTTTTCCCTTTACGTAATTGCTCCAATCAGTGCATGTGGAGCGAAAGTTCTTGGTTTCTATTGGGCACTCGAAAGCCAATGAGAAACGCTGTTTGCATTGACGTCAGAGTTGGTATGCGCAATAATAGACGAGAATATAGACTACGGCACGGTCAATTGGCGCTCGGCCGTCTCGAGTCGGAGACGTTTTTCACGCTACATACCGGTAGTAGTCTACGAGTGCTCCTCAAGACCTCAACTCAAGATCAGATGACGTTAGACCACACACAGTAGATGACACATATCATGCAGCTAACAGCTCAACATGGTTATTAATTATGTTTATTACTGCGCGTCAAATAAAAATATTAGAAATTGGGAAAATCATGCTTCTTCATGATAGAACATTTATTAAACGTGTTTTTAGTGGAATATCTCGTGGTTTCAAGTTGATTCCTTTGTTATGAGTGTGCAGGTGTAGTACGCCCAATTTAAATGAGAAAAAACGTATTTTAGACCGATTATAGGCCGAGATTCGCATTTCAGCCGAGGTTGACTTTTTGGCTCGAAATTTTGAAAAAAAACCTCGGACAATATGGATGAATTCCAAATGTATATTGTAACGTGTACTTTTGTTACAGGTCATAAATCTGCCTCTTCCTCTATCCCGTAATCTTTCTACCCCTCCCTGCTAGGACCGAAGTCCCGCATGTAGTCCAAGGTCAACCAATTGTCAATGAATCAATCAACACAGCTGTTAAGACCGCAATTCTCACCACAATTATTCCGATGCGATACGATATTTTGACATTCGATACGATTATCAATCAGGAGAAAAAATATCGATTTAATACGATTAATAATCGATGTTAAGTGAACGATAATCGATATGAGTTTTCATATCGAACGGCAACTCTAATATATATGTATATGTAGGCCTATATATCATCAAACGATATTTAATATTACAGTCGAACCCACTTATAACGAACTCGGTTTTAACGAAATTTCGGTTTTTACGAATTAATTACCATCCCCCTTCAAATCTTCTATCTTTACAATGTTAAATAAAGACCTATAACGAAGTGATTTATATTTCAAAATTCGGTTATTACGAATTTTTTGTCACTTTTCAGCATATTTTGCTCATTATATTCAGCTATTTCCAACAAAATGTTCGAAAATCGGAGCATTTTGCGTGAATTTATTTTCAGGTTACATTTATTTTGAACGGACTGTAGGCTACATCGTAGCAGCTGGTGACGCGTACAGCACGTGGTCATAACTCTTGCTGCACCCCCCCTCCCCGTCCCTCGCACAGTGGAACGGCCCAAAACAAAACACTCGCTCAACGCGCACTAAATAATAACGTGATGGTGACATCTTCAATGACTTTGTTTATCTATTTTTTGTCTACATTCCTTCATTTCCATTCGTGATAGTGTCCTGTAACCTAGGAAATAAAACACGAGAAGTGGGGAGTGGTGGTGTCATGTGATAGCAGATGATAAGTTCTTTATGAAAGGACATTGTTGTTTTCTATTACTTTCTACAAACATACTAAGTGATGATACGATGCGATGATAATATGTCACCTAATACAGTACTATACTAGGGCCTAAGTCGTAAATGTAGGCCTATCTTTATAAATCTCTAAAATTCAAGTGCTGTTATGAAAAAAAGCAATAAATCTCTATAACGAAATTCTGTTTTTATGAACAGATTTTCATTCCCCTTGAAATTCGTTATATGCGGGTCCGACTGTACCATCGATTTTCGATATCAAGGTAGATATCGAAATCAATTTATTTGATCTATGTTTATTTTGATATTGAAAGTGAATTCAATATTAAATTTAATAAATAAACCGTCTGTCACTCTGGTGTCAGATTGGCCATATCGCTGACTTGGAAAAACAAGCAGCAAATCAAACAAACCAGCCAGTCAACAATTTGTATGTATGATATAATGTCTTACTCTCTGTATATGTCTCAACAATATATATGTTATCATTGGAGGTACATGAAATAAGAATTCTGTTTTGGACTTTTCAGATTTGAAAATTTGAAAATTCGTATTTTGCAGCATTTTTAGCAAAATGCACAAAAATAATTTTAAATTTACGAAAAATTGAATAAATTACGGTAAATACTATTGAGTGTGGGTAGTACACTCCTAATATTGTCGAAAATAACGCTTTTCATAGCTTCCTGCGTGTTGTCCATGTCTAGTCGGGTGATCGCTAGTGCCAAAAGTACTTTTGACTATCAACAACGTCCAATTGGTCATCAATATCATAATTTTGTGAGTTATTTTCTAATCTGACACTGCTATGACTATTGAATTTACTCTGATCTCGATCTTGATGAGCTTTTGCAATGTGCGTATTAACTCTCGAATACAGCTTTCCACAGTATGGACATGATTTGCGTTTTGTATCTGATTGGCTGTCATCTTGCGACGAGTTATTACTGGAAGGATGTTTAGGCCTATTGTACTATTGTCAATGTCAATAGTATTAGTAGAATTGAAACATGAATTTACGTTTTGAATGAAATAAGCGTCACATGTCTCTTCGTGTGTATATTTTCAGTTGATGCAATAATCAACTGAAAATAAAAATGTCTGCACAATCCAGCATCATGTATATCCATACACACTGCATTTAGGATTCTAAAAAAATATGACAATAAACGTTATTATTATTATTATGTTCTACTATGAATGATGGGGATGGTGTTGAATCTAATAGGGGTAATTCATGTACTACAAGATGCTTTTCCGACTGATCATTTTCAACATTATCAATACCTGATGAAGGTAGTACACCATTACATACTTCAAAATAGTCTGGAAAACGCAGATTCTTATCTGGTGGGAAAATCTTGAAACATGCTGGGCATATTATTGTACTTCTTGTTTGAGTGAGACGTCCTGGACTTATTATATTATTATTATTATTATATTATATTATTATTATCATTATAAATAGGACAACTTTGATGTACCTTTTCAGGAGAACAGTCAATGATAGCTCAATAATATCCATTGCTGTTATTGGTGTGACTGTTTTGAACAAACACAGTGCAAAAAATTCTATATTTTTCGAAAATTTGTAAAATATAATAATTTTGGAAATCGGCACCAAAAAATCATACATTTTTGAATACAAATGAATTCATTTTGATGTTGCTAACTAATTTTCCAATTATTTTTTGCGCTGCGTTTTTGTGAAACTGAATTTTGAAAACACTGAGAATTTGAGACCATTTCATCCAGCCAGTCCTGTGAAAAGGTACATTGAATGCATGAATGTATGGTTCTTAGATAATTCAAGTGGAATGTGGATCATGTAAATTCAACAATAAGGCTATAAAATTAAAATTAGGGCTACCTTGGGCAATTCCAGCACCATATGCTGGGTCAACCTCATTTCTTCTGGTATCCTCCATTAAAAGTTTGAAAAGTAAAAGAAATAAATTGTGAAAAAAAGGGTAAAAGTATAAATGTTTCTACTCGAGAAAATCTCCTTACTTCCTACACAAAGGTAGTTTGAATAATCAATTGTGAAATGACTATTGATTCGATTTCAAAGTTATTGGTACTATCGTAAACATCGGATGTTGAATTTTTTTCATCAACAGTAAAAAAAAAAATTGATAAACATGAAAAATCGCGTCCGGGTGCCCTCAAGAGGCCGCAGGCGCTGCGCTCTACACGGGCTTGTTGTTTGCTCGCTTCAGACTCTAGTACCGTATAACATGCATCGTGTGCTAGGCGCAACCCGTAGACTAGCCTGCCGAACTAATATTCACATGAACGCCGTTAATTCCCTAGCTCACACTTTTGATATATTACACATTTCATATTTTTGGGGGGTATTCAAAAATATGTATCTAGGTTTTTGCAGACTAGAAATTTCTTCATTTTCCATTTGAAGAATTAGAAAAATTACAAAATCCCCGTTGAGAATTCTGTACATGCGATAACTTTCGTTTTTCAATTATTAACAGAATGCAAACAATCATATTGATATCTCAAAAATTACGGCCGTAAGAGTATGCGGTGTGAAATACGAGCGCCTGCGGCCTCTTAAAGGAATTCACGTGTATCTGTGATAACATTATAACTTATTCTACTTGGAAAATACCTTTTCTCAAACAGGATAGAAAATTATCACTATATATAGGCTACGTATTCACATTGACTTTATGGTAAATTTTCATGGCATCTCACATAGTTGACTATAAACTTAAAAGTAATCAACAATATAATAAGTAGAAAAAATAGCAATATGCCAGCCTGAGAAAATATCAAAGAGGAAAATAATATTACATTGAACAACAAAAACAGTTATGATACTGAAATTGAAAAAAAAAACAATATGCAGAAAAGGGTGTAGGGCCTACTGTGTAAATGTGAATAGTGAGGTGTAAATTTCTATTGTACTGTGGTAGAGAAACAGAAACTCACTGCAGTTCTGAACAATGATGGTTTTGAGAGTTGGAGATTAGTTGCTTATTCCAAATCTTGGATCTTTAGTCTTGAAAAAATTCACTGACCATTCAACTACAATTAGCTATATAAATTTAATATATTAGTCAGTGATTGCTTGTTGCCATGTTGGTGGACTATACTCTTTCTGTGGATACAAGTATATGTAACATACTGTAATACAGTATCATCAAGGATATCATTCTTATAAGAATTCAGTCGAAAAGACAGTTTACCCAATGTATCACGACATACTATACTATGGACGTGTTTCAAACGATTTTCGTGATAATGAATTGAGCATTTGAATACACAAAGTAAAATGACCTCTTCCAAATTTTGTATCGTTTCATCTGTTTTTCTTTTGTCTGTATAGTTAATCTGTGGGAATTGGACTATGAGCAGCGCTGGTCTTTTTACCGCCAATGCATTGCGTTGCTACATATATCCCTCGAACAAGAACTGCATGCGATCGAGCTGCTGTACAGAGATGAAGCGAAACAGTTTGAGGAAGTGAAACAGATGGAGGATTTGCAGGTTATGCGCACCGCCGATGTGGTAGGCATGACGACAACGGGGGCAGCAAGGTTGCAACCTATGCTTCAAGCTCTTCGATGTCGCATAGGTAAGCCCAATTTTTTCATCTCCACTAGCCGTTATTGTTCATCAGTTTCATAATGATGATATATTAATGTGGTCTGATAATCAAAATACAGTAGGACCTCTGTTACAGTAGAATCTCTTTAGAACGTCCTTCAATACAGCGATCATCGCGATATATCATCGTTTTGAGATAATCCCGACCAATTCCCATAAGACCATGTGTATTTTTTCTTTGTTAATACGTCCTTAATTTAACGACCATCGCGAGAAAACAACACTTTTTTGGTTCCCTTCCAAGAAAAACTATCAATACTACGACGAAACGACTGAAAAATTGTTATTGTTTGTACCGTTTTGTCCTGAATATGAGCTGAGGGTTTTTCTCAAAATTTCAAGCCCTAAAGTCACCCTCAGCTTACTTGCAAATCTTGGCCTATAATCGGTCCAAAATACGTTTTTTGCTCATTTTAATTGGGCGTACAACTCCCGCACACTCATAACAACGGAATCGACTTGAAACTGCGAGATATTCCACTGAAAACACATTTAATGAATGTTTCATCATAAACAAGCATGATTTTCCCAATTCTCAGCATTTTTATTTGACGCGCAATAATAAATATAACCACTTTGAGCTGTTGGCTGCATGGTGTGCATCATCCTACTGCCTAGTGACTGCGTGTAGTCTGACCTTGTCTGACATTGACACGCACACGAGACTGTTTAGCGTTTAGCGGCCGGCAATTGCACCGTCGCCTCGCGTGCTAGTTTGGTGGTCGGTGTGGTCTCAACTCCGGTAGACAATTCCCGTCGCGCTCGGTGCATTTTACGCGATTAACTACCGGTCGTCTAATGATACTCTTACTGTTTCAATGTTTCAATGTTCTTACGTATGTACAAATACTTGGAGACACTATACGGTGGTATTATTTTCATATTAAATACCCTTCCAAAATGAAGCGAAGTGTATAGGCCTACTTCTACACATCACGATTGGCACCATGTCTGTTCAATGTCAGGCGTGCTGCTTGACTACAACTGACGGGTGGAGAAATATGATACAGTTAAACACTTCAGACACTCGAAATCCCCAGTAAATTGCAGGAGGGAGGTGGAAGAGGGGGATATTTTATTGAAGCATCAATTCAGACTGAAAACATGAACTTAATGTCAAGATATTATTACACAGCATTATTATACAGTGTCTTACTATATATGTATACGTACCACATGGCAGGCTATCAGAGATCGAACTCCGCCCTATGCTATAATATTGACGACTGACAGTATTTTATGTATGCCTTGTAAAACAAACACACAAAGTTTTATTGTGAGTTTTATTGAAAAATTTGGTTGAACGACCATCGTGATATAACGACGATTGGCTTATCTCCCCTCAAGGTTGCACTAAAGAGATTATACTGTATAAGTTTCTCGTTCATACATTTATTGCATTTATAAGTTTTATTTTTTGATCCAACCCATATGCTTCACATGTTGAATAGTTTCATTAATGAGTTTTTCACGTTAATACACTTCTTCAGGCAGGTCCCCTGAAAAATATATAAAAGAGGTTCCACTGTAATACCTAATAGGTATAATAAAGTACCTACAATGATTAACCACTCAACAGTCAGGTTATGAAATCACTACCCTACCTCCCAGGCCGGGGTTTTTCCCGGTTATTTTGCACGGATACTTGTGTTTAGATAGCCTTCCATAACATTTATCACAGGAACAAATGATTATACATCGAATTGATATATTGTTGTACTAGTACTTGATATGTGAAACAATAAATTCACAGTTAATAGTTATAAACCATTCAGAGGCTTGTAAATTTCTCACATATAGCCTTTAGAATGGTGTTTTCTTAAGAAAACGCTGTTGATACATATTGATTAGGTTGTATACATTTATTAGTGCCGTCCAGTTGGCTAAAAGTGGAGGCACTACTTTAGGCTTCGAGCTGAGCTTTTGATTATCGATGTACGCAAGGGTAAAAATATACCTTCTTCTATCTACCATCACCTGCCATCAATTCATCATCCATTTGTACCCTCATATAACCTGTAAACCAACTGTTAGTGTGGTCATTACATACGGATAAAGAAATGAAGAGAAAGAACAGATTAGTAGCCTATATTATGTAAAACTTGATTCTTTATTCATCGTTATTCTTGTTTATTCTGGATTGTATGTACATTAGGCCCCATATTAGTTTGTATTTTAGGTAGCTGCTAGAGCAAACAGTCATGTTTATCAATGTAGCACCTTTGTGATGATTTTGCATCTGCAATAAGTTTCATCAATGCAAGCTAGAATTGCCAATCTACAAAGGAACACCATTCCCAGGGGAAAGATACAAATATAAGCAAATATTGAACATATTTTGCACCTCTAACGAGCACGGTCGAGCTCTGTTCTCGACACGTGCATACACTCAAGATAGTCCTACACCAAACTGTCAGCAACAAGAAGCCGTGACATGTTATTCATTTTATGTTGTATTGTCATTTTTTTTTCATTTCTTATTTCACCGATTTACGATTTTTCAATTTGATACCAATCATCATTTCGGTATTGAATATTCCAATTCGATATTGAATTGAAGTCCTTCAATATCAAATCAATTGAATACATCTATATCTAGTGAGGTAAAATGCTCAAGCATTTTCTTTTGGAGAATATTCTCCTCTTGGAGCATTTTCTGAGCATATTCTAAAAAAGATAATTCAATGCAATTTCCAAGTTATAGCAAGTGAAATCATATAATATTGTGTTAAAACTTTGAAGATGCATTGTTAGTTCAAGCTGAAATATGAACATCATCATGCTTATTTACAATTAGGATACAAACGGAAAACAGAAATTGTGGTTGAAAATCAGGAAAACTAAACAGGTAAGGTGCTGAGTGGATACAATAGTATTTCATTCTCCATCCGTACAATTAACCATTTGCAAGACTATCTTATCGAGTTTTTTCATTCAAATATTAATTAACTTTTTCGAACGGGTATTTCCACTTTATCAGTTACTCGATTTTCCAAAGATGAGCTTTATCATCAGATTCGTCACTAGATTCATTGATCTCTAATGGGGAGAGTCATTCTTCATTCCAACAAGACAAGTTTCTAAATCTACTAGGCTTGAATTTCTCGTAGCCATCTAAACTTCATAATAGTGGTGGCTGGTGTTAAACATTTTGAATTGGAACAGTTCATCATTATGTGCTTGTTTGTCTATTGAGAAGAAAATGCTCCAGAAAACTAGGAGCATAATCTTTCGGAGAATATTCTTGGGTTGCATCTCTATCCAACTCTACTAATTATATGAAGCAAGGTATGTGTGGTTAGAATTGTTGCAGAATCAATTTTGCCTGCAAGCTAACTTATGAAATTTCTTAATTTTTCAACAGTGATTGTGGAGGAGGCTGCAGAAGTCATGGAATCCCACATAATTGTTTCCCTGACCAGCCATTGCCAACACTTGATCCTAATTGGTAAGATATTCTTTTCACAATATTACGAGTTATCTCCTTACAAATGTGAGCCTATAAGGTCTGAAGGCGAAAAATGGTCAATATATTCATCATATAGATGATATTCTTCTTCATGTGCCTTCTTCTAATGAAGGTTGGTGATCATCATAGCTATGTCATCTCTAGATGCTGCAGCTCTGGACAAGGACCCCGTGCTCTGCCCGAACCAGTCCCTAAGATTCTTGAGCCACGAAGTCCTCCTCCTGCCAGGCCTACGCTTCCCTCCAATCTTCCCTTGTAAAACTAATTGCAGGAGCCTGTATTTATTGCTTCTCATTATATGCCCAAAGTACTCCAGCTTTCGTCTCTTGATTGCAAATAACACTCCCAAGTTCTTATTCATACGCTCCATCACTCGAACATTTCTGACTTTGTCCACCCATGGAATACGGAGCATTCGACGATAAACCCACATCTTGAAAGCTTCCAGTCTTTGGCATAGCAACTTGCTTAGGGTCCAACCTTCCATTCCATACAACAATATAGGAAAGACGTAACACCTGACCATGCGCATCCTCAGATCCAAGTCAAGATTACGATTACATAGTAAATGTTTCATTCTAGTGAATGCCGAGCGTGCCTGCTGGATTCGGATCTTGACCTCCCGAGTATATTCCCATTGGTCATTCACACAACAACCAAGATATCTGTAATGATGTATGCGCTCAATAACAACATTATCCAGCATTAACTGAGCGTGAATGTTCTTTAACTTTGAAACAACCATAAACTTTGTCTTTTTCATGTTCATACGTAAGCCGCTGTGGTTACTCGCATTATTCACTTTCTCCAACAGCGACTGCAGATCTTCCAAGTTGTCAGCCAGCAGGACTGTGTTGTCGGCGTATCTAATAGGCCTAAATGTTCATTCTCATGCACTAATTTTTCTTATCAGGTTTAAGAATGAATAAATAAATATTATTAGCTCATATATGGGTAATTTTAGAACTCTTCTACATTTGACTGTATGCATGCATTGGCAATCTGGGGGTTGAGGCGTATTTTGCTTCTCAGTTTTTTCCGGTTACTGGGCAAAGAATGCCGGCTCATTCATTTCAATGGTGTAACTGTAATATGTATGGTTTTGGCAGCCAAACTCGAAGCATATTGGACAGTGCATCCACCTGTGGTGCAAGCGGGCCCAGTTTGATTCTCATTGGGTGCTACTTTTTTGTTTATTAAAATACAAAGACTATGATTTTTGGTACAGAATGACTTTTAATGACCTGTGGAATCTTTCATTCAACTTTTACCAAAGCTTTTGTGTCCTGTGAAGTAACAATTTATCAGGAAGTTGCTAAAACAGCTACTCTATCATGCCCCACTCAAGTATCAATGCTGGCTGTGAATGCAGGCCCACTCTTGGAAAGCTGTGGATGTGCAGCTATGGCTGTGATCTTTCTGAGTGATCTCAATAGGTGACACATTACTTAATGAGAACGCTTCGAAACGCCAAAAGATTCAAAGGCGCGAAACGTTCTAAAATGCGATTCTGAACAGTTCTGAACTGTCTTTTGTAGTTGACTTGGGACTTGACATCACCTGTACTTGTACACACCTAGAAATTTTGCTTCAGTAGTGGGTAGAGTTGTATAGGAATAATGCATTATTTTTGTGTTTCTTCACCATAATTTATTTGAAATTTTGTATTTTGTAGAATCGTGCACTTATTTAATCAGTTTTAATGTATGTATTTTTCAAATAAAAGTTCTCTCTGGCATTCTGATGTGGGCAGCTGCAAGCTCTCGATCAAGAGCAACTGATTATCAACAGAAATTCTCAATTTTTTGCAGAAAAGGGATGATGAATTTTTTTGCATAGTTCATTATTCAGTTTATTTTTTTTCCTCAATTAGCAAGTATTTTTGTGAAGTGATACACTTTTAGCAGAGTTTGCTGAAAATGATACTTTTAGCAAAGGTTCCTGAAAAATAATATTATGTTTGATGAATTGAAACACCATGAACCTGAAGAAAACAAAGGAAAATAGCAGTTCGGAATATTTATATTTTATAGCGTTTTTAGTCAATGCTAAAAATGCTTCAGCCAATGCTTCCTATCTCAACTATTTCATTGAATGTATATCATTTCACCTCCTCAGGCGACCACAAACAACTGCGTCCTACTACAGCTGTTTATAAACTAGCCAGAGACTTCAACTTTGACATTTCTCTATTCGAACGTATGTTAAAAAATGGACTGCATTGTGAACAGCTCAATGTACAGCATCGTATGCAACCTGACATTGCCAAGCTGATTGTTCCGTCTATTTATGCCAAGCTCAACAATCACCCATCGGTACTGGAGTACAAGAAGATAAATGGAGTGACAAAAAGTCTGTTCTTCCTGAACCACAAGAATGCAGAGTTAGCGGTTAGTAGTACTATATAGATTCTGGCTACGGGTTTTCAGACGAACATCTTTAAGATCGTTTAACAATACCACTAGGCCTATATGAGCAAGGGGAGAAGATCAACATTTTTCAGCTTTATATTTATTTGTCAATTAATTTGTTTAAATGACTACCGTATAAAGAAACCCACTGGAAAGTTTCGAACCTTTCGTTTCATATTTGAATTGATATATTTCCATTTCTAGATTTTTAAAAAGTGATTGTCTGTGTCTGGGAAAGATTGCTTGTCGAAATAATGACTGCATATCTTTTCAGTAGGACACACACGTAGGACTGATCTCTATAACACCCATTTACATCACTGCCAACTACTAGTAAGATGGTAATAGTAGTTATAGTAAGATAGTTATAGTAAGGTTGAAGTTTGCTCTGTGCACCTTGTCGCTCATTACAAAGTTTAAATTTGATAGTGTCACAGAAAAATTACAGCTAATTATTTCACCAAACTAGAAATACACTGTGACTTGTACGTTGACTGGGGTAGCTATTCTAGCATGGTAGTAATGGAAACGAGATTTAACCCGATTAAATTAAGGTCACGGCAGCTTTTCGAAGTATGTGCTTATTTAATGATCTGACTTACTCATCTTACAGATATCTGATACGAACAGTAAGAGTAATCCCTTTGAAGCCGACACGCTACTTGCTCTTTGTCGCTACTTACTGTTGCAAGGTTATGCAGCAGATAAAATCACCATCTTGACTACTTACGCTGGACAGATGTTCTACCTACGCAAAGTTAGTGTCCGATGTCTTTTACCCAGAAGTTTGTTTCTATTGTTTTCTCAAAATTTTAGCCTTGGTGAAGTCAACATATTTATATAACATACTAGCAGGTTGCACCCGTTGTATACGACGTACCATGATTATGAAGTAAATGCCTAAATGTATATGTAAGTTGGTGCCTTCATCCCCCCCCCCCTCTCCCTAGGCATAATTGTCATCACAGAAAAACCCAAGCCGAAACCCTTCCGCGCCCGAACCGCACCCCCTGCACGACGGTTTCCCCACCTCCTCGTTTTTCCCTATCCGACACTACCCTCCTGCCCTACCAGGCATTACATGGAAAGAATGTACGCACGCATGCTACAAACTTACAGATTCTCTCTCTCATGATGTTATTAGTAAAGATAACAGAGTTAGCTTTTCAATATTTTTTTTTGGGTTGCCTCGATACACCAAAAATCTCATACACCGAAAATATTGTATATATTGAAAATCTCGTACACCAAATTTATTGTACACGGAAAATGTTATTTTACAGAGCGACTACTAGGAGGCAAGACCCGTGTAGGAAGACAATCCAGGGAGGAGTTACAATATTGTATTTAAATAGTGGGGTAGGCATAGGCCTACTATTTCTTCCTTTCCTTCTCCATCAGAATAATATGCTATATACCATCATGTATGAAAATATCGTTTTTTCCGGTGTACAAGTTTTTGGTTAGATTTGGTTAGGTCAGAACAGGTTATAACCCAACCTCAACTGAAAATATGTTCATCAAAAATAACGATATTTTCATACATGATGATATATTATTTTGGAAATAGTCTAGTCCTTATATTGATATTGTCTGTAAATTCTGTAGACTGTCCGTGTTTTGTCCATAAAATGTAGGCCTACTGACTCTTTCTTTGGATTTTCTTCAACACCTCAGCCAGTTACCACAGCCTTTGAACATAGTGGTTTCTTTGAAATACATCAAGATTCAACTTTAGTAGTCCCACAACAACATGCGCCCAAAATTTAGATTGTGGGAAAGTTCAAAAACATTGTTTTCAGGCCTACTGTTCAACTTCGAACAAGCAACAAAGATTCAAGTTTGTTTCCAAACTGTTAGCATAACCCTATTCAATACCATAACTCATTATCAAATGTACATTGACGACCGGACCCAATCTGCGACCTGCAAATAATTCTTGATACCCGATCCGAGACCCAACCGGTTTGAACTCGTAGAGTCTGATCTGCTGAGTTCTAGGTACAAGTGTTTGATTACATGAATAACTGCTCCGCAAAGTTTTGAGGATACTACCCGTGAATGGTTATACTATTTGCATTGAGTTTTTATTGTTATAAGTTAAAAATAACAGCATGATAAGATGTTTTCTTCTTTATTTAGGAGCGCAGAAGATTCCCATCCCTTGCCAATGTTCAGATGACTATTGTTGATAACTTCCAAGGTGAAGAGAATGACATCATAATCTTGTCTCTCGTGCGAAACAACCAGGAAAACAACATTGGATTCTTGAAAACCGAGAACCGAGTGTGCGTGGCTTTGTCGCGCGCTAGGCACGGCATGTTCATAATGGGTACGTTCACTTTTGAGAATATATTCACATAGTTATGGACGTGTTATAGTTATAGAGTTATAGAAGTGTGTGAAGATTTTCAAGTATCACAAAAGGTGTGTGATACTTATATAGTATCCAGTAGTACTATTTGGGTTTAATGGAAATAAGAGCAAATTATTTGTTCTCCGTTGCTTTGTAAATTTTAATGAATGAATGAATATTAAGGGTTCAATGGCACATCGATGGGAAGGTCATTTAGCGCCTAACACTTGATTTGAATGTCTGCACATACATATTTCAAACAGTATAACAACACTGCTGAGATTCACCCAATGAAGTCTCAGTCCAGATTTGTCTGGTTTTTATGTCCGCATTTTACAATTGGAGCGGAGTTATTTTAGATTCTCACATCGTCATAATCATAATACATTTGGGATCACATCATGCAGTTGGTCGACCAAGCCACATTGAAATGTATCCTTGAGAGAATCACTGGTATTATACGTGGTATAATGGCAGACAATTTACATTTGCAGTCACGTAAAATGGGCTTTTCTTGAATTTGAATTTGAATGAAATGTACACCTTCTTCACCACCAATTTTTTTCACACACTGTACGTCAAGTGTACATTTTTTGTTCTCAAGTGTTTTGATTTACCACTTATGTGACTGCAAGTGTTCTTAAGAGGCTACTTTACATCTCACAACCCATGAGTAAAACCTGCAGGGAACGAACAAAACAGGACAAAACGCGTCAATACAGACCTTTAGCTCCCAACACATGGTGGGTAAATGGTGGGTCCAATCAGTATAATTCTTTTTGCAATAAAACAACAATGAGTAAATCTCTGCCTCTACTTGCACTAAAAATCATGATTCTATATCATATTACTCTGAAAAAATCGTAAAAACGATGAAAAACATGTAGAAACATGTTGATTTTGGACAAATATTTTGAGAGAGTTGAAAACATACTATGAACTAAAGCTCTTTGTAAGAGCACGTATCAATTACTAGTGATCATTTCACCGAAAACTGTAAGTTAATACGATGATTGGTTTTCCGCTGCCAACTTGGGCCCCGAACTTCTGCAATCAAGCCGGTAGGCAAGATGTAAAGAGGCCTCTTTAAGTGCTCCATATGTACGGTCCATGGAAAAATTAGAGCCTTGGAGAGCCATTTGACGATCGGGCATTATCGAAGCAGCTGAGTACACACGATCAGTGACGAGACCCGTACTTTCGGCCGGTCGCCTAGCTTGCTCTCGCGCGCAATACAATATTGACTAAATTCTAACTGGGAAGTGTTTATGTTTATGTCTAACTGGTTTATGTTGAAGAGTTTTTTGGTCATTTAAAATTTTTGTAAATCGAAATCATTTTTTGGGGCTCCCTTCCATTTTGGATTTACAATGGTTCACTTGTAAACTGTGTACTTGTATACATGGTTACTGTTTTTACTTTTAAAACTTCATAATTTTCATATCTCCAAAATAAGGCCAAAAAACCACAACACTGCTAAACACCAAAATTTGCAAATACAGATGCAATAAACAGGAAATCATAACATCATTTTCGAACACCTCTTTGTAAAACAAAGTGTGAATTGACAACTCGAAATGGGCATGGCTTCACCAGTTGGCCGTCTAGATCTATATCACTTACGGTCATTCGGAGATACCCTGATAGGATAATTGACTTTCAACTCAGTTCTAAGAGCCCCGTCGATTGGATGTTATGATTTGTGACGTCAATGGGGTGGAGAAGAGAATGCAAATCGTAAATTGGATCTAAATTTCGGAAGAACGTTCAATGTGACTGCATGTGTGGTTATGTTTAGTAAATTAGAGAAAGCAGCAAATTATTCATGTGTTGGTTTTCTTATAGCCATGAATGAGGTTCAGATTGTGTAATTTTGTGAATCCTATAATCTCGTTTTGAGATAAAGCTGAAATTCCATTGTATGGTGTTTTTATCATGAATAAAAGAATTTGCTTTATAGCAGTGATATTAGAAGTTGACCACAAACGTCTAATTAGTAATTACACTGATTTTGGTAAAATGATTGATTAGGTGAGTATGTGGTACCTGCAGTGAGGTTAATACAGTATACCCTCCTTAATTCGAAACTCAGGGGAGTATGAAAAAGATATAATATACCGGTACTACAAAATTTGGATCAAGGGAAACAAATTATGCGACATGTTAAAATGGATCTCAAATGTTGATACTTTGCTGTTCATGGCTTCCCGCGTGTAGCCCGTATGTCATCGGCTGATATCCTAGTGGTGAACGTAACCGAAGACGCAAGGCGCTAGATACTATGTCAGTAGTCCACGCAATGTCCGAAAGTGTACTAGCCATTTTATTGCCTACTTTGGCGTTGGGAAATTACTAATGAAACATACTTTGAATGTAGACGAATCCAAGTGAAAAAACTGAAATTGAAGTTGAAAGCACACTCACTTTGTAATCTTGGGGAGAAAATATTCTTGGTACCGGTATATCAGTTTATTTGTTCAACCTTTTTTTCAATGCTATAATCTAATGCCGCAGGGCCATGTACTAGCTGCAAACAATAGCTCTTCATTTTTGTTATATATACGTAATATTGAAACCCCCAAAACGGTTATGCAAAGGCCCACATTAGCATGTACAACATATACAATGAAAGTGTTTCAATCAGTTGAACTAGGCAACAATTCAAATTTTCAGGCAATATGGACAACTTGACGCATCCGTCAAATATACGTTATTGTCAAGTGTGGCCGATGATCAAAGAGGCCTTGATGAAACAAGAAGCATTAGGTGAACGCCTTGTCCTGCGTTGTCAAATTCACCCTCACCAGTTTACGTACGTGACATGTGCCGACGACTTTAATCAGGTGACCAACTGTTCAGCTATTTCTACCTCTCAATAGGCTGCAGGTGCTCAAGTTTTTGCGCCTTGAACTGTCACGCCCATAATTCTTGAGTTGCAATTCCATCATTTCAAGTTTGTTATTAATTATAAAAGTGAAATTTTTGCCAGTACATTCCAAATAAAAAATACTGAACATTTCTGTTGATGTTTTTTTTTTTTTTCTATTGGGTTTTAACGACGCACTGTAATGATTACTAAGATCTATTGGCGTCGGATTAATGATTAATGAGATGATGGGATGATGATATGAAGGTTTTTATGGGTAGTGGGAAGGAAAGTGGGAAGGAAGCGGTCGTGGCCTATATTGTGGGAACCATCCCGGCATTAGTCTAGACTACAGAGGGAAACCACGAAAAACCCCTGTAAAGATGGACGGCGGGGATCGAATCGGGTCTGATATGTCCCTTCACCTCCCGGATCACACGAAGCAAGTGAGCTAACCACTCAGCTAATGTGCCGGTATCTGTTGATGTTAACCTAGATACATATTTCAAGCTATTGTACTGAAAAAATTTAGAATACAAAATATCTCAAACGTGTGAGCTAGAGAATTAACGACATCTACGTTGAAATGAGTTCAGTGGGCCAGATGATCAAGTTCCGTTTTTTACCATACCTCTTTCTAGAGCAAACTAGCAAACTGTGTGTTCGTATTGAATGCTTGCCAACTCTTAAATGTACAATTTTATTTTTCTGTCTAGTTACCATCAAAACATTATTGCAAATCATATTTCTCACAACAACTTGAGTGAAATAATGTCAGTATAGTGATTGCAGTATTCATTCTGCATAGATCTGGATTTTTAAAAAATTCACAATTCAGGGCCCTTACCTAGAAAAACACTTGAAATTAATCGGTCTAGTTGGTTCAATCCTAGATCATATCACATCTTATGAGGAAACAATAATCACTTTCATAATCCTCGGACAAACACGAATCATTTTGATGGCAATGAACTTCTACTATACTTTTCCATTGCATACACATTCTTGTAGGGCTGTGCGAGCAGAGCTTTTTGAGTTCGAGCGAGTTTCTAGCAAGAATGACTTTTTTCGAGCGAGTTTCGAGCACTGTTTTAGTTTGAGCGAGTGCGAGCACAAATTTTAGTTCGAGCGAGTTTGAGCACAAATTTTAGTTTGAGCTTGTTTGAGCACAAATTTTATAGAAAATTTTATGGAAAATTTAAGAAAAGAAAAGAAAATTGTGATTAAAATCATATCTTGAAATATAGCAGTGAATATAAAAAAGAAACAATATGACCAACCCTTGAACAATACTTCAGCAACATTTTCGTGAAAAAACTGAATTAAAAAAAATGATTGTTTGAGAAAAACGAAAAATAAATTTCAATGCTGAAAATTTTTTAAAAACCAAATAATCATGTCCATCATTGATTTTTATTTTATTTTCATTTTTTTGCAGTTTTAGCACGATAGTTATCTAAGTGCAAAATTTGAAGTGGATACAATCAATATTAAAAAAGATAGCCACGAAAATCATCACTTCCCGGTTAGAATTACTACAATTTTGTATGGCGTACGAGAGAAACCGGGCAAAACTACTTGATAAGTTCGCTACTGATGAGCTACTTGATCGGCTAACTTCGCCGATAGAAACTGTTGAGATCGTGTAAACTCGATAATTCCGACCGTTTCCGAAGACGCGCAAACTTTTAGCCATTGGCGCTCGGCCGTCCCGAGTAGCTTGACAACACGCGTGATGACGTTTCAATCTGTCCTTGAAGACTTTGTGGAGGGGGAGGAACTGAGGAAGGGAGACGCGTGTGCATGTCTAGTGGTTACTACGACTCAACAGAACTCGGTCACTCAGAGTCAGTCAGTCCGGTGCAATTGACATTGTGAAACGATGCGCGTTGTAATCATTCAGCAAGTTCTATATGCAAAATCGAAGGGAGAAATGCAGAGACAAAACTCTTTCATAAGTTTCAGACACTATATATTTATTATTTAATACCAATCTGTTGAATGATAAGAAGATGACAAGTTGATTCTTCCACGCTCGCTCGCTCGAAAACGTTCGAGACCCGAAAGTATTTCGAGACTCGAAATTTCGATCTGGGAAAAAATATTTTTGAGCGAGTTCGAGCTTCGAACTCGACTTGAACTCGCTCGAAAATGTCTAGTCTCGCACAGCCCTACATTCTTGCATACATTTCATATTCATTTGATAAGGTGTAGTACATGCTTGAGTACAAGAGGTGATAGTAAAATGCACATGTCTTGTACGTTGCAAGTAAGTTGATTCTCCTGATTCTTACTGATCATTCATTAACCCATAATTTTACACTATTTGTTTTCCCTTTTAGGTTCCAGAGGGTGGTTGCAGACTTCCGTGTGATGCAGACTTGGATTGTGGTCATCGGTGCAAGAGTATGTGTCATGCTTCCGATAGAGATCATATTGAGTATATGTGCTATGAGAAGTGCACCAGGTATGTTAACATCATAGAACTGATCAATTTGAATATTGTATTAATTTTTAATATTGTTGAATATTAAAAATCAATAATATCGTTAAATATTGAAGCAGTGAGTTTAAAAATAAAATTCCTCGAGTTATTGTGGAGTACCAATACATCACATGGAGATGAGAAATTGAAGGCCCACAGAACCCTCATAATTACTTTTCATCATTGGTAGAGTGGCCTATTCTAGAGTTTGAATCAATAGTGTCAATTCATTTGGCTCCATAGGTTAATTAAAAAAAAAAAAATTATGTCAGTAGGGGAGCAGATATGCAACCCACCTCACTCCAATTGTGACATCACACCAACCAACCAAGGAGGCTTGTATTGTCTTGGCGTCAATATTACGCGCCCGGACACTACATAACACTCGCTGTTGACCTAGCTGTCTGATTTGGACCAAAAGTAAATTTACTGTTGGATTGTGTGATCTTTCCTCTAAATAATCATATTTTAAAATAAACAGAAATGCTATTTTCAAGTAGAGTTATATCGATATCAAAATGATCGCGATTTTAGTTGAAATGTCTTGTTTTCACATCTATCTCAATAAAGTTTCAAAGTGATTGCTTGATATTTAACAGATGATTATAACATCGAGCAGTGTTTGCCGTCTCTTTACTACTACAGAGATGTAACCCCTACCTCCACTCAAGGGCCAGTGGAATGTTCCAGTGTTTCCTGTCAACTAAGACTCTTTCAAACTTTGAATTTCAAAATCTTTACGGATTGAGAACAAAGGCAGTTATTTTCAATTTATTGTTGGGTCTCAAACGCTATTGAGATGGATGTGAAAACAAGACATTTTAACTAAAATCGGGGGTAATTTTGAGATCGACATAACTCTAATTGAAAATAGCATTTCTGTTCATTTCAAAATGTGATTATTTAGAGGAAAGATAAGACAATTCAACAGTAAATTTACTTTTGGTCCAAACCCGATAGCTTGGTCTACAGCGAGTGTTATGAAGTGTCCGGGCGCGTAATATTGACGCCGAGACAATACAAGCCTCATTGGTTGGTCGGTGTGATGTCACAATTGGAGTGAGGCGGGTTGCATATCTGCTTCCCTACTGACATGATGATTTTTTTAAATTAACCGATAGAGCCAAATGAGTTGACACTGCTGATTCAAGTCCTAGAATAGGCCACTCTATCCGTGATAAAAAGTAATTACGAGGGTTCTGTGGGCCTTGAAGAATTGCCAAGACATTGCCATTGTTATCAACAGTAGACCAGCATTTTGAAATTTTCTTCTACTCTGTAATAATCCACTTGTGTTATTTGATGACTCAATGACGAAGTGCACCAAGTTTATGTTGACTAATATAGGGGATGCAAGAAGAACGCCGCCCTTGGTACCTCAGTTGGCTGAGGCATCGCTTCAGGAACTGAAGTCACTGTTGGGCATGGGTTTGAGTCCGTCATAAGGCACGAGTTTTTGTATACGTCCATTCACTTGTCATCACTTCATAGTTTCATAATCACCTGCTCATTAGTACCCTTGTATAACCTAGCTGTTGGTGGGTTAAAACAATAATCTATAATCTGAAAAAAGAATATGATGGGTACTGATAGGAGTTGCAGAGTGTTTACTTACTTCTCTCCTTCTATATTATATTTATGACTGCTTCTTTCTCATTGTCTCACTGATCTTCCACCCATAAAAATGAAGCACATTGCTGAGCATCATTATATGATACTAAATATATGTTGGAAATGTTTATTCCAGGATCCCTCTCGATTGTGATCGAGAGCACCCCTGCCCAAAACTTTGCAGTGTCGTTTGCGGGGACTGTGTGGTTCCTGTAAGATATCACCTTCGTTGCGGCCATTCAATAGCTCTACCGTGCCATGTTGATGCTAAAACATACAAGTGTGTTGAATTGGTAGAAGTGTTCCGGGATGCTTGTGGTCACACTTTTGACAAGCCGTGTCATCTGGACATGGGAACATATCAATGTCCTCTGCCATGTGAGAACCGGCTCGACTGTGGTCATAGTTGCAAGTTGAAGTGTCATGTAGATGAAGATCCAGACCACATTCAGGTTAGTATTTTTCATGATATGAAGATACCTATCTGTGGTTTGAGAAGAAGAATAACCTAACTTTTCTTCACAGTGTAGATAATACGCTATAATAGTGAATTTATTTCTGAGAACGAAGTGATAGGACTCATCATACAGTGTGGAAATCCATTTTCAGTATAAATGCAAAATGCCGTGCCCAAAGAAGAATGCTGGCTGTAAACTGGATCACAGCTGTAGTCGGAAGTGTTACGAAGAGTGTAAAGACTGTGTGGTTGAAGTGAGGATGAAGCCAGCCAACTGTGACCACATGTTAGTAGTGCCGTGCCATACCGACCCAGCCACGATAGTTTGCACTAAACCATGCAAGCGGACAATTCAGCCATGTGGGCACAAGTGCAAGAAGAAATGCAACATGCCTTGCACTGACTGTAGCGAGAAGGTAGGCCTAATGTTTAAAAAAAGTTCAAATACTAGAATCCTAGTATCATTGCTATTATGAAATTAGAGAGACGAAGCATATATTCCTACATTATTCAACTTTTTTTTAATTGAATGGATTCAATATTTGTCTGTATGTGCATGTTTTGTGCTGACTAGGTTGGATAAATTGACTGATGAGCAGGAAATGTATAGCACATTCAGACTTTTCTGGAGTTGTTCGAGTATATTTTTTCAGAACATTCGGGTCAGCTGTTTTTTATGTATCACGAAATCAAATTTGATAAAATCTCATAAGAATTGGGCCTACGTGGTGGTAAACATGTACCAAATATAATTCAATATATATTTGTATACAAAATTATCATTTGTAAACAAGTTGGTATAACAATAAATTCAATGTAATGATGACATGTTTCAAGACTTGTTTTATCAATGAATGAACAGATGAGCTATTAAAGAAATCGATCAAAAGTTGTAATTTTGTCTAGAATTGAAGTAATCGATGTTACATAATATTTAAATATTCATTTGGTGCACCCATCAACAGAACGTGAAATATTTGTCTTGGTAATTCTATGATATTTGGTAAACAGTGACTTGAGCTTGGAAAAAAATGTATAATCGAGACCTCATTGTGACGGTGGGTGTATTCTTTGTATGCGCTGCACAGGTCGGGACAGTTCCATTGACCATCACGAAACATTTTGTGCACTCGCGGACTCATTTAACTTGTAACAGTCCATTTTTGGACATAATTGGTTGGGCCACTTTTGAGAAAAACTGATACGAAATACTGAAAAAAAAAATTACGAGTAACCCAGACGGAAAATTTTGAAATCATTCTACCAAAACATTTCAAAATACTGAATTAAAACACTAGGATCATTTTGGAGCCGCCATAAAGAAAATGATGGAACATAATTTCTAGATCAAATAAGATATAAGAGACGGCACCCTCCATATACGGGCACCCTCCACAGGTAAAATAAATCCAGGGAAGTCGATGGATTTTCAATTTTTCCCAAACACTGTTCTCATTCAGAGTAGAATTCTACATAGACAAGATAGGTTCAACCGGTCGAGAAATATCGGGCAAAGTGTGTAGATTACTTGTGATTTAGATTACTTTGATTACTTGAGAATACTACACTAGCTCTCTCTTGGGCCTTTCCAATGGCCTGGGCTATGGAAAGAAGTTTTCATTATTATTATGACAAGGTTCAGACAAATTGATTTTTTTTCGAAAACAAGTATTTTGTGTTGCAAAAGTCAAAATATAATGTAGGCTCTAAAAGTAATTGCTCTTCATACATCTAATTGAGAATGAAAGGTTGAGTCTTTATCTTGTAGCAAGCGTTGCTGCTTATTTTTCCACCCTGAATAATGCAATATTCAATTAAATTTAACTCATTTGAAGTTCTATGTGAATTGAATCCGTATTAATATGAAATCATTGAATATTACAAATTCATTTGAATAAAGTGTTACTGGGTGTAGTGGGTGGGGGTGTGTGGGCACACACACACACGACAATTACACATTTGCGTTCTTCTGGTATAATTCATTTGTAATTGATTTTTTCTCTTTTCCCTATTACAATCACCTTACTACCAATCACATTTCTCTTCTCTTTCTGTGACATGGCTATCTAAGATAGGCCTGCTTGAAAATGGAATGAAATAATAATGTGATTTTATTTTTATTTTACCATACACAAGAACTTTTTCTTCTGCTGGTTTCTTCATTATATTGGCATTTTTGTAATCAATGTTACTTCAATCGTGCTTTTCAATCAGAATTTGAGCTCTGAATATTAAGAACATTATTTTTCTGGTAATTTCAAGAAATTTCAAGATAATTTAAGGAAATATGTATTTCATGTTTGATATTATGATATATGCTATAGAAACTCAATGATGTATGCTCATATATTGTATGAATAACATATTGTTGTTTAAAATGATTCGAAAATTGAATTAAACTATAAATAACTACATGTGGAACTGAAATATATTATATTTCCATGTAGGCCCAAGTTTCATTTTCTTCAGAACTATTTGACGAAATGCCCAACTCATTCATTCTGTTCCACTAGGCTTATAAACCATTTATTGAATCATTTAATGCCTGATCAAATATATTTCATTCAAACATCAGTTTTTACTGCCTAGATGTAACGTAGATATTTTGTTTTCAAAGTTTACTTTCATTATCTGTTCATCTTATGGGTAGAAACATATTCATATACCAATATCTACAACTGAATGCTTTTTATTTTAGGTATCGAAAATAGTACCTGAATGCGGTCACAGAGTGCAGCTGAAGTGTTGTGAGACTCCAGTTATAGGTCATTGCAGTGGACCTTGCACAAAGTATTTATCATGTGGTCATAAGTGCATGCGATCTTGCAAGATGGGCTGCTCAAGTCCTATGGTTTGCATTGCATTGGTTCAATCGAGAGCAGTGCCAGCTTGCGGGCATACAGGACTTCAGCTACCCTGTAACATAGAATCCAAAGGTAATTGTGTATTGAAAAATATTATTTCTTCAAATTCAAATTGTTACTAAATTGTTACACACATTCACTAAACACTTATCCTTACATGCACTTCAGCAATTTATTTAGACGATCGGCAATTCTTTGGTTGATTTTATGCAATGTTCCAGTTCTATTGGATGCTTTCCATTCAATTCATTCAATCATTCATATATCATTTTATTCTTGTTCACGCAGTCAAATAGTTACATGTTTACAAGTTATGGGTAAATTATACATGCATAGTTTTATAATGATATGATGATAATAAATTAGTGATGCAGTAGGGCCTATATACCCCAGTAATATTTCAATTCAATAAACATACATACCAATTAGAAGCATTATGAAGTAATTATTTTGATTGAGTGATGTTATTTCAACTTTTGAGATAATGCAGCTACAGTAAACCCTCGTTAATCCGAGATGCAAGAGACCCCAAAAAAATGATTCTGATTTATAAAAATTTGGATTAACCAACAAACTTCTTTTCCACGAAAATCATCACACTTCCCAGTTAGAATTAAACTAATTTTTTATTGCGCGCGAGAGAAAGCTTTGCCACACGTGTGAGGAGCCGCTTCATCAATCGAGCAATCGTGTGCACTCGTCTAGTCGACAACGCAGATCATTTAATAGCCCGCTTCCATAGGCATTCGACCGTCCCAAATCTGACGGACGAACGAGTGTTCCGAACTTACCATAAATCTTGAGCTCGCTGACAGAGTGGCGAGCGCACTCGGATGACGCACTCAAGGCAGCGAACATCTCAGCTGGCTTTGACCTATTGTTGTCACGCGCCAAATAAAAAGGATGGACATTGGAAAAATAACGATCAATTCAAGGAATTCACTCGAACTATTTCAAATTATCCAATCCGAAAACAGTGCTGAACTATTGAAGGGTTCAAAATGTTAGTTAGAATTAAGGATTAGCTGGAATTCGGATTAACCATATTCATTAACATTGAAATGCTTATACCTTCAGCTGGGGACCGACTTCAAGTTTGAAATATATCCAAATTTTGGATTTACTGAGTTTGGATTAATGAGGGTTCACTGCACCTGCTATCATCAATTTTGTACATAGCCTTATCAGTATCACCATTCTTTAAATTTTAGTGTTACTGCATAGACCTATAATTATCCTGTTATAACTAGGTATAATTATTATGATCTGTTCAATCACCCATTAGTATATCAATATTTACTTTCCCAGCCTTTGATTTTATCAATTAGGGCCTCATTTCTGTACATTGTGACTGACGTGACTGACCAGTGATAACTTAACCTGTTGTATCTATAATTTCCTGTGCATGAATAAATATATAGGTAAGTAAAATTCACGTGGTTGGATTTTATAATCAATAAAATTACGTGACTATGTACAACAATAAATGTCACCCTCTTATAACGTACTCCTGACAAGTATTTGAAAATACGACAAGTTAGGTTAAGGGATCACTTACTACAGTCACAAAGTACGAACAGGAATCAAACCGCAAGCATTTCTATGTTGAAATTATATTTTTACAACTTCGGTGTTTTTTTTGTCGTAAAAAACATTCACATTGTGCCACAATTACGTGTACAATTTTCATAATTCTTTTGCTTGCATGTTTTCACAAGTCGAAACAGTTGTTTGCCCAAAACTACTGATGATAGGATAGGGCAGTCAATGTTATAGGATAGGGCAGTCAATGTTATAGGATAGGGCAGACCTCCGATTGGCCAGACAGGCAGTTAAGTGACATAAACCCATAGTAATATAAATGGTCTTCATATTTGACACTGTGAGCATATTTTTAGTCTGAATCAATCTTTGAAAGACTGGAATTACTGTTGGGTGTTCTGAAGTTTTCGAAGTGTTCAGCTGTTCTATCATATCCTTTTTTTTAAATATATATATTTTGGGTTTAAGAACGCACTATAATGATAACAGATCTATTGGCATCAGATGAATGATTGATGAGATGAAGGTTCATTAGGTAGTAGGAAGGATAGTGAAAAGGAAGCAGTCGTGGCCTATATTATGGAAACCATACCAGCATTAGCCTAAACTACAGAGGGAAACCACGAGAAAACCCTGTAAAGATGGTCGGTGGTGAGGATTGAACCGGGTCCAATGTGCCCCTTCACCTCTCGGATCACATGAAGTGAGCTCGTTGACCACTGCGCTGTATAAGCCGGTTCATCATATTCTTCCATGCATGCGCCAGCAGTATAGCTTGGGGACACCATTTAGTTCATAATGTGACTCAATAGCTTCACTGCTAACTATGAGTTTTATAACGGGTTAAACATCAGACCATCGCGCAGTTGGAAACTAACAAGTCTAATTATACTCTCTGGCCCATCCTTTGGAATGAAATATAAAAATGTGGTTGAATAGGTTTTATGATGCTCATGTTCATATCTCAAAAATCCATAAAATGTGACAAGAATTCTGTTGTCCTTCAGCGACCTCAAAAATCCGCAAACACGGATCAAATTCGTAAAAATGGCACCTCTGAAGCTGCCATTTTCCAATTTGTTATCATAAATATCAGGTCGTTTGGTTGACAATCAACTACATCACAATTTTCTATTTCTGTACAGGTAGTGTTTTATTACGTTAGTGTTCTGTATGTATCTTTCTTTTATGTGTTACAGGTTTGGACTCAGGTTCACAAATTATCTTGTCGTACTGTCAAGAGAAGTGCAACGATCTCTTGAAGTGCGACCACAAGTGCTCTGGTACTTGTGGCTCTTGCCAACAGGGCAGAATACACGAAAAGTGCAAGGAAAAGTGCGGCAGAATACTTGTTTGCGGTCACGAGTGAGTTCCATTCATATTTTCACTATTCCAATCTTAACTGGTTGCATTGTAGATCATCACATGTATTCCAGATATTACCTGGATGTAAATTGGAGTTTAAAAAATGGAAAAAAATGAATTTGAAAATAATTTTTCAAGTTGAAACCGCGAGTATTATATTATGGTTTTTAAATAACCCGTCCTAGTTCCTTTTCAACTTCATTATCATTCATGAGCACCTAGAATGTGCTCATTACTGGAATCATTCATTATAGGCCTATATGGTAAATTATAATACACACATTCAGATTTAATAGTCAACATTAAAACCTACTAGCGATCATTCTGACTTTTGACCCACCACTAATTGCAACAAAAGGTCTAAAGATTGAGTTCTGTCCAGAAAAATGTGCTGATTAACATACTTGGAATTGCCAAAAATCTCATTCACGGTTTTCGAGTAACTCGAGGTCAAAGATCAAAAATCACGTTTTTTTTTTAACAAAATAAAATTCATATCTTTTTTCTAAGCAAAATAATGATTTTTGTAGAGTTTCAAATTGAATGCCTTGAAATTACAAAATGATTGAAGAAAGAATTGTGGAAATCGCATGAAAATTGATAGGTCAGTCGAAGGTCAAATGTTGACCTTATTCGAGCAGTTCATAGAAATGGATAAAACTACTCGATCTTGAACAGGTTTTGATGCAACGTTTGTACCCACATATTGTTATCTATACTACTCCACAAAACATCACAGAATAGGAATGAGCGTAAATATCTATATACTAATTAAGACCAGGTTCTAGGTAAGACCTTCCACAAGAAGAAAAAAAATTTATGTATTGTGAGTAGGAATATGTAAATATATTGGTAGTTGATACAATATTCATATTGAAAATTTACGTTTTTGAATAGGCCTGCAGGAGGTGCAATCTTGTAAAAATTAGTGTAAATTATAGTGTAATTTAGTGTTATAGTGTACGTGTTCAAACTTTGAACCTCGTTTACTCATTTTAAATAATCTGTAACTTTAGAAACCATTATCTCAACAACTACTCATCCAATTTACTTGAAATTTCTACTGATTGGTCTGTAGGTTATGTGTAGTTTAACCCCTCCAATTTTCAAATTTATAATTGCAACAGTTTATTTATAGCTGATTGTTGATTGATCAAAATTGTGGGCATTTCATCTTTAAATTCAAGCTCTCATTGAAATATACATGAAAAATGAATAGTAAAAAGATGGAGCAATATAATTGGTAGGGGGTGTGCAAAATCAATATAGGCCTATGATCATGTACAAAAAATATGAGCTGTCTGATGTGAATAGTGTCTGAGATTTTGTTCCTAAAACAGAACAAATTTGCATGTTGAATAACCTCTACAACCGTCCCTTGAGGACGGGTGAGCATAATTGAAAATGATTGAAAATAATCAGAGATGATCGATTGACAGATGATGAGGGATCGATTTATGATACATAAACGAGGTATAGGTTGGCCGATCTTATTCAGTCGATACCTGAAACGGTGTAATGATAAAGTTCAGGCGACTGACCTACATTTATTTGAATACTAGAGATGGCGATATTTTAGTTGAACTAGAGTCAATGTACCGGTATAATGTTAATATTGACGAGATTGTTGCCAAAACAGCTATGTATATAACAGCCCTGATCGATTATTTGTGACTAACTGTTCAGACTTGCACGTTGTTATTCTACCAATCCATGAAATTGTGTGCTCAGATGATTTACATTTAATATAAAAGGCTTACTTTCTAATAAGTTTGAACATACTTGTGTTCAAACTACAAAGATACAATGTATTTGCATTTCATTATTCATTCAATTTGTTGTTCAGAGACTACAATGAACAAAAAATACTAGTATTGTCTATGATATTACCAAAATACCTGTATTTTATATAATATTAGTTAGGCTATATTTATTTATTTATTTATTTATTAAATATTTGTCCAAATTGGACACACATATCCATGTAGTATAAACAGTGGTTAAAACGTGCATCATATGGACCGTCATGATAATTGAAACAAACACACATAATCAAATAAATATACAACACATTACATAGGCCTACATTAATAGAACTTCATATCGGTATGGATGAAAAACGAATAATATCACATATAAATATATAATATTGTATATACACATAAAGAACAATGATATTGGTCTTGGTCTTACTGATAGAATTTGCACTCTTCAAAATAGTCCTCAATCGAGTAGAATGATTGTTCAACTAAAAATTGTTTAAGGGATATTTTAAATTTATTTTTGGCGTTGATAGATTTTATACACTGTGGTAACGCATTGGGAGGTCGGTTTCACAGATAATAAATACAATGGTTGATTCAGCGATAAACCGATAATCAACGAATAAACTTATCACTCATCACCCTTGGTTACCAATGATATTCTTGTGGCCTACCGCATAATTAATGATCAGCTTAATTATCAATTAATTCATATTCTCGTGAAATGTAGTCTCACAAATTATCATTTCTAGTTGTTATGGTTAGCCGACTAATTGAAAGTGGGCCCACATTATAAAAATAACTCAAGGCTGAGAACTTATTGAAATATTAACATTTTGATACATTTTGATAACATTGAATGATGGAAAATATTGAAGTATTATTTTGAAGTGAATACATTTTGTCCCTCCAGGAGATGATTACAATCATTCTGCTTATGATTCTATATGCCTACCAACTGGTATGTTTCTGAACCGTAGATCACTCCTCATTCCCAACAATTGGAGTAATTGGTGAAACTGATCAGTGAACAAAATCACTTTCAAATGGAATCCAGTTTATCGGCTCTGAAATTTGGAAAGATATATTTTTCAAAATCCTAAACTGTTGATTACCCGGGCTCTAAAAATACGTGAAGTGAATTCGCAAATTGGTCATCTCGCGTGTCAGTTGTTGATCTTCACTACTCAATTGCGTTATTTGCTATTTTTTTTTTACTTCTCTTCATATAATTTGTGAGGGAAGTTCACCTTTGTATTTTTTCCTGTCACTTTCGTTGAAATGAGCACCGCATATTTCATTGTGGATATTTGGACACCATTTACTACATTTTCCATTTGATCCCGTGCATTGTGTCTGTTTCACTAATTCTTTTTTCAATTTGAGTCTTTAGGAAAAGAGTGCAAGGGTACATTTCAATTGTATTTCGTATTATTTCTGCAACTTGGAACAACAGACAGTACCAAATGCCTATTATACATCCTAACCTATACGTAGTTTCAAATGAACCTGCAAAACATCACAACAACAATGATAGCCCGCATTACTTTGTCATGTAATTGTCAGCTGTCAGAACGCCTTCACACAAAATACCTATAATTCATCGTGACACGCGTGGCCAGAGACTTTCAATGTGGTCTATTAGATGAGCATTTTTACGTTTCTGACCCTAAAAAATCATGACACTGATTCCAATTCTTCAAAGGAACGAGAATATTCTAAGAATAGTATCACTGCACCATGGATTATGGACTAAGCATATTTAGCTTATTTACAACTAATGGAGAAAAAGTTGAAACAATAGCAGAAATGTAGCAAGTACTGTATTCTTTGCAAGAGTGAGCTATGATCGAATGAATTGGTAGCCATTTTGTTCGACGATACCGGTAATACTATTCACATTTGTCTGAAAGCTCAGAAAACCAACAGCAACGTAGAGGAGGCCTCGTAATACTTCATTTCTGCATAGTCATTCCTTGGATGCTTCGTCATTGTTTTACACATATTTTGGCCAACTTTTGGTTACTCTTTGTCACTTTCCCCTTGTTGATACAGTAGATAGTCAATTTTGTAACTATTAAGAAACACACCATGAGTTATGGGACATTTAATTGTTATCAATTACAGATTGATTGGCAATAAAATATAGAAAAATGGAATGACAAGTCAGAACCATACTTTGTTCCACAAGTGTTGATATAGTTCCAGAATATATTCAATGCTTTTCCACTGAGACCAGAAGTTTTCACCTTGTCGCACTTGGTTGGACTTGTAGGCCTTGTACTATTGAATAATAATCATCAGTCACTATAGAGACATGTAAAAATAATTAAAATACCAATCGCCACAAAAAAAGCGATCAAATGTAAAAGTGCTTTAATACAGTCCATGTTTTTCTAATATTTCTTGATGTTTCAATAGGCCTACATTCGATATTGTTTGAACATGTTTTTGAAATGACAAAGCAGTGTCTGATTCCGCTATGTCCTGAATTTGTTGATGATACTAGCAACTAAGCATATGCATTGCAAGATGAGCAAGATATCTGAATAAGGTATCATCAGGGTCAAGTAGTTAACCTTTGGTACTTTATCGACTCTGGTATAATCGAAAACTCGAGATCTACACACTTTGACTCCTATAAAATTTACTCCAACTAGTGAATATAGAATCTAGAAAGCAGTGAATCTCGGCAATGGTTCTGCTATTATTTCTATCTATTTGTTGAATAAAAAACATTTATTAGATTATTTTCTTCAAAACGGCTGGACCAAATTGCATACAAAATTGTGATAGTGTTTATCATGTTCAGATTCAGAAAAAATTAAATTTTTTTGGAGACATTTAATTTTTTAAAATTTCCCACCCAGCCAAATCTTACGGATTTTTTTAGAAACTTTGAGTTGATATTTCTCAAGAATGGCCCTACCAAAATATTCCCAAAACTATACAGTTCTAAGTTGGATAAGTTCACATGTACAGAAAAAGTTTCATGTCCATCAGTCAAACCCTGTGACCTGTGCAGTGCTTACAAACAAACAAAAAACATGTAGACAAAGCTTCATCAGAGAAGGATGGAAGTCTTTGCATACACTCATCTAATAAACCTATTATTAGAAATAAAAGCATGCGAGGTAGCCGACGAGGTAGGCCCTACTCTTTTTCTCAAAATTGTATCAATAATTGAGGTGTAAGAAAGCTGAAGTTAGTTGGGGAAAGGGAAAATCAAAGTGTAGCTGGAAATACAGGAGGTAGAATGAGGCCCAGAGGTCCGTACAATAACCCACTGGTGGACATTTTTCTAAAATTTCACTTGAGATGTTTCTCTTGTATGCCCATCGACTATCGTACGTTATATAATGGTATTACCTATACTGTACTGTTGTTACTCCTTAAAACATTGTAATGCTACAAAATTTGGTGTTTCAAAATAATCAATCTGCACCAAAGCATTGAGTTTATATAGTACGTAGTATTTGCACATGACCAAAGTGCTAATTTCCAAATTCTAAATGCAATGAAGAGAGAAAATAGAAGCTATGTTCACCAATTATCTTTATAAAATTGGTGATCATTATAATGATTACCAATTTTGTGACTGTTCCAAATATGTTCCAGGTGCATCTATCCTTGTGCAGAGACATGCCCTCCCTGCAAGCTGAAATGTCGGTTCAACTGCAAACATTCTAAATGCAACCGGTTGTGTGGGGTTCCGTGTGTTTCATGCAAGGTTTGTTTCTGTTACAGTTACATACTACTCCTTAATTGCAATAAATTATGTTCAATGGATCATTATATCTTGCTATTTAATGAAACACTAAAACACATACTATTGTACTGTGATAATTTGTAGTTCCAGTCAACCCTTGTTTGCTTACTCGGTTAATGAAACATTGGACATATTTTGCTCGAACTCGGTACCCAGTTGAAGCTTTAGCATTTCAATGTTGATACATATTGTTGCAAATTCCTGCTAAACCGTTATTCAAACTAGTATTTCGATCCTTCAAGTGCTTCAACACTGTTGTCAGATTGATGATAGTTTGAAATAGTTTAAAATGATTGCATCCCTTGAAATAATTATTGTTTTTCCCAACTTGCATGCTCTCTATTTGAATGTGTAAGAATAGGTCTAAGCTCTTTGAGATATTCGCTACTTTATGCTTGTGAGTGTGATCTGATCTTGACGAGAACGTGACCCTGTTGAGCTCTCAACAATCTTTCGTCAGTTAGTCTTGGGACAACCGAGCTTCAATTAAGGGGGCCACTCGACAATCGTGCATCAAGTGTAAGCCGAGTACACACAATAAGTGAGGCCCCTCTACTATTTCTCACTTGTATTTTTGGCCCATGACATAGCCTTCTCTCGCTTGCAATACGAAAACAATTAAAATTCTAATCAAGAGGATTGGTGATTTCATAAAAAGGAGTTATTTGCGTGATACGATATGCGTGATACGATATTTTTTGAATCAAATTCAATATTTTTGGGTCCCTTCCATGTCTAATTAACAAGGATTTACTGTAGAAAGATGACTGAAAATATTAAGGAGCACAAGTAGTTTCAATCAAAGTGTAGGTAAAATAATGTAACAATTTAGTTGACTGTTTCGTGATTATTGATTATGGCTCATTCAGCATTGATGTTTACGAATTAGATAGTACTGTAGTTATTCTACATGTGGATGGAAAGTGGAATATTGAAATATTGGGACTGGTGAGGACAATAAATAATTGAAATAAAGAATAATGAACTACATACCCTTTCATTATTGGTAGAGAGTGGACATCCTCTCATTTCTCTTGGTAAGAGGAAGCCAGACTTCTTTTTACAACATGCAGTGTGCAAAATAAGAGCCAAACCTGCTACATAAGGATTGCAACATGAAAGAGCCTACCCACATACCAAAACATTTTCTCAATCTATTCCTTGTGAGCCCACCAGAAATATGGCTGAAAGCAGCATGGAAAATGGGAAAAGCGACCATAGAATAGTCACAGCTATAATAGACCCTTCACTCGAACGTAGCAAAGGTGAAATAAGTAGGGTACAAGGTACAAAGGGGGTACAAATATTCTAGACGTAGTGTTAGTCAGGCCGAGTGAGTTGTGGGCAAAAACAGTGGTTGTTGATGGCATTAGCAATCATCGGGTACCTATAGTCAGCTTAGCTTTAGCTCCGGTTCAAACCGATAACGTTGGGAAGAAAGTTTGGGGATACAAAAGGGTGCAGGCAAGAGAGGTTCAAAAAGCTTTTGAGGATAGGTTTGAGAAGTGGTGTGAGATAGACGAGCGTGATGTTGAAGGTCTGTGGTTCAATTTTCGTAAAGTATATGAGGAGGTTGGAGACATGTTGGTTCCCTATAAGGTGTTGCAGGCAAATGCAGATCCTGCCTACTATAATAGTACGGTTAGGAGGCTTAAGAGAAAGGGTAGAAAGATGAGTAGGAAATTGAGGGAGTCAGGGGAGGGAAAGGAAGCGATCAGGGACCTAAGGCGGGACTTAAACAAGGCTAAGAGGGAAGCGAAAGAAAACTTCATGGGTGGTATGTTTAATGAACGTGATGTACAGGGTAGCTGGAATAGAATGTACAGGTTTGTTTCTAGTCAGAAGGGTAGTAGTAAGGAGTTGCCCACCTTAGTTGATCAGGGAGGAAATGAGTGGAAAACGGATAAGGAGAAGGCAGCAGCATTAAATAGATTCTATGGGGAAGTGTTCAATGTGACTGGAATTATAGGGGAGGGAGAAACAACACTGGAGGGGGGGGGGGGGAAGAAGTCCTGCTTACAGAGGGGGAAGTGTGGAATGTATTAAGGAAACTAAAAAGTGGGAAGTCACCAGGCATAGATGGGGTGCAAAGCGATCTCCTGAAATTAGCGGGTAGGGGGGTTGTAGGTTATTTGCTAAGGTTGTTCCAAGCCTCACTCACAGCAGGTAGAGTACCGCAAGATTGGAAAAAAGTGGAGGTGGTTCCAATTTCAAAGGGAGGGCATTGGGGCAGGGTAGACAACTACAGGGGAATCAGTTTAACGTCACATGTATGTAAGATGATGGAAAGGGTAGTTATAAAGAGAATAATGGAGAAAGTAGATGAACATAGGGGTATTTCGGAAGTGCAGCATGGGTTTAGGAAGGGGTATTCATGTGAGACACAGTTGTTAGGTTTTGCGAGAGAGCTGGCAGGGGTAGTAGACAAGGGGGGCTGTACTGATGCAGTGTTTTTAGATTTTTAAAAGGCTTTCGACAAGGTAGATCACACTATATTATTAGGGAAGTTGAAACTGTCCATTGGGAATGCTGGGTTAGTTAATTGGATTGGAAACTTTCTTCAGGATAGAGTTCAAACAGTTCGAGTAGGTTCGGAGGTTTCAAGCGAGGTTAAGGTTACGTCAGGAGTTCCACAGGGTAGTGTGTTAGGTTCGTTATTATTTGATTTATATATAGATGATCTGACTAGGGTTGTTAATTCGAGAATAAGGTTATTTGCAGATGATTGTGTGGTATATAGGGAAATCAATACAGAGGAGGATGTAGTAGCTATTCAGGCAGATTTGACGGCACTTAATTGTTGGGTTCAGTTGAACAAGATGGGGTTAAATGAAGGGAAGTGTAAGTTAGTCACCTTTGGTAGGAGGAGAGTGAGGGCTGATGTAGTGTATGATGTAGGAGGGAAGTCACTTGAGTCAGTGGAAAATTACAAGTACTTAGGGGGGGTATTTGATAGACGACTAGGGTGGGGGAGTCAGATTGAGAGAATAGTAAAAAAGAGTATAAATACACTAAACTTTGTAATGAGGCAGCTTAGGGGGACAAGTATGGAGATGAAGGAAAAGGCTTATTTCTCGTTAGTGCGTCCCATGGTGGAATATGCTAGTTCAGTTTGGGATCCTTATAGATTAGGTGAGATAAGGGATGTGGAAAGGGTGCAAAGGATTGCAGTTAGAAGGGTTACAGGTAGGGTTAGGAGGTGGAAATGGGGGGAGAATGAAAGGGGGGAGAGGGTGAGAATATTGGAGAGTCCATCTGAGATGATCCGAGACTTGGGATGGCGGGAATTGGAAATACGGAGAAAGGAGGATCAGATCTCTAATTTCTTCAGGGTAATGGAAGGAGAAGGGGGCTAGGGAGAGTTAAATAGGTTGATTGAAAGGAATGAGTCAGGGTATGGGGGTGGGCGAAGTCATGATAGAGCAGTAGTTATAAAGGGGGCTAGATTAGATGTCGGTAAGTTCTCTTTCTTGAATAGGACAGGTAGGGATTGGAATGGGCTTAGTAGAAGTATACTTGAGGAGGATGAAATAGGGTTGAAGCTATTCCGTCAGAAGGTTAGGGAGGCGATAGGATAGGATCGATAGGGAACTTGCCAATGCGCATTTATGTGCAACTGCAAGAGTTGATAAAAAATAAAATAAATAAGTAGATACGACAGTATGGGTATACAAGAAACCAGATGTAGCTGTAATCTCCCAGACCTCCTAGAAGCATTCACATCGTAGAGCTTACAAACTGGTGACAGAAGTATATACTGGAAGTCTCACAGACTTGTCAACATCAATTGGGTCTAAGTGTGTACCAACTCGTATATGTACCACTCGACTTGGTAGCCCCTACCTGCAAGGTGCCGCAGAGTAGTCATACGAGGCCTACACAAAGCATTGTCCGGCAAACCTGCTGCATGCATGAGGAGAGCTCAACAAAATAATCCAAAGAGCAACACACTTCAGCTGAGCTGACCACAGATTTAAGATGAAAGTAGCTCGATACAACAGAGTCAGTGGACTCCACTCGTTTCTAGAGAGAGCAACTTGCCTATGGAACAAAATACCAGTGCACAAACTAACATGTTTCCCAGAGTACTGAAACCTCAATATCATTGTAAAAACTAGAACGAAATATGGACTGTACCTTGGCTCCATTTTATCAGATATTCATCTCTATATTACAGATCAAAAGTATCCATCATTCAACAACCACCAGGAGCGCGTGAGATTTAACTGTATTGTCCCGTATATAAGCCGAGGGTTTTTCTCGAAATTTCGAGCCCAAAAGTCACCCTTAGCTTATATGCAAATCTCTGCCTATAATTGGTCAAAAATACGTTTTTTGTTCATTATAATTGGGCGTTCTACACCCACACACTTATAACAACGGAATCAACGTAAAACTGCGAAATATTCCACTTGAAAACACGTTTAATAAATGTTAAAGAAGCATGATTTTCCAATTTCCATCATTTTAATCTGATGCGCGATTTAAACATAAGCACGTTGAGCTGCTAGCTGCATGGTATGTGTCATCCTACTGCGCGTGATCTGACCTGATCTGACTGTCACGAGCACGAGACTGTTCACAATCGCTCGTCCGACTTAGGACAGCCGAGCGCCAATAGAAGCGGGTCATATGACGATCCCGCATCAGTGACAGTGGCGTCAGATATGATCAGTGAGGCCCCTCTCACCAGTTTCTCACAAGTAGTTTTGGCTAGTGGCATAGCTTTCTTTTGCGCGCAATACGAAATTGGCCAAGTTCTACCCCGGAAGAGTGATGATTTACGTGGAAAAAGAGAGAAACCCTTTTTTCAATTATCGATCTAAAAGTTTGGGGGGTCAGCTTATATTCAGGACAATACAGTAATTGGTGGTCTGAAAACTTTCTGTATCTATGTTATTGTTATTATTCCATACTGTTATATCACAAAGTTGTAAATAAATCTTCCTTCATTGATGGTAGATCAAGAACCAAAAAGGTGACATTTACAATGTTGTACTGACTGGTAACTAGGAAACGTTACCGTAACAATCTCAAGTTCTCGACTAGAGTCTGGTCAAAGTACAGGGGATCTACAAATCATATGTTTCGAGTATAGTATAATTCAAATTGGGTCTACTCAATTCTTTCAACATTACCATAATGATTTTGTGAACTACACTGAAATGACTTGAACAATGTTTTCAATTACAGTAGAACCTCATTCACAAGTTTCTTGTTAACACATTTATTACATTCATAAGTTCCATTCTTTGATCCCACTCGCATTCTTCCCATAAAGAATAGTTTTATTTGTAAGCTCTATATGAGTTTTTTCAGTCTGGTTGCCTGAAAAACGTTCTAATGAGAGGTGCCACTTACTTGAATGAATGAATACTTAGTTATAACATGATTTGAATAATCATTCTTTGAATTTATGACAATTTGGATGTAGGCCTAATCAAAGATTTGTGTGATCATTTGTGGAATGATTGTGATGAGTTAAATTTTGACATTGATCCTAAGCAATGCTTCTGATTCTTGCTCTAGGAGAAGTGTAAGTGGCGGTGTGACCACATGGTGTGCACGATGCTATGTGGACAGAAGTGTAATCGCCAGCCCTGCTACGAACCGTGCAAGAAATATCTACCTTGTAAACATCCCTGCATTGGTTTCTGTGGGGAACCGTGCCCACCTTTATGTCGAATCTGCAACGAGGAGGAAGTGACCACTCCTTTCTTCGGAGATGAAGACGAACCTGGTGCAAGGTGAGCATCCACGATTCCAAGTTTGATCTTTGATGTTATATTTAATTGATCTACAATATGTTACCAGTTTCAAAAGAGTTGAAGTACAGTGGAAGTGGAACAGTGAAGTGGCAGCAGGAAGGCTGTGTTCGGTAGTTGTAGTTTGAACCTATGTCGTATTGTCATAATTCAAACGAGATTTCGAGGTACGGTACTATATATGCCATGGTCAGTTGACCTGTCATCATGGTTTCTACAAGAAAAAAATATCTAATGCATTGGAAATATGTAATCTGTACATAATAGCATTCGAAATATGATATATTATTCACAATAATAACTTTGGTACACAAAGTTTTTTTCACGAATACCACCTCAGTCATGACTGGGATTATTTTCAATTTTCAAAAATTGTGTGATTCTTTAATGTATTTCATGGCAGCTATGGTGGAAGACTTGAATCTTTCTGTCAGGGGATGAGAAAAATCAGTGGGTGAAAAAATGGATAATGCTATCAAGGTTGAAGGTTTAGAAAACTTCAGTTATCAAGGAAATACAGTATGTGAAAAGTCAAGAAAGTTTTTCTATTCAGATGAAAATTTTACTTTTCAAACTTGAGGTTCTTGTAAATAACCCCTTGATTATTTTCCCAGGTTTGTCTATCTAGAAGACTGCAAGCATACGGTATTATCGGATGGCATTGAACAGTGGTTGAATATGGAACAAGAGGAAATCTTGATACCAAGATGCCCCATCTGTAAAACTGATATTATGAAGACGTTGCGATTCATGAACCAGATAAAGACTAGCCTGAAAGATGTTTGTGCAGTCAAGAAAAAAGTATTCGGCGATAAAAAAACTATTGACGATCGGCGTACCGCCCTACTGACAAAATTACTTCATGGTAGTCAAGCAGGTAATATTTGAGACAGTCAAACCGATATAGTAATTACAGTAGAACATCCATAGTAACTTTTTCAGTACAATAACTACCAAGTATTAGGTTTTATTTCTTGATCCCCCCCATACGCTCCCTCATGTTGGATAATTTCTGTGGCAAGTTTTTCACTCCAGTAAGCTGTTTTAGTTTAGTCCCCTGAAAACATACTAAAGCGATCTCACTGTAACCAATCGATAATTAGCAACCAAATTGAGTCAAGAATTGGATATTGAGATGGTCAAATGGTGAATAAATTAGGGATGACAACTGGTTTACGGGCACCTACTTTTTTAAAATTGTAACCGGATCAAATGATCAAAACCAGGTAATGCGCTCACTTTTTATTCAATATTAATAATAATTAGGGTTGCACACCGCACATCACATCAAAACCTCTTCTACCAAATAGAAGCATTTATCTATTTAATAAGTCTTAAGGATGTTCTTGAAATTATTTAGATAGATTTTGCGATATTTTCATTGTCCGATGGGAAGCTCATTAGCAATTTGAGGCCGACAAAACGAACATGTTCAATACACAAATTGAGTCTATGTTGTTCCATATGTTGTGAATTTTATTTCGTGTGTAATAACATTGTGCAGGTTTCGTCTTCTGAACATGATCTACATTAAAAACATACTCGATTACATACATGTTTACATTTAAATTACCTAAACATGGCAGGGTGAAAATGATGAACTTTTCAAAAATGGGTCTGCTTGAATCTTCATGAAAATTATCTACTGTTGGATTACAACTTGCATTCACTTGGTATCTTAATTCTTAACACTATTCACAAAATGAATAACTTGTCTGTATTGGTGGAGTTACCGCAGAGATTCATGCCATATTGCAATGGTACGCAAAGTAGACCATTTTTGCTGTTCCAAAGCTGCAAAATTGCATTAGTCTTTTCATAAAAAAGCAACCTGATGCAATTAATATTCCAACTTCATCTACATAAGTGGACCAATAATTTGGTTAATTGTTCATTATTTTAACTCTCAAAAATTTAGTTAGAATTTACTATTTCTACGAATCGTTGTTCGGGCCATGTGAATATCCAACCCGCGCAGCCACTTCTATTCCCACGAACCATCGTTTGGTTTGATTCAGATCTTGACGATGACCAACCCGTGCGGTCACGTCTAAATTCCTACAAACGACCTCACAAAAAGGTCTTGGGTAGCACGTAGTTCATTTGATCGCCCAGAGAGGGCACTGTAGCCGGGAATACAATAATTTGTAGGCCTAGTGAAAACGAATGAAACGAGATGGACGACCCCCCATGAGTTATGCTAGTTTATATGGAGTACCTCATTATTAATTATTGGTTATTGTGTTTAAGTATAAAGTATTAATTATAAAGTTTTTATAAGGTTATAAAGTACTACGGTTCCAGGCCAGTAATCTCATAAACTGGATCCAATTCATTCGGAGCATGAGTCGCATCTCAATTGGCTGTTGATCGGTGTGTCCTCTGAATGCGATCTAATATATGATGGTAATAACTCATTTGTTGTTGCAGACCATATGATGGTAGCTGCCAAGGCTCTCCGTGATAAGCTAGAGGCAAAGCTACAACCGATTATCACTGCCACAAATAAAAGGAACTTCCTCAGTATGATCGACTTGGAAACTATCGACTCGCAAATAGCGATACTATTTGAGGTAATTTTTTTTTTAGTAGATTCTAAACTGTACTGCCGTGTTACGTATAAGACTAATGCCAAGTAGGATAAACTGGTCAAGTAGATGAACATCATAATCAATAAGTTTTGTTGTCAAAAAAATCCTTTATCCTCTGTTGATTAATAGGGCTGTGCGAGACTCAAAATTTTCGAGCGAGTTCGAGTCGTGATCGAGACTCGAACTCGCTCGAAAAGACTTTTTCCCAGATCGAAATTTCGAGTCTCGAACGTTTTCGAGCGAGCGAGAGTGGAAGAATAAATTTGACATCTTTTCATCATTCAATAGATTGGTATTAAATAATAAATATATAGTGTCTGAAACTGATGAAGAAGTTTTGTTTCCGCATTCCTCCCTTCGGTGTTTAAATAGAACTTGCTGAATGATTACAACGCGTATCGTCTCATGCTGTCAGTTGCACCGGACTGACTGACTATGAGTGAGTTCTGTTGAGTCGTAGTAGGTGACCAGACACGCAGCACGCACGCACACGCATCTCGCTCCCTTCCTCTGTTCCTCCGCCTCACAAAAACGCATCCACACTCTGTCAAGGACAGATTGAAACGTCATCACGTGTGTTGTCGACACTCGGGACGGCCGAGCGCCAATGGCAAAAAGTTCGCGAGTCTTCTATCGGCAAAGTTAGCTGATCAAGTAGCTCATCAGTAGCAAACCTATCAAGTAGTTTCGCCCGGTTTTTCTCATACGCAATACAAAATTGTTTTAATTCTAACCGGGAAGTGATGATTTTCGTGGCTATATTTTTTAAAATTGATTGTATCCACTTCAAATTTTGTACTTAGATAACTGTCATGCTAAAACTGCAAAAAAGTGAAAATGAAATAAAAACCAACAATGGACATGATTATCTGGTTTTACGAAATTTTCAACAATGAAATTTATTTTTCGTTCTTCTCAAACAATAATTTTTTCGATTAAATTTTTTCACAAAAATCTTGCTGAAGTATTGTTCAAGGGTTGGTCATATCGTTTTTTTTACATTCCTGCTATAATTCAAGATATGATTTCATTTACGATGTTTTTTTTTTAACTAAATTTTCTATAAAATTTTCTATAAAATTTGTGCTCAAACTCGCTCGAACCAAAATTTGTACTCGAACTCACTCGAATTGGAATAGTGCTCGAAAGTCACTCGAAAAAACTCAATTTCGCTCGAAACTCGCTCGAACTCAAAAAGCTCTGCTCGCACAGCCCTAAATCAATATAAGAATAATATTAGGATGTAGTACATGAATATTTAGTGTAATGGCAATTTACTGATTGCTCACTCTCTTGAGAAAATCACAACCCCATATTAATTTTTAGTTTCTCAAGAACGAATACTCGATTTTTCAAGAATTATCATATTCTATCCCTGAAAGTAACATCTGCTCTATCTTAATTACACAGAATTTTCTAAACATCCATGGTGGTTTGTTGTTGGGCTTACATCATTTCAATTCAACATTTAAATTAAGAAAATCTCATCAAGTTACTTGATTCAATGTTAAATAATAAATGATGAATCCAAATGTTCCCATTCTCCAAGTTGTTACATTTGGGGTTGGTTGACTGTTTAGTGTTGAAATAAAGTTTAATGTTGATTAGTCAATTTGCCCAGATTATTTAGCTTGTGGATGTACGAAATGAAAAGAGTGCAAATTCCATCAAGTACATTTCAATTCAAATACTTTTTACAACACCTTTGAACTTATGAATCTTGGTTTTCTATCAAATTATTCAGACTACTGAAATGTTTTTATTCTTGATTCAGGTACAAGAAGTATTCAGTAAGACCAAGCTCAAAGTGTCTGGTGACTCTCTAGCAACTTTCATCCAGCACTTGAATTGGCTTCTTTGTGCCATCAAGGAGCGTGATTTGATGAGCACACAAGAAGTTGGGGATTTTAATGGGGAACTGAAACGTATTCAACGTATCGCTCATTATTTCGAGTTGAAAACAAAAATGATGTTGACAGCACAAAATCCGAAAGTACTAAAAATGTACGAATCAGCTCATCGTATTGTAATGTCTAAACGAAGATACACTGATGAAGATGACACGAATTTGGCACGATACATTCGTGATTGGGCGCTTGTACTTCAAGTTGAGCTCACAGCTAAGGAAAGAAAGGAAATTGTGGCAGCAATGAATATGGGTCAGGGACATTGGTTCAAATGTCCAAATGGCCATCCTTATGTAATTGGTGAATGTGGTGGTGCCATGGTGGAAAGCAGATGTGCGGATTGTAACGAAAAGATAGGTGGGTCTAGTCATAGACTGTTGACCAATAATGCAGTTGCTACTGAAATGGACGGGGCTCGCATGGGTGCCTACGAAAGGGCTGCTGCTGGCTTTCAATATTTCCTTGCTCATGATCATTAGTTTTTTGGCTGTATGTACCTAGTGTCATGATGTTTCAACATACTGTCACCAGCCACTCATACGGTAGATTTTGAATACGATGACACATTAATGGTTAGTCTGCGGGAAAGCAGAGGAGAGTAATATATGGAACATGTTTATAATTAAATATTTATTCAAATTATAATCAATGATGATAATAATAATAAGTAGGGGAGTGCGTGCACTCAAATTTTCGAGTTTCGGGCTTCGAGTTTCAGTTCAAATTCAGCTGAGCTTGGAAATTTCAAGTCCATTTTTTGTGTAATTTTTTCCGAATTTTAGGGTCCAGACGTCGCTACTAATATGAAAATCTTTTGTAATCCGTATTCCCTATCATTGAACATAAGCTGTCGGGCATCCCGACAAGCACAGAACACTGCTGCGTCAGCGTGTGCTAGCAGGATGAGAGGTGCAACAGGAGTCTGGCGGGTCCAAACACCCAGCGTTCATGGCATGGTGGGAGGGGAGAGGGGGGGGAGACAGTCTTCAACTATGTTCATATATATATAATTTAATATGTATAAGCCCATTCTTTTTTTTTTGCAAATAATTTTAAAAATAATGGAACGAAAAAGATAATTGGCAGTTTAAATTAATTTTTTTTTAATCATATGATATAATTTCAATTAAATAATTCATTAGTAACCCATTTGGAGCCCTTAGGCACTTGGATTGACATCAGAGTGTCACTGGATTATAGGGTCACACAATTTTCTCAACTATGTGGGATGTAGGTCAGTCTTTTGTCGCGTCAGATGTTTGAAGGCCGCCCCGAGGGTTGTAACTCGTGGTCTCTTCATACTGCACACAACATGGCTGCTACACTTGTTTTTGTAGATATGTGTCTCATGACACCCTTTCAATCCCCGATGTTGCTGTGGCCGATGTGCATCCAGAGACAAAAGGTGACGAGCAATCAGTGTCCCATAAAAGTAATTTTTTTCATTCATTGAAATTTTTTAATATTTTATGCTATATTAGGACCCAGAGGCAATGTTTCTACAAATATACAATGTGTGGTTTTATTTCAATAATTATGATAATATATAGTATGAACAAATGCAATCAAGGTCAATTACACCTATTGTATTATTTTGTGAATATTGAAAACGTACAATAAAACTTTAATGATGAATAAACTCGTGTATTTCAATGATATACTGCAATTTTCCAAAATTGGAAAAATTGACTTGAATTTAGTTGTATTTTTAATCCATTGTAAATTTTGCATATTATTTTTCAATCCATATTATACCCATAGTGTACATTTATACATAGGCTTATTATTATCTCAAATTGAAGCCTGTGATTTATTATTATCCTCGAAAAAATTCAATGTCATGGATATTGGCATATATATCTCTGATGAGTTAGATAAAAACATCGACATTGACATTCATTTCATTTTCAAATCATTTTATTCTTGTTTTTGAACATCATTCACATACATTTTTCATTTTATTTCTCACATTACAATTACAACAAGAAACCCGCATGAGAGATTCACATTGAGATTTTGGCTGAGAAGGTTTCCAATGGATTAATTTAGCTGAAAAGTCTATGCAAGGTAGTTTCACCTGCTCCAATGTGCATGATTCATCATGCGCATACATACCCACACCTGTAATATGGCATTTCCATCTGGGATGTCTACACACAAGCTGAAATTCTCCGTCATCCTCAAAAAACGAGCAATAAGAATAAATGAGATTGTTCGTAACCTCATCTCCTACAGACATCTCTTCATTTGAGAACATGAAACATTTCCAGCACAACTCGGATTTTCATCAGAACAAAACAAATACTGGTACGTTTATTTCCACCGACTATCACACTTCGCAAAAACCCTTATTATATCATGTCAATTAAGTGCCTTAAAACCCAAATATTCATTCATTCAATTTATAATAATTTGCCTATGTATATCAAGTTAGTCGCAGCTCACCTTCATTCAAGACGATGGTCAAACAACTCCTCACTGTAGAATCTAATTACTTGAGAGATAATTTAATAGTGACTAGAGGCCTAGTATTGCATCCAGAATGTGTTTTAATGCCTGAGGAATACGATAGGATCCCTGTGTAATAGGTGGTGGATCGGCTGGGGTAAGAATATGGTGCTCTATATTACAAGCTACTCCGATCTGTACACCTGGAAGAGCAAATGAATCGGCAATGCACATATTCTGTTCCGGTCTGAATTTTCCAAGTGACATATTACATAACTGATTGATTTCAGTTTTAACATCTTCACTCACTCCCATCTTGCCCTGTGAAGAACTTGTAGCCATAATCACATCTCTCATTTGTTTTGGTATGGCGATAGGCTCCACAGTTCCATTGACAGTGTATTTTGCAATAGTCTTGTTCAGACACATTATTTTCATGTTATCACAATTATACATTCAGACACTAAATTCAACTTGTGTGAAATCAATGTAACCAGGTGAATTGATCGTGCACAATGCAATCGATGCGTGATGTTTGATCTCGATTAGAATAAAATTTCTTTGTCTCTCTTGATCTTCTTTTCGTCTTGATATATTCGTTTCGACTGCCTTTCTTCGCATAAAAATCTGCTTCCAGCGGGTACCAATATCTTGTCTTGTATTTTTACTTTCGAGAATATTCTATTCTTTCTCGTAATAATTTTGAGATATCAAACTATTCTTCTTCCTGATCAAAGGTCAACTAGTAATGTGCATATTTGTAGTATGACTCAATTTTCACTTGTTCTATGAAATTCTTTTCATGAATATTCAATAAAGTAATCTAATGGTACATTATTTATAGCTCTTGGTCCTCATTATTAGGCCTTCTAATCACAGATGTACTCTCAATTAGGAGATATGCATGCTATGTGAACAAATTATTTTTTCATTTATTAATTTATATTCCATTTTGATTAATATGATGGTGTCAATATAGGATTGGTCATAAACCAGGCTGGAGCCTCACTAAAATTGAAATTCAAGTTGAATGAATAATTATATTAGGTGATACAGTAAATAGAAAATGAAGTCGGTATCACAGTCAAGTTTGAAGCTAGAAAGTTGAAGACTTCCGATAAACTCATTGATGCTATAGAATGGAATGAAGTCGAAATATTTTTTCAGATTCATGAGAAATATTTAGAGTGGGCTGGGTTCAATGATGTAAGAGGGTAGGTTAATTGTATAAAGTGGTTCAGTGCAAGTGAGGGTGATTGGTACAAGTGAGTGATTGTGAGATTTGACATGAATGGACTCACTGTTTCTAGTTGGGTAGGTTTGAACAGTGGAATCGAGGGGGAATAGTTCAGGACGCGAGCGAACAAAGGACCAGGCTGCTAGAATTGAGGTGGAGGTAATAGTAATATCTTCAGGTCAATGAAATGTTGGCGATTGAGCTGTGCCGAGATATACCGGCTTGCATTCACCATGTTTGTAAATAACCATGGTAGTTTTCATATGAGTCTATTGCAATCATCACATCCACGGGCATTGGAAATTCAATCTATTTTACCTCTTCTATGCTACAGGGAATGAGACTTTCATTCTTGAGTAGAGGTATAGGGAAATACGTAATCATTATAGTGCAATGAAGATTTTATTTTGTTTCAACAAAATACTATAATATTTATGTATAGTAGATTCAAGCGAATAAAAATAATAAGAATAGCCGTAAATTATAAAGTGTAATTAAATTATGGTTCTACTTCCATTATATCGTATTTTGTGCTTCTTTTCTCTTCTTGTGTCGAAAGATTATAAACTCCACAGTCCATATAATGAGTGTTGTCAGAGTTAGGCAATTAAGGGCCAAGATACATGTGTTGAAACTGCCACTCCAGTCTCTGATCAGACCTACAATTTTGGAAAACAAATATAATGGCAGTGTAGATGATTCATGAAAAATACCGTATATACATTCACAGGAAAATATGAGTTTCGGAGATGACTGGACTAACATAATTCATCTTTAAATCAATCCAGAGAAACTGTGAAACAAATATCTTTGTAAGCCTGCATAATTTCAAACTATAGTAGCCTTGCGATAGTGAAATAATTGAAGTTACCAAAGTAAATGAATTTAGTTTGGACAACTCGTGTAACTACCAGTTTGCAACACCTAAACAGTAACTCAATATATCGAGTGAAAATGAAAGAGGAGAATCAATAATCAAGAGACTAACTGAAAACCTTGACATAATATTATTAGAATATTTGTGACTATTCACTTGGGTGTGCAAAGGAAGAAGCCCAAGGCTTGATGGATTTATGAATTGGGTAAAAGGGAGAGAAAAAACAGTAGCTTACTGATGGCAATCAGTTGAGAAACTCGTAGAGTGCTTGCTGAAAACATTCACAACTGGGAAAACGCTATATGTGATTTGCGTTGACAGGTGAAGAAGTGTGGAAACATTGGGAGTGCGCAAAGTGTGTTGAAAAGTGACAGAAAATAAAGAAGGTTTTTTTCTTCTTCAAAATGACTACTAATCCGATTTTCCTACACATTTTCGAAACACGAATCATTAGTGTAATTGAATCATATGAGTTTTAAAAAAATGCACCATGCTATTTCACAGGAAATTCATAATTTCAAAAATAATATTCTCATGAAAAGCCACATGCTCAAAATTCTCAGAAAATATACAGTTCCAAGTTGCATGACTTTTCTAGTTGAAAAAGTCATCCAAGTGGACAAATTTCATGTTGATCAGTGGGAACTGATCATGTGAACCGTGGGACCTGTGCAGTGCTTACAAAAATCCACAAGAGTAGCATGAACGTCTTCCCTAACGCTCATCTGAAAACATGAGATATTTAGTAGTTGACATTTCGACTACTGCCTTGGTCACTGTAGAGATGATTAGTGACTACCGTCACTCTTGTGGTTTTGTAAATACATGTGTTTCCTCATGGGCGGGGAGTGAGTTTCTCTACTCACTGTCATGAGTAAGCTGCTGTTTCTTTCTTTCCCTTTTACCAATTCCTATGAAATCATCCAAGTATGAAAGATAAGACAGACAAAAACACAAGGCTTGCCCTACTTGAATGAAGCTGAATCCATCTGGATAACATGGGAGAAAAAGTCCAAATTGCGGCTAAATGACCGAAGATTTTACTCGATCTTAGTTTTAAACTTCTTGTAATCTATCCAAATATGTAAACCAACTATTCTAATCGTACATTGCCATGCTGCTTTTTTCCAGAGCTTACTTGTAACAAATATGGTATGTCAAGAGAGATTCGTGACCCATTTCTTAATTGAAGTCGTAAAACAGCAGCTTACCTAAAAGTGGACCAAATATCATGATGAATACACCATTAGTGACCATTTGGATCCCAGATGCAGATGGGAGCCTTTCTAAGGGAACATATGCAGGTATCACTAATGTCATGTAAACTGTTCGAAACCCTTTTGAAATGCCTAGCATCACTCCAACTGCCAAAACTGATTGATAACTGCTGAAGAAAGTTAATGCTGAAAAAAATAAACCAAATTATTTACTTGCATATTGATTGAGTTGGGTGAAATGATCAAACTTTCTTGTATCTATTGAGTATTTGTTTATAAGATTGAGGACAAACCATTTGAGTGGTTTACAAATAATAAAGAAAGGAATAGATCAGGACTGAGTTTGTTGTACCTTTTCTTTCCATTCATCATACAGCATACACTTTTCAATCAGTCAATCTTCTAATGTACTAAATAACACCAACAGTGTATTGAATTCTTTAAAACTTACTTGTCCTAGAAACTATCAGCATGATCAGACTACAAAAATACATATATTGTACTGGTAGTTTCAAAGCATCTCCAATAAATGGTGCAAGAAATCGGAATATAATATCAGCCGTTGCTATAGTTGACATAATAATAGCAATCTGACTGGTTGCAAATCCTAAGGCAGCCATTATAAACGGAGTGAAGAGAGAGAAATTTAATTCGGCAGTGGCAGCTAGAGACATTCCGATCATGAGGCTCACATAATGTGGATCGCTCAATAAATTCAGGTCGAAGAAAGTTATCACTCGATTGCCAACTTTTCTTAGAAACGATGGTTTTTCTTTTGTAGTAATTGAGCCACTGGATTCATCGTGATCATTATTTTCACTTATTCTGAAAGAAGAAATATAGCTTCACTCATCACTACCGGTATATTATTACATCATTATCAAAACTTATTGTCGAAACTGAATGTACGAAAAGTCGAAAATACAATAAGTAAGTAATGTGACATGCATTTGAAAATATCATTAGAGATCACGTGTTTGAAGATGAGTGCAGATCACTTGATTTTGTAGCATTTTAATACCATGCTCACAAATGATAGAAGATTTATGGGGAATTGTTTGCAACACATGAATTACCCAGGACATTCTTGTATTACAGAACCAGTATGTGATGATGATAACCAGCAAATGATGAATACACCCAAAAGTAAAATGGAGTAATGTCAATTTCAACAGCAACCACCATTTGCTTAGATGGTATTATCTCTCTGGCCATGTACCAACTAGGTGTATTAAGATTATAAACGAAACCTGCAGACAGTAAAATAATTGAAATAATGATAATTTTCATGTAATAACATACGTAACTGTGTTTTTCTGCTTCCTTGCTGACTTCTTGACTTTATCGTCTTTCAAATATTCTGATTTGCCTTTCGTTAGTTCTTTATCTTCGGCAACCTCTGGAAGTGGTGCGTATGTTCTATCATCAAATATTTTGACGCTGCTGCCGAGATTGACTGTTTCTAGACTTGTGGACCACCAGTCGTAGGGCACAGGTGGCAGGGGTCTACTTGTAGTTTCATCAGCTTGAGATATGCTTCGGTTTATCGTCTTTGATCTACCTGACACAAATGACAAAGTAAATAGTCGAGTGCTGATACAAAAATATTAGCTTTCAAATCACAATATCATCCTTTTTGACCTACTCAATTGATGTACATATGGTCGACCACTGCAGGTGTATGTTTGAATTCATTCAAATTGGAAAACGAAATTTTAGAACACAAAATTTGTTCCATTTTCTTGTATTGTGCATCAATTTTCACATGTGATAACATATCACATCAATTCAGGCCACTCAACTAGCATAATATTGTGCCACCCTTGAAGGAATGGTCCGAGTTGGTTGAATCCACACTTCATGTGATGGATGCATTCAATCGTTAGTGTGTGAACAAATGTGAAGTAAATCGGACGTACAACTTTGCCGCAGTGATTTTTCTGAACGCGGTCTGCATTAGAAAACCTGATTGGCTCTCTACACTCCGTGACATCATTCGGGGTGGAGATATCCAACCATTCCTTCAACAATGATGACAAACACACAATATGTTTTCAATACTTTTGGTTGTATTTTTATCTCTTACCCATGACATAACTTCATGCTTCATATTTTTAAAAATTATTTTTATTTTATTCAAATGAGAAATCAATGACCCGAGTGGTGCAAGCACCCCCAGGACTTTTGCATCCCCAGGCTTCAGCCTTGCCAGCGTGTGCCTGAATCTGGGCATGCTGGTAGCGGATCCATCATTGGGACCAAGTCGTGACAGATGGAGGTGATGGCAAGACGATGGTTGGCGCCTCCACCATTGGTGTAGTTGTCGTGAGTTGGTTGGCGGGCATTGTGGTAGTGCCCGGCCCAGGTGCTGTTGAGTTAGTGCAAACATCAGCGCACGGATATGTGCGGACATGTAGCTATGTCTTTGAGCAGGATACGCCTGTGTTGAGAAAGTTGAACTTGATGCATAAGCTGCCTTAGATTGAGGCGGTATCAGAGGTAGTCAAGGGTGCTGTGGTATGTTGAGCGTATGTTGTGACCAATGGGCGCTGTAGTGTGTCCAGCATTATGTCGTGGCAGATGTGCGCTGTGGTGTGTCGAGCATTGTGTCGTGGCTAATGGGCACTGCGGTGTGTCGAGCGTTATGTCGAGACCGACGGGCATTGTGGTGTGTCGAGCGTCGTGTCTTGGCCGATGGGCACTGTGGTGTGTAGAGCGTCGTGTCGTGGCCGATGAGCACTGTGGTGTGTCGAGCGTCGTGTCGTGGCCGATGGGCACTGCGGTGTGTCGAGCGTTATGTCGAGACCGATAGGCGCTGTCGTGTGTCGAGCGTCGTGTCGTGGCCGATGGGCACTGTGGTGTGTCGAGCGTTATGTCGAGACCGACGGGCACTGTGGTGTGTCGAGCGTCGTGTCGTGGCCGATGGGGACTGTGGTGTGTCGAGCGTTATGTCGAGACTGACAGACGCTGTAGTGTGTCCAGCATTATGTCGAGACCATCGGGCGCTGTTGTGTGTCGAGCGTATGCCACGAGGCCGATGTGCACTGAAGAGTGTTGGCTGTTGTCAACACTGTGAGTGAGTGTTGGTAACGTTCGCTGTTTGATTTGTTATGCAGGCCATGAATGTCAGTTGACCAATGTGAAATTTGAGTTCAAGTTGATGTATGAGAAAGATTAAACACTAGCACGTATCAGTTGTTTCCACAAGAGAGAAGAGATGAACGCTATGTTTGAGCGAATCACGAATCACTTGGGATCACTAGTGTAGACAATTGTGTAGAATGCAAGGCTAGGTTGACACTGATATTATGATAGTACTGGTTACCTGAGAAAACTGGATATTCATTCGCACTGGTAAATACATGGACAGTAACTAGCGATCGAGTATCTGCATGACCATAACTCTGGACTTGTGTACTTGTTGTCTTGAATACTCTTGACTTGTGTGTTGTCAACTGACAACCAAGTCCCAGGTGGCCTTCCTGGTTCTTATATACTATAGTACTCAATGGTGGATTTCTTCAGGATGTCCTCACAGAACTACTACAGCAATACCGGACAGGAATCCCTTACAACACTATAACACAATCAATATGCTCATCATAAGGCTATGAGGATCGTGAGATTCACGATTGAAAGAGATTGATTTGAAAGATTTGAAAGATTGAGCCTTTTCTTTTTCAGTTCTTTCCACTTGATACATTAGTGTGCTAAAACAATCACAGTTAACATGCCCACCTGGACTGCCACCGGAGTGAAGGAAAATATTGAACACAAGAACACGAATTTGTCCCGGATCTTTTTTGGGAATTTTTTCTAAAATAGTTTCTTAAAATAAGTTTTTTTATCAGCTCCACATAAAACCGAGCATTTTTATATATTTCAAAACTGCCTAGTTCCACTTAAACTCCTAGTTCTTTTTCAAGCTGCAAAACTATTCCCTTGAATCATTCTAGTACCTATAGATAGAATCATTATGAGTTATAATCATATTTTTACATTCATTACATTATTGTCATTACAATCCCACTATCGCATTATTTTTATTTGAGTATTTCAGAAGGTGATTTTTTTCATGTATTCAAATGTGAGTGATTTGATGTGTTGACATGTGGAATTAGCATCCGGATGAACCTTGTTTGACGTTATAGTGGGGTTTCAAAAAACTTCCTATCTCCTCGAAAGTACTTGACCCACCTCAAATAGAGCGTGAGACCTATACATAATGTCAGTCTGGTTTCAAATTCCAATTGAAATGATAGGATTTACATGCTTGAGCCAAGCGACACAAAATAAGAATACAAAATAGGAAAAATACAAATATGTCCTGATATAGTCGAGATGAATAATTATGGTGTAATGTTTGAGAGTAATAAATGAAGAGTGTTACAACGATGTCGCAGAACAATTAAATGGCGCAGTCTCTCGTGAACAGGTTGGCCAATGTTATCGCCATGAACAGATAATTAATTAATTCAACTATCACATACAAATTTCATAGAGATAACTTATAAGTGGGCCCATAGTTGAATACCATCATCCAATAAGAGATACTTTACATAAAGTCGATCGTTTATTGGACTTGACATCATTCAGAAACAGTAGTTGTGGAATAACTTTTCAAGCTGCGAAGTTGTACGTCAGACTTCAGTAATGCTTCAGTCTAGTCCTTTGCATTCATTTAAATGTAATTAGATGATATGTAATCAAAATATTGATACTCCACTTATTCAACCTATTTTGGAATAATATTATTAAATATTAATGCATGCCATGATGAACTGAAAACCCACCCGACTGAGGCAGCAGCATCCTCCGATGATTAATTTAAATGTCACGCATCACTTCATACTAAGTATGAAACTATCTTTCATCCATAGCCTCAATTGGGGAACAATGATTTTGTATCAAGTTTCGATGTTATTAAAAAAACCAAAAAAAACAAGTAATTACCCTATACCAACCATAAACAGAGAAAGTGACAATAATTACAGAACTACTCTGTGTTGTACGTTATGGAATAATTGTTTGTTGAAAGATGGGATCTGAACTTCAATATTGAATACACTTCGAATCGAATTGAACCAATCAAGGAGTTTCAGTAAGAATTTATATTTGCCCATCAACAAGGAATGTGTGATACGAGTCACATCGTAATGTTAAATATTCTTAATCTCTTGTCAACGAAAGCTGCTGTTTGTAGGTGTTGCCTACTACTTGGAAATGATTTATATCCAACAAACATATAGGCCTACATCAAATAATTAATTTTCCACCTTGGTAAGAGACACATTACCCATTTGTCAAGATTTAATGAACTAAACTAAACAATGTTCACATGTCAAATATTACATTGCATTATTCTCATAAATGAAATACAAACAGGGTTTTTACTCCTTGTCATCATCTACTTACTGTATGCAGACAGCATTCGCTTAGATAGGTTTTAGTAAGTACGTATGTAGAAAATAATTACACTTCCAGCTATCTCATTGATGTCTCATGGGTATAACATTATTCAAGTAATTTATAGGCCATCTTCTAGCTATTTTGTGAAAATATACTGTATTATCGTCTTACCTCGAAATATCTGGCCATCAGATGTATTACTGAATCTTCTCTTTTCAATGAGTGGTGTTTCAAAGCCATACATTGATTTTGTGTCTATATCAACCTCAATAGCGTGATCTGTTTCCGAGATATATCGTCTTCGTTTTGGATTCACCACATCTTTGGTTGTTACTTCTAATTCAAATGTGTCATCATCATTTTCTGGGTCTGAACAGATTTTTACAGTATTATAGTGAAAATTCTTGATTCTCTACCATCACTCAAAAGTACACATATTCAAATTCATCCAATTTACTGGTAGCTACCTATTTCAGCGTCATTCTCTAATGGCTTAACGTGCCATTTAACTGGATGTAACAATAACGATGCCATGAACGAGTGCAGAGAAAGACCTCCTAGCAATAGGGCAGTTCCCTCGATGCCATAATATTGTAGAGATGCACTTATCAATTGCGGCATGATTATTGGTCCCAATCCAGTGGCAGTCATGGCAATACCGGCAGCTCTACCTCGTTTCAATTTGAAATAAGTGTTCAATGCTAGTGAAAATGAGGCCATGACTAATATCATACCAATAGCTAGAAAAAAAATCAAGTTCATCATACAGATTATGAAATGTATTTTTGAACAATTTTTTTCCAAGATCTTGACACATCATCAAATTTAGGATTTGAAGCAGTTTTTAATAGGATATAATAGCCTACTCGTAATAGTTAATTTTTAAAACATTGTGCAAGAATTGCCACCTGGAAATGATATCATTTTCCTACATTTTCAACATTTAAATCCTTGGACAAATTTAATTCTCTGTATGAATGTATTTGATTTCAAAGTCATATACTCAATACTGTAATCATCTGAAATACAACTACACATTCTATTGAGGAATTCATGTTGTATTACTTGTTTAAATTTTCAAACACCAATCGTACTAAAAATGTTCAAAACTTACATGTAATAATGCTGTAAAAGATGAGAAAGTCCATGAACGTATCAGCCCAACTTAAACAAGAGACACCAATGAAAACAAGAATCGAGCCAGCCATCGCTACTTTACGAAACGTGAACCTTCGCAATAAGGGACCAATAAGTATGCCAAAACCCATACCAAAGGCTGAGTTCACATTGATGATAATGGAACAGTCTGTTGTACTCAGACCCATGGCTATAAACTTGTCTTTGAACACCAGACCAAATGATTGTATTATCGGAATAACGATAACCTGTATGAAAACCAAGAGAGTAATATTATTAGCAAAACATCAAATATCATCTCAATGATTATCTATTACCTACTTGGGGTCGACTTTAAAAAGTTCAGTTAACCCTAATCTGAGAGGTGGTGAAAACAGATAGCATGCTTATCAATTATATACAGTACATACTATAATCTATTCTATAAGAATGTTGAATGACTTATAGTGTATAGCCTGAGGCTGATTATATGAATTGGGTGAAAGGGAAAGACAGAGCAGCAGCTTACTGAGATGTATGGGTAGAGAAAGGCCTACTCATAGTCATAGTAGAGAACCCGTAGATAGAACGAAGAGATGAAATTAAAAAAACACGAGATTCTGATGTTTCGGCTATTTGCCTTGGTCACAGTAGAGTGGAGAGTGAGTGAGAATTGATTCCTGAATGTTATATTTAACTCCACCCCCCCCCCCCCCCAAAAAAAAAACCTCATGACCAGGTATGTCTTATTAAATAATTATTCTCACATAACAGGCCTATTCACATTATTAGACATCTTATTTTTCTTGTCATTACGATGAAGATTTTTTTTTGTATTGTGAATCAAAATTTCACTATTTAATTGATATAACTTATAGCCATTCTTATTATATGAGAGTGATGATAATATTTAACTTCCCCATAAACAGCCAGGTTATTCGGGGGTACGAATGAGTGTGTGATTTTAAAAAGATATAAAGTGATGATAGGTGAGAGGATGTTTCAATAGCCCATGCCTTATGGGAGACTCAAACCAATATCCGACCTGACAGGAGGTTCTGATGCAGTGCTTTAGTTGACGGAGCCACGGGTACACTATTTGTAGATTTGTGCAATTGCAAGGTGTTCCATTGTATTTGTTCATTACAAGGAATTTCCAACTCCCAGCAACTTTTCATTTTACACTCGCTGTATTTTTACATTCAATTGAACATTATTATCGAAGAAATGATTTGTAAATCAATTGTTGTATATTTGAAGTGTTCAACAATATTTTAATCTATTCATATTTGAAATTATGTAAATCCTCACATTACTCAATGCCGAGGCAAAAACCACTATCCATCCCCATCCTCCATCGGGGGCCACGAATTTGGATATTGGCTTTGCATCACCTCTAGTAACAGCAGTCTCTGTTTTCATAGTCATTGCCTTTAAAAACAAAATATGAGGTAAATTCAATAATCATATCATTTACACACACCATGTGTCTAACACAGATGAATAAGTATAATGTTGGAGTCTAAAATGTAGCTTTGGAACTTGAAGTAGTGAAAAGAAAATTTTACAAACTTTGGTACTGTAAGTGAACATACGGTATACAAAATAAATGGTTGTCTCTGAATCTATGTTAAATCTAAACTCTCCGAATGAATCGTAATTCTCATTTTTTCTGGCGCTGGATGATGTCGCTGCAAAAACAAGTGCAGTTTAGACAGCGAGTTATAAATAATATTAAAATTGCTCCAAAGAGCGAAAAGATGGATATTCATATAGATAATTCTGTGATATAGATAATAGATAATTCTGTGTCTGTCCTTTGATAAAGACTGGTGCAATCCAGTTGGAACGTCAGGTTTCTTTAAATAAATACATTTATTCATATTATATACGGTTTCACCCTGAAATATTCATTATTTTCATGTATTCATATGTATATACATATATATATATATATATATATATATATATATATATATATATATATATATATATATATATATATACATATATATATATATATATATATATATATATATATATATATATATATATATATACATATATATATATATATATATATATATATATATATATATATTTATATATATATATATATATATATATATATATATATATATATATATATATATATATACATATATATATATATATATATATATATATATATATATATATATATATATATATATATATATATATATATATAGATACATATATATATATATATATATATATATATATATATAATATATATATATATATATATATATATATATATATATATATGTATATATATATATATATATATATATATATATATATATATATATTTATATATTTATATATATTCATATATATATATATATATATATATATATATATATATATATATATATATATATATTATATATTCTTATTTATATACATATATATATATATATATATATATATATATAGTATATATATATATATATATATATATTTATATATATATATATATATATATATATATATATATATATATATATATATATATATATATATTTGAATATATATATATATATATATATATATATATATATATATATATATATATTTATATATATATATATATATATATATATATATATATATATATATATATATATATATATATATATAAATATAAATATATATATATATCTATATATATATATATATATATATATATATATATATATATATATATATATATATATATATATATATATATATATATATATATATATATATATATATATATATATATATGTATATACATATACATCCACATATATATAGTTATAAAAAAAGACAAAAAATGCGATTAAATCACATTATAAAATTGGTCTGAACTCTTGAAAATCACATTCAGACCAGAGTCAATACGGTAAATGGTGAGTTTATACCGACCTTGACATTGCCACTTGACAAGTGTCAACTATATTGTGTCATCAGCTTCAAATACTGTATCAACAATTTAACTCCATAATGACATCACAAAATCAAGTAATTGTGGTAACAATTAATTCAGTGCAGTATAATGCGATTGAATCCTTTGAAACAGAAGTATGAATGTGTGTGTTGTGAAATGAATTATAAAACTTGAAAACATTATGATTAGAAATATATCTTGGGATTTGGATAGTTTCAGTTTGCATAATTAATTATTTATATATCGTTTTTTAATGTTTTTTTGCTGAAATAGCAAGATAAGTACGCAATATTGTGGATCATCAAGATTAGTCTCGACTATTGAATCATGAATCGAAGTTGAACAAAATACAATTGAGTGATTCAAAAGAATAAGAACAAATATATTATGTACTCAAATTCCGTTCGACGAGTTACCTAGATGCGCTACGTCGAGCACTAATAAACAAAAATCATATTTTTTGTTGTTGATGATTTCCAACCCATATAGTAGTTTCAATTGAAACAAGAAGATTTGTGTTCACGTCAACTTGGACGGCAGTGCCGTATCGCCTGGTACGGCAAGTTTCTGATTGGTTCACGTGACCAGCCGTGACGGCAAAAACGTTTTGCCGTAGTAGTATGAACGTACCTTTACAGGTTTTCAGGTTTACAGGTAGGGTTGGGAGGTGGAAATGGGGTGAGCATGAAAGGGGAGAGAGGGTGATAATGTTGGAGAGTCCAACTGAGATGATGCGAGACCTGTGATGGCAGAAATTGGAAATACAGAGAAAGGAGGATCGTTTATGTAATTTCTTCAGAGTAATGTTGGGTGAGCGGGGATGGGGAGCTGCATAAGCTGATTGAAAGGAATGAGTCAGGGTATGTCGGTAGAGCGGTAATCATGAAGGGGGCTAGATTAGATGTCGGTAAATTATCTTTCTTGAATAGGACAGGTAGGGACTGGAATGGGCTTAGTAGAAGTGTTTTTGAAGGGCATGCAATTAGGTTAAAGTTATTCCGTCAGAGGGTTAGGGAGGTGGTGGGATAGGTGTAGTCAGGGAACTTGTCACCGCGCATTCATGTGCAATTGCAAGAGTTTAAATAATAGTTATAATAATACAAATAATAATAATAATAATAATACTTGTTAATAGAATTTATGTCTATGCCATAGTTTCAGAGCAGATCATAATCTACTCATCAAGAGTTCATTAGATTTCAACAGTAATATTTAATTCAATATTTATTTTATGATCATCTTTATAAAGAACATTAATACGAAATATTCTCCTGATAATACACTTTTCTTACCCAGAACTTTAGACATATGTGTAAACCAAATAACAAAAACCAGAATATTTTTCCAAGTGATATATAAATGGATATTCATAAGCATCTTAGAGATTGACAACATGAATGAAATACGTAATCTTTCTTCAATAATACAGTGATATCGTATCTAGAAGTTTGGACATGTGTATATCAAATATCGATACCTATAGGCCCTACTCTATGAGCAAATATAGAATTAAATGACTTTTTACATTTGATGATAATTGAAATGTTTAAGAGTGTCTGGGAGTCGATTTGGCAAAATATTTTGTTTATTGTTATAACTTCTGAACGGTATGAGATATCAGAACTATAATACGGGATGATTATTCCAATATCTTCAAAATGATGTGAAGTAATATTGATAACATTGGATCTTAACAATTTTCTCAGGTAAACAGTTGAAATATTTAATTTTGTAGCTGTACACCTGTAAATGTTATGTGATTCAAGTAGATTAGCTTTCATTTACATCGTCTTGAAAGTATGAACATTTCTGTGTTTCCCCCGCATTAGAATGTTGATATCTTATACCGATTAAAAGTTATCACTATAAAGACTGATATTTCACAAAAACGACTCCCATGTGCTCAAAGAGTGTTTGTTTTCGTCAGTGTTTTTAGGAAAAATACTACTGTTCGAGTGCAGTCTATACTCTTACTTGACAATACGTGTATGCAGTATTCATGTTTGAAGACGCATTAACTCATTACCCTATTTATGAGGATTCATCTTTCCAGTAGATTTCACGGTCGACGCATCGAAGCGGCATTTTGTATGGAGTGATTTTTAAAAATAATTGTATGTATTACAGAAACTTTGAGAAAATAGATGTAAAATATTAATTCATTGATCTTGAAAACAATGTATTAACATTTAATACAGAATTCACGAATTCTGTGTGAACATATACAACTATGTATATATATATTTAGAAAATATATATATACAAAAAATATATAAACATATATATATATATATATATATATATATATATATATATATATATATATATATATATATATATATTCTTGGGTAACAGCTATTGCATTGATTAAGAAGAAAGAAATGAAACAAAATGAACCGGTAGCTGTGTACCCGAGAATCAGAAGAAAGGTCAATCCATAAACTCTGGTTTCAATAAAATATACAATCTGAGAAGCCGTGTTTAGTGAACCACAGGCACTTGTGTTTATATGAATGTTATTCTTGATTGTTTTGTAATTGTTGTTTTTCTAATATTTTTAATTCTTGTCATTGCTCCTGAAGAGGTGGCCGATAAAGGTCATGAAACGTTGAGCTTTCAAAAATAAGACTGATTATTTCAAATATAAAATTGAAAGAGCTTGTTTTATTTTATCATTATTACACAATTCCATCCAAAAATATTCAATTTATAGCACATAATGAGTTGTGAAAGCTTAAAGTCAAACATATATATATATATATATATATATATATATATATATATATATATATATATATATATATATATATATATATATATATATATATATAAGTATATGAATATATACATATATATGAATATATATATATATATATATATATATATATATATATATATATATATATATATATATATATATATATATATATATATATATGTATATATATATTTATATATATATATTCATATATATTTATATATTGGGTTTAACGATGTACTGTACTTATGACTACGATATATTGACGTCGGTCAATGTTATATGAGATGGTGGGATGATGAGATGGAAGGTCTTTCAATTTTTTTTTTTTCAACTCATCACCCCATTTATGAGGATCCATCTTTCCAGTAGATTTCACGGTCGACGCATCGAAGCGTCATTTTGTATGAAGTGATTTTAAAAAATAATTGTATGTATTACAGAAACTTTAAAAAATAGATGCAAAATATTAATTCATATATCTTGAGAACAATGTGGTAACTTTCATTAGATGTGAACTCTTTTGTTTTGTTCATTACTACAAGACAACCGCCTTTTTCTCTTCGCAAAAAATGAACACGACCGACTATAGCCACCGCTGCAGTTATTATTAATCGGTACATTGAAATAAGTGAGTAACTGTATGTATTTTCACTATTTTGTTTGTGACATTTTTCATCGAAAACCCTTGTGCAACGTTCATGAAAGTGGAGATAGTGGTGAAGAAACCTACGTATTCAATAGTCTACAAATCAAGCGGCCAAATATATTTCACCAACAAATTGTATATTTAAATTTTGATATTGGATCGTATAAATGGTATATTCATGAATAATATAGAGGAGAATATAAGTATTTTCTGGAACGATATAACATTTGATGATTCATTTTTCAACATTTAAAATACTTGTACCAATCCATGTTCACTTGGCTCTCAACAATGAAGTTGTTTGTAATCAATGCATTAAAATCGTTAAATTTGAAGTAATCATTTAGTATAATATATGTTATGTTTATTACTTACGTCGGGATTGATACAAATGAAACACGTTTATTGAGTATAATAATTAAGTGTGAGTCGTGCACATGATTTCCACAGGCCACCACTTATGAGAATCATTATTGAGGTAGAAACAGCGTTATCACCGTTATCAACCACGTATTGATGATAGATAATTACTAATGAATCGTGTTACTATTTTCCCCTCCTCGTTTTCCTCCTCAATCTTTGTCGATAATAGTATTTCCTGATTAACCTTGCATGGTACAATCTGAATATCTGAAGTCATAGTTTGTGTATATAGGCCTATATATTGATTATAAAAATGATAATCAGCGCAACTTTGTACAAAAATAAGAAAATTATACAGAAATAAAATCAATGTGTTTACTCAAGTATGGAACTATTTGAACAAGAATACTTGTAGAGAAACGAGGCCAAGGTCTGAAGAGAAAATTGAATTTTTTTCAGAGAATTTACGAATTCTGTGTGAACATATACAACTATGTATATATATATATATATATATATATATATATATATATATATATATATATATATATATATATATATATATATATATATATATATATAATCTATGGAAAAAAAAATATACATATGTATAAATATATATATATATATATATATATATATATATATATATATATATATATATATATATATATATATATATATGTATATTATATATTCGATCATTCGCTCCCAGTTCACGGACGAAACGACTCCCTCCAGAATATGACCAGCCGGCAGCCGTAGCTGTTCGAAACGTCGCGAGACAAGGTTCATTTTAGAACCATCACCAACTGTTTCATACATATTTATATATATATATATATATATATATATATATATATATATATATATATATATATACACATATACTCGGTCAAAGACAAAGCGCGTATCTAGGACCTAAAATATTCAATTTGCTGCCTAACACAATCTTGACAATATCTGATTTTGAATTATTCAAAAGGGAGCTTAAAATCTGGCTTCATGAGATAGACATTACTTATTTGATCACTTTTTGATTTCCATTTAACAATCCTAAATTTCATCCTACTCCTATGTTCTTCAATTCAATTGAATTTGAAATTCAATTGAATTAAGAATCGAATACAATTCAACTTTATAATTGCTATGATCCAAATTCATGTTATTATTATATGTTATTATCATCATTATCTTCCATTATCTTGTGTCATCTTGAATTAACTGTTTGAATAACCGCATCATATTTATATATCATTGTTGTTGTTTACATCTATTTCCGTCATTTCTATTATTTTGTTTATTTATTTTTGTAGTTCTCCCCCTCTTGGTTATTTTCATTCTGGTCAATTCATGTTTCTCCTTTCCCACGCACACGCTTCGGCTTATGTGGGTCTTGCTCCAATTCATTATTATTATTATATTATTATTATCATTATTATTTTTCTTGTGATTGATTTAATTGTATGTCTGAACAAGTTGTTTTGAACCAAGCATTACTATTGAATAAATGAATGAATGCAATAAATATATGTATATATATATATATATATATATATATATATATATATATATATATATATATATATATATATATATATTTGTATATATTTATATATTGGGTTTAACGACGCACTTTACTTATGACTACGATATATTGGCGTCAGTCAATGTTATATGAGATGATGGTATGGTGAGATGAAAGGTCATTTAATTGGTTGTTTTTTGGATAGTTAAGAGGAGTAGGTCGTGGCCTGTTGCCAGTATTGACCTGAACGACAGAGGGAAACCACGACAAACCCCTGTAAGGATGGTACGGGGGTACAAACGAGCAGGTAATTATGAAACTATGAAGTGATGGTAAGTGAAATAACGTTTACAAAAATCAAAGCCTTATGCCGGAATCTAACTCATGCCCAACGGTGACTCCAGTTTCTGAAGTGGTGCCTCAGCTGACTGAGCTACCAAGGGTGACTCCCAGCGTCTATCGATTCACCACTGGGTCAATGATGCAACTTCAGATAACATTCATGATGTTAGTGCTAGGATTTGGGGTAGAATGTCATATACTACATTGTGGCCAATATGTTATTCCTCCACCCCCCCCCCCATTTTTTGTATTTTCTGATAGATCTTGATTAGATCTATCGATTGATGCCGCTGCACTCGGGACACGGCCCTTATCCTGGGTAAAAACTTTCTAGCCCTCTAGCCAATAGCACAGCGTCATAATTGAATTGTGACCTATGAACTATATGCTGGATAACAATAACAACAACACTGTTTTAGTCACTCTGTATGTCAGGATATATAATATATATATATATATATATATATATATATATATATATATATATATATATATATATATATATATATATATATATGTATATATTCAAGTTCACTATCACATGCAAATATGAGACACATGACAATACAATATCATTACAATTCAGTTTCCTTCCAACGCAATTTCTAAGTTATGAGTATCAGAATGCTTGATTATATTATGAAATGAATATCTTCTTTCTATCACATGAAATATTCATACTCTGCGTTGCAGAAATTGATCAATTCCATTCTATTGAGATTTATTCCACCGCCTCTCGATCATTATTTTTTGAACTGTGTAATTCACGGTTCCTCCCATCCCTCACATGGGCTTCGGTTTACGAGGGCTTTATTTTTCTTGTATGCAATACAAATTGAAAGTATCATATAATAGATATTCAGAGGTTGACTATACATTCACAAATACAATCCGGAAGTCCAGGGACGTCGTTAGGATTTGTGTATTGGGGGGACGCACAGGTTACACGAATAAAATTACCGCCCAGCTGGACACCTGCCACGCGTGAAAAGGGGTTCTGGGGGGCGAAAGCCCCCCAGCAGAACCCCGCAGGTAAATTATTAAAATATGGACAGTTTTTAAGAGATTTTAGCGATTCACGAGTGGTTTTGAAGTCTTATAATTGCATCATCATGGACATTTTCGAAGCTATTCTTTTGCGATTTCTCTCAGCAAACCCCGCAGGTAATTTTTTTAAATAGACTCATGTCATTTCAAGTGATTTTTGATATTTACAAGCGGTTCTGGAGTCCAATGATTGAATCACTATTGACATTTCTGAAGTTATTTTTGATAGTATAATCATTATGTACATTTTCGAAGCTATTTTCGCGATTTCTCCCAGCAAAATTACCAGCAGTGATTTTTTGGAAATATGGTCATTTTCAAGTGAATTTTGCGATTCACGAGCAGTTTCGGAATCTAATAATTGAATCATTATCGAAAAGAAAAGAGGAAGTGTAAAGTATTAAATAGAGTGTACACTGATACAATTCATAATAATAAGTCATCAACTCATCATATTTTATTGTGTTTCATATTGGGTTTTAACGACGCACTGTAATGATGACTGAGATCTATTGGCGTCGGATGAATGATTAATGAGATGATGGCATGATGAGATGAAGGTTTTATGGGTAATGGGAAGGATAGTGGGAAGGAAGCGGTCGTGGCCTATATTGTGGGAACCATCCCGGCATTAGCCTAGACTACAGAGGGAAACCTCGAAAATCCCCTGTAAAGATGGACGGTGGCGGGGATCGAACCGGGTCCGTTATGTCCCTTCACCTCCTGGGTCACACGAAGCAAGTGCGCTAACCACTCAGCTACTGTGCCGGTATATTACCGTATATACTATACGCATATACCACATATACGCATATACGCATATATACGTATATACCGTATTACCGGTATATACTGTGCCGGTATGCGGTATTGTGTGCTTATTCGTAGGTCAACATTATATGTTTTTAAAGGAAGATAAGTCATTGGGGGGGCGCAAATGTCGATTGGGAGGGCGTGCGCCCCGCCCCTGAGACCCTTGACGACGGCCCTGTCCGGGACAAATAAAATAGAGGAGACCCGCGAGAAGTGTGGGGGAAATGACCCCCATACTTTTCGAAGGGGTCCCGCAGAGAGTGTGTGTGTTATATTTGCGAGTTTGAATTGCATTGCCCATCGTGAATGCAATACACAAAATTTGAAGTAATTTCATTATGCCCTAATTGTCACATAGGCCTACAGTCCCCTGCTCTCATCATATTTCATCGTAGGAATACAATACCCATACATTCATTGATTTTATGTTTCCATTGATATCTGATTATACCCATCATATTGAAAAAAAAAACGTAGGCCTACATACACACAACGTAGAGAGAAATTGATAAGGAAGGTTCACGAACAGATAGAAGAAAATGCAAGTATGTGATGATAGCTATATTAGATAAAAGTGAACAAATTCTGTGATTGCAACGTCATTATTGTTTCATAATATTTATTCAATAATTATAGATTTTAAGGTAGTGAAAGTAATGCTTGTTTCTCATTACCTATGCATTTCAGATGACAGAAAAGAACTGCTAGATTAATTTTACGTCAACATTGTGATATAAATTCATCTTGAACATTTGATCTAGGGTGGTATAATTATATATACTAGATTCTCATTATTGCCATTCTAGAAGAGGTCAAGTTCCGCTGGATAATTTCTACCACAAAAAATCTGATATGGGAACTTTCTCGACCATTTGATTGTAAGGTAGTAAATGAATGTTGGATTCATAATACTGCCGTTCTAGATGACAGTACAGTTCTGCTTAGCGTAATAGTTACACTAATATTCTAAAAAATATCGAAGAATATTTCGAAAAATATTCTGGTTTTTGATTTTTGTAGCAGTGATGAGAAAACTGAAGATATCACATGCTGGTATATTTGTACTGATCAGTGATAAAATGCCTATAGCTGATGGTTACCATACAGTAATCATCAGCCAGCATTTCATCACGGGTGTAAAAATAATTCAGCAGAACAAATATACTGTTACGCCGGGACGAATGAGTGCTCCAAAATATGTTTTCGGGACACCGGGACAAGAGATAAAGATCCGGGACAATTCTGGTATCCAGGGTTGTATGGTCACCCTAGATATTCATATAATTTTGAACAGTACTTTTGATTAATATTTGTGTGAGAAATATTCTAGGAGTTCGAAGCCGTGCACTCCGTCTTCAAGTTCTTCTCTCGTATTTTATCTTCTCACGATCGACAGCTATGTCCAATGAAGTGTGTGTTGAAATTATTTTACATATCGAAATTAGGAATGGAGTGTCATACGGTACAAAATTCCATGCAGAACAGTTCATATATTATTCATTTAGTTATCTATTCATTCATTTATGTATTCATCAATTCATTTGTCCGTTTACATAACAATACATGAAAATATTCATTTTTACTCGGACATTTGACTCGTCAGGATACATTAAATGAGAGAAATGTTAAAATAAATGCAATAAATACAATACATTATATTTGACCTGTGGAGAACTGTCACCTTCTCCCAAATCAGATGAGGTATCAGTTTCGTTCGAGTCAAAGGATACCACTATAGATGCTCATCTGATGATCTGTACAATATTTGTAACATTGTCAACATTTTAACGTCAACTCATAAACATGAGTACCACCGAGACGCGTGGCTGAGTGGTAACACACTGAACCGTCATTCGGGAGACCGGGGTTCGATCCCCGCCATGGTCGACCATCCTGACAGGGGTTTCTCGTGGTTTTCCTCTGTCGTTCAGGTTGATACTGGGATGGTTCCTTAACAAAAGGCCACGACCGACTCCTTCCCATCATCCAGGACACATCATAAAATAACCTATCATCCCATCATCTCATTCATCATCCACCGACGCCAATAGATCGTACCCATCAGTATAGTAAACATGAGTACCTACACCAATTTGATCGTCTCGGGTACACGAACACGATATAGTTACCTAACACCGTATACAGAAATCCCATGCAGTTTGAGCACCGGGACAGTGTTTTGGGACGTGATGCGGGCGACGGGAATGGGATAGGTGTTGCATGTACCTTGTAATGTTGGCCTACGCGCACTATAAATGCAATTGTGATACGCTCCATTCCGCGTTGAACTCTTTGTGTCTTTGACCGGCGGTATCTCAACGGTGGCTCGGTGATTCTTCAAGAGGCGGACCCGATCTATCGGGACTATACTACAACACATCGATAAATGCACAATATTATTCTTCAACAGGTCATATGGCGGGTCTCTGTTAGTACAAATTAAAATTATTGAAATTCCAAAGAGTATAAACATGTTGGAAGTATCTTCGAGATTTTTCTCTTGTAATAATTTATTTGTTTGATCATCGAAATACATATTATGATGGATTGTTTACAATAACTTCCCACCTGATTACAAAATGGAATGGATAAGAAGGCTACCTTACTTTCAAAAACTGCACAAGTTGAAAGTATTTGCAAGTATTTCTCTTGTTCTATTTTATGTGTGTTATCGAATGACAAATAATGAATTGTTTTCAGTTTGACCTTCCTCTCTGATTACGAAATGGTATGGAGAAGTCCCTTATGTACGCTGATATGAGCGTGTTGTTGACTATTCCTTGCATCAATGTCAGTGAGTAAAGAAGCCAAATGAATTAAACTTGAATTGTAATTACTTGAAATGATTTCAATACTATTTGGTTCAAGGGCCTCTGACAAGTTCATAAGCTAACTGAGTGTCCAACTGAACGAACACTCAATGAGATGATTTTCCTCGGGAGACCGTTCGTATTGGCAATATAATTGAGATGGTGCAATTATTCAAATTAATACAGATTTCCTGGAATTATTTGTAGTATCAAGACTACAATCATATCAAGTCCACTCAAGCAAATACTCATTGAAATCTTTCTGTAGTTGATTTCAAATAAATTTATGCTATGTTCAATAACGACCTCATGGGTTGAAAGCCAATTTCCGAAAGGAATAATACAAATGTCGAAAACATGGGTATTTTACCAACTCATCAGTAATGATACTTTTTGATAGTTTCGTGAAATGAGCATAGTGAACAATCAATTTAACATGTTGAAAATCAATTTTCTTTGCGTTTTATACGCTACTTCATGTACGAATTACTTAGATAATTATTCTAAAATGTTCTTTGTTGTAGTTTGGATCTATTAGTGTTAGAAAGAAAAACGATTGAACACTGCTGATATAGTAATCGGTTCTAATTTTGAATTCATAATTTTGTGTTCATTTTAATTTGTATACAACTAAAATACGTCCACAATATTATATTTGTGCACGGAAAGAACGTGTATAAGATGTGCAATTCGGAACGCATGTTACAGGACTGTCATCCTGCTGAACCTTACAGGAATACAGGGATGAAGAAATTGGAACAACAGCGTATAGCGTAGCGTCCTCGTCAGATCATAGGCATACTACCAGCGTGGGAGTTCCGACGTGTATTTCTTGTATGCATTATGACGTAACAAAAAGTACAGCAGAATAGACAATATGAATGGACGACGTACTGGCCAGTGGTCAGTGATCAGTAGAAGTGAGTGCCGACATGCGATTGTCTGCCAACTAGGTTGTGCATGTTTACTATCATGTCAACCACAAAATAGAATTACCATTAACAATATAATCTATTTAACGAACTTGATTGTATTGTAATCTTCGCTGTGCGTCGATAATAAGGCAAAGGGTGAGATAATTATTACCTAGTATTGTATTTTTTGTTGTTGTTGTTTTGAACTAGAATAGAAATATTTTTTCATATACAAACTTGAAGTTGGTACAAAATATATGAGTATTTCAATTATAAATATATAGTCTTCGTGGAAGAACAAGTCAAATTTGTCAAATGGCAGTATTCATGAACAAATTATGTTTATTTTGCACGTTATAGAAATTGTAAAATGCACAATAATCTATCGTTTATATCAAAGCAATTATTATTGACCGAACTGAAATATATTATTTGAATTAATATTTTGAAGTTTATACCAATTTGATTTATGTCAAACTATAATAATAGACCGTATCGTAGTTTGGAACTTGTATTATCATTTTAGAGTCTATAGACAAGTTCAAAAGTCATGAATGCATCACACATTTTTAGTATGTTTTATTATTGTGTTTTTGGAACAATTCCTCCAGTAGTAGTATTTAGTATAAGGTTCTACTCATTTCAAGGCAACACAACCAACTTGCATAATAATATGTGGGGTAAAGATCAGACTTTTATCTTATCTGTAAGACAATTACAATTTAGTGAGCAATGCCACTATTTTCTATATCCCAATATTAGAATCGCTTATTTTTGTTTAATTTAGACCAAATTTGAATTGAACTGCGTGTACATCTTGATCGCTAATAATGGTGTTACTTAATCAGATCGTAAATTAAAAACCAACATTCGCGTACCCTGGATTTTTAATCTATAAGCCGGTATGGTATACAGAGATATAATGATATGATTGTTAAAAAAAAAAAAATGTACTGACAATATTTTGGAACATTTCAGTTTATGTCCTATACAAACATTGACAGCGAATAGTAATGCAACTGAATTACAACAAACTGAATTAATGCAACATGTTGTATTATTGACTTGTTGCAATTTTTCCAGCTGAAAAAAACGTCAAATTTTTGTGTTCATTATACTGATAATAATATCAAGATGTAATCTGGAACGATACATACTTGTTTCCTCTCAGTTGAGTTTAGTGAAGTTTGACGTGATACACAGATTTTTCAGTGTTTATGCCTAAACGTCAGGGTGCTATCAATTTCAATTCACTCTTTGATATTCTATTATCTAGATTCTAGTCTGTATTATAACTGTAAGTGAATTACAGGGCCATCGATTTTTGGGATCTTACTTTCGATAACATCCAAACCTTCATACCTGCTGAAACCCAAGATGTTGAATTGTTGATTATTGGATTGGAAGATGATTGCGTAGCCCTAGAGAAATATTCATATATTTTATTTTCATTGATTTTAGTAGCAGGCATCATGGTTTATCACATTTAGTGTAGCTGCTGTGGCAGAGGCAATTAGTATTCATCCAACTGAAGACTGCATTTAGTTGAATAACAGGTTTGTATAGAGCGTACTGATCGCCAATGTGATTAAGCGTGAGGTTGGGCTTTAGCATGATATAAAACAGGCATTATTATAAGTAAACTAGGAAACTGACTCTCAATATATTATACAATCGGGACAGTTCATTGACCGTTCAAGATGAACCTGGAAGCGGTAACAAGCTATAACTTATGAAGTAATATATAGAAATAGGGTATGAAAATAAAGAAATAAATCAAATGAATAGCTGTTATTATATGAATATTTGAAACTGTGAAGGACGTAGCATATATTCAAGAATATTTTTATGAATGTGTCACAAAATATGATGAAGAATAACGAAGATAAAACACCAGAACAACTTGACAAAAATATACCAAACAAGTTGTGATAAAATAACATGGTGAAAGATATTTCATTGTATAAAAAGGATAAGGTTGTTACCTCCCACCAATTATAATCAAGAAAATTACAAATTTAATTACTTTTCAGCAAACAATCTATTCATGAGTAGATAATAATTGTTGACTGATGAAATCGAATAGCAGTATGCTGTTGAATGAATCGTTTTAATCGAAACAAAAACAAACAAACGTAAATATCGTGAAGCTGTGAATGGTGTACTTGTATTGGTTCAATTGATGTAGATATAGATGGTATCATACCGAAAGTAATGATCGTATATGGTAATGTGAAATAGAGTATAATGAGTGTTCAAGGTCTTCTCACAAGCGAATGAAGTTGTAGTGAGAAGTAATCGATTAAATTTCGATTGATATCGCCTCTTATCTGCCATAGCTCCGTGCACTGGCAATTAGCTAATTAGGCCTACCGATTTTCGAAAATAAGATATGTCAAATGTCACTTAATGGACGCTCACTGGAGCAAAAATGCTTAGATGAGTGAAATATTCATTATTGAGTTCTTAGGTGAGAACTACTAGACATCACAGGTATGGAAATAATGTCAGTTGGCCTGAAATGTTCATCTCCGAATGGATTCATATAATTTCATCAGGCCATTACTGCAACTTATTTATACTATGACATCGGTTCGAATATGAACATGAATGAATGGTTCCATATATATTCATATATATTTAAACATATATATATATATATATATATATATATATATATATATATATATATATATATATATGAATATATATATATGTATATATATATATATATATATATATATATATATATATATATATATATATATATATATATATATATGTATATATGAATATATGGATATATGAATATATCTATCTATATATATATATATATATATATATATATATATATATATATATATATATATATATATATATATATATATATATATATATAGATATAAATGTATATATATGTATATATATATATATATATATATATATATATATATATATATATAAATATATATATATATATATATATATTTATATATATATATATATATATATATGAATATATATATATATATATATATATATATATATATATATATATATATATATATATATATATATATATATATATATGATGAAATGTCACTTTTCAGAGATTTGCCCTTTCTTGAAACAACTGATGGCTCTGAAAAGAGCCTGGGGTTTCAACGTTTCGGCTGAAAACGTTCAGCCATCTGCAAGAGTCGATGAAGGTATGGTAGCCGGCAATCAAGTGTCTAAGTGCTCCCCAAACCAGGCTTTATACATGATGTCTGGGAGAGCACGCGACCAGTGGGAAGTGAGTCATAAGCTGATCGGTCGGACGCTTCTGGCCAATGGTGACTACCCTCTTGGCCAGTATTCTGTGATTGTCGCCTTGAGACGGTCGAGCTGGTAGATCCCTGGAACTACCGCGCTCGATGCTGACGCTCTCGGACGCAAGTAAACGATCCTTCGCTAATCGAACTCAGGCGCGTGGTAGAGTGGCGGGGGCCCTCAGGAAGGCCCTGCACGCTCTGCTTGAAAAAGTCGCGTGGCATACTGGCAGTGGCCCTCACTACCAGCTCGACCGTCCCAAGGCGACAATGACAGAATACTGGCCGAGAGGGTAGTCACCATTGGCCAGAAGCGTCCGACAGATCGGCGTGTGACTCACTTCCTACTGGTCGCGTGCTCTCCCAGAAATCATGTATAAAGCCTGGTTTGGGGAGCACTTAGTCACTTGATTGCCGGCTACCATACCTTCATCGACTCTTGCAGATGGCTGAACGTTTTCAGCCGAAACGTCGAAACCCCAGGCTCTTTTCAGAGCCACCAGTTGTTCCAAGGAAGGGCAAATCTCTGAAAAGTGACATTTCATCATATATATATATATATATATATATATATATATATATATATATATATATATATATATATATATATATTTATATATCTCTTCTCGTACCAATCATTGGCAGCAGAACCGTGCCTCCAGCGAAGCCCAAACTGATCCCAATAAAGATGTTCGCATGAATACAGATCATTTTCCTGCCATCGATGTGAATCGTAGAAACGTCAGGGGTCCACAAAGGCTCTTAGACATGCAACTTCAAGTGCCAAAGGACGTCAGTAAAGAAACAGCGACGAACATTGTACCGTCTCCTGATTTTTTGGCGGGTGTGACTGCCTGGGCTTCATCCCTGCTGGAGGCTCTCCGCAGTGCATCCCCGGAGAACCACCTGAACATTATCATTTCTCACGCAATGCCTCTAATGTTAGTAAACTCCCTCAATCAAAATGGCGGTAAACCCTAAGCGGCCATCAAAATCCAATGTCACTCTGATGAGTTGGAATGCCAACTCGATCCTGAATAGAAAGGACGAGTTCTACCACTTCTTTCGGAAGCACAGGGTGGATGTTGCCCTCATCAGTGAAACATTCCTCAAACCAAAGTCCTCGTTCAAATTGTTACACACCAGTATTTACCGCAATGATCGAACGACGCATGGAGGTGGGACAGCCATAGTCGTGCGCCGAGGAATCAAACACAATGAGATTCAAATTCCCAATCTAACTTCGATCGAAGCTAACGGTATCGTAATTGAAACTCCTAATGGCTCTGTACGCCTAATCTGTGTTTATAAGCCACCTGGAAAAAGACTGAACACAACCGACATCGATTCTCTTCTGGCAGTTCAGACCCCCACCATCATCTGCGGTGATCTGAACTGTAAGCACTCTACCTGGAACTCCAGAACGAGCAATGGAAACGGTACGATCCTCTTCAACCATTCTCAGGTCAATGACTACTCAGTATACGGCCCAGACTCCTCAACTTATTACAGACCTGGTTGCAACCCAGATGTACTCGATATTGCTTTAGCGAACAACATCAGACACTCCATCCAACTTTCTGTCTCCCAAGAACTGAGCTCGGACCACAACCCGGTTCTCATCCAGTATGGCAACTTGGCTCTTCAGGACGATTTCACGATCCGGCCCAGCTACAACAAAACAGATTGGGAGAAATATAATGCATCACTCTAATCCTCAATCATCAGTGGCAATCCAACCATCAATAAAACCGCTGAGATTGATTCCAATGTGCAGCTGATTTCCTCTCTCATGATCAATGCGTTGGAAGAGAGCACGCCGGAACCAAGGAGAAAGAGCATGAAATCCGTTTTTGATCTACCTCCTCATATTCTGTCCGCCATCAGAGAGAAGAACAAGGTTCGGAAGCGCTACCAAAAGTACCGAGATCCCGGTGTGAGGACCATCCTGAACAGGCTTGTAGCTGAGATCAAGTCAATGATTTCTGATTTCCGAAATGAAGGTTGGAGAGAGAAATTGGAGACACTTCAATCGTCAGATCAAACACCTTGGCAGATGACGAGAAAATTACTGAGAATTCAACACAAAATTCCTCCTCTTCATCATAGAGGTGGTCTAGCCCTCAGTGATACCGAGAAAGTCGAGGCTTTCGCTGATACGCTCGAGATGGCCTTCATGCCCAATGATGATCCGAGTGACTTGGAAGAGATCGCGGCTATAGATGCTGAATACCAGAACCTCGCCAACTTGTTTACCCCTCTCATTGATATACCCTTGGCCACTCCACGCGAATTATTCTCAACTTTCGACAAGCTGAAGAACAAGAAAGCCCCCGGCCTCGACGGGATCCCGAATCAAGCCTTCAAAGCTTCACCTCGGAAAGGCATCACATTTATCACGAAGATTTTTAATTCCATGCTGAAACTCAATTACTTCCCAACTGCTCTCAAGAGAGCCAAGATCATAGTCCTACCGAAACCAGGAAAAGATCACTCCCTGGCAAGCAACTACCGCCCAATCAGTTTATTGACCGGCCTATCTGAATGCTTCGAACGTCTTCTTCTGAATAGGATTCAAAACA
>OZ023327.1:60538810-60551310 GCA_964007535.1 Brachyptera risi | reverse complement strand
CACAGTTTCATGATATAGGCCTAATATCAAATAAAAATCTACTAAACATTACGCCACCTATTTACGATTTCGACAAATTACATTATAAAGATCCATGTTTATTATGAGCAAGTAGATCTTCTCCCTACACATATTTCTAGATAAGAGCCCTATGATTGTGACACAGACACACTTACACACAAGTCATGTGACTTCAAATGTATGATAAGATGATACGATATGATATAATTGTATACATAATTCTAATCTAATGTAATTCACTCTATTTCAACTCTATGGATTCAGACGCATACATTGTATCATCATCCCATTTCTCTAAGAATGCAAAGCATTCTTTTCTCAAGTGTACAATATTTTAACCATGAGAAATAATATAATAATTATTTGAATGTATGCACATACCTTGAATATAATGTATGCCCAACCTGGAAATTCACCAGGAGTTTGTTGGTAAGGCCAAAAAAATTTCACTTCACCATAAGCACAGAACTTTTTTCCGAGCATCACTGAAAAGTGAAATAATGAGTGGATTACAAATTTATCAGAACATTTTAGTAAACCAAAGAGAGCAATATTTCTTAATCCATCCATGGATAAAATATATGTTCAACTTGAATATTCAATTTTCCCACAAGGGTCATCCCATTGAACATATGACGTTACAGTGACAAATTAATGTCATCAAAACTTTCAAAGAGTATTGAGAATTAGAACGAGAGATTTGGAATTTGGCCACTGAAAAATTGAACTGAAATTATATGAATGTTAATTATGAAAATTGTTAGTTGAATTAATGTACATTATAAATAGAGAAGAAATCAAAATGGAGCGATATTAGTACTCACTCGAGTTTGTGTCAATCGGCAAATCTTCCAGATAAACCTGGTTCGAGAATGTTCCTTTTGGCCAAGAAGTTTTTTTTGCTTTTTTTTCAACCTTCTTCTCAGTTGACAAACTTTTGTCTTTTTTAACTCGGGGCACCCTGACCGGCGGCACAACTATTTTCTTCACCTTCACGGGTTTGGCAGGTTTCTCAGGTGATGATTTAGCATGTAGTAATTCGATGGTTTTACTCTTAGCCAATCTGGATGGCATGATTCGAGAACCTGCAATCCGCGGGGTGACTGGCACTTCTTTTCTCTTACGTTTAGAACAAACAACTGGAGGCAACACTTCTTGAACCACTGTAGATGAAGTACTTGATCCAGCTGCTGAGATAACGGTGAGTTCAGTTGAATGCATTTCTAATGAATCATCAAAAGTCACTACCTTGGTGACAGGTGAATGCAAGTCTGTTTCTCTTGGTACTAGTGAATGGATGGTCGGTAAAAGAAAGGATTCATTTTCTTCAGGTGCAGGTGCATTGATGGCCGGTGAAATGAAGGATTCATTTTCTTTGGCTGCAGGTGCATTCGTGGTCGGTGAAATAAAGCATTTATTTTCTTCGGCTTCAGGTGCATTGATGGCCGGTGAAATAAAGCATTCATTTTCTTCGGGTGCAGGTGCATTGATTACCGGTGAAATAAAGCATTCATTTTCTTCGGGTGAAGGGGAATGATTTTCTCGTTGAACAACACATTCATTTTCTTCTGGTGCTGGTGTATGGATGACCGGCGGCACAACATATGGTATGACCATGGGTACACCTGCATGAATGCCAGGTGGAAAGAGAGAAGGCCTGACAGTTCGCTCCATGGGTGGCAGGATATTTATCACGAGGTGTGGCCTGAGTCTTATCTTCACTCGTGGCTGCATCGCTATGGGTACGAAACGAGGCGTTTGTCGTGGCTTTCCTAATGGCACTTCAGTCGGTACGAATCTAGGCGCGAAACGTGGCATGCCCGCTGGCACCTCAGTTGGTACGAATCTAGGTGTTGGTCGTGGTGCACCATTCGATAAGATACGTGGTCCTAGAGCTCGCTTCTTGAGTTGCTTCGATGGTTTTCGTCGCATTTTCATGATGAATGGACGATGTGACCTGGAGAAAAAGTATGATTACATTCACATGATAATTGTAAGCCATTCATAAGATATTGACTTGTTACATATTTTGATCATGATTACTTCTTATTCAGTGAATTGAATATTTGATGTTAATTATATGAGTGTAAGCAAAGTCCTTCACTGAACTTCAATGGAGCTTCATTAATTTTCATGAAAGTATCTCTTTTTTTCAGGAACGGTAATTCAGGTACGGTTGTACAGGTACGGCACTTTGAATGATCAATAAGAAACTTCCATGTTCCATAAAAAATATTCATTCTAAATGCTATTGTGAGTTTCACTGTGAAGACAGTTGATGTGTATGCATGAATTCAGGTGATATTATTTGTTCTGAAATGAGAGTGGGTCAAGAAATGTATTCAAATACTCAAAAAGCAAACAACAGTAATGTAAATTGAATAAAGCGTATTATGAATATTGTTCTGAAATGATGGAAATATGTATAGCAATGAAATGTGTAGCCTGAGAATTGCATATGAGACAGATTTTGAGAATCTCAACCAGAGAAAATTGTTTTCGGAAGTAGCCTACCATCATTCCATTTCTATTTTGATCTGCCCGGCACAATTCATAAGTTTGTATTCAATTGTATTGCGCTAGTTTATAGTCAAGACCTGTTTTGAGAAATTGAATACTGAATATGATCGATTCTCAATGCCAATAGGTACAAAATGACAAAGTTAGTACGCAAATTATTCGTCAAAACATTTCTGAAATTTTAATTCTGTAATCCCTGTACAAAAATGAAATATTTATCAATTATGGCCTCAGAATATCTTCCCGAATTATGGTAGAACATGATTTTAAGTGACATCCTCTCTTACCTTTTCAGTGACTGCAGATTGTCCACGCCACGGTCATCTGGTACTTGATTATCACAGCCTTGATTTCGTTTTCCTTCTTGAATTGGGTTGAGCAACATTTTTGGAAAAGATAGAGTGCATATAGGTGCGTCAGAAGTTCCATCATATATGTTCATGGTACTAGTTCCAGTTTCAGGTTCCTTGAAGAAGTCGTCAAGCTCAGTCGACATGGGTACACAATCTGCATTTGTAATCAACTCATTCGAGTCACAGTTCGATGAGACGGAAGGCAAGTTATCTTCGTTATTGACAATTGACGCGAACTTTGATTTTGGACTTGATGGGCTTTGACATGGACCAAACGTGGAGATGAATTCAGTATCTGATTGGATTCTGTATTGACTTGAGGTAGGAGATCCGATCTCACTTTGTGGATGGAGACCGTGTGTTTGTGGGTATTCAGACGAGGAATCATATAGACCTCTTGCTGAATTAATGCAATCGTTTGGTTCTGTGGATGCTAATTCAACAATGGAAGGCAATATATGTGTACCTGTGAGGACAGGACCAGCATTGTTTGTAGATGTATCCTTATCTTTGTATTGGTTTTTCCATCCATGTATTGGTGAGCAGTCGGCGTTTGGTTCAGTAGATGTTTGTGTACCACCAGAGGGACCTGGATTCGTAGCAAAGCCATCTGAGTATATTAGGTCTTTTAAAACATTAGTAGGCGGCTCACTGATATCACTGAGGACGGAACGTTCAAACGTCGGCTCAACAACAGTTGTGGCATTGTTATTCGTGTAATCTGCTGGTGAAACAACATTTATTCCAGTGGGTGCCTGCGTAGAAGTGGATTTTTCTAGATTCGCCCAAGAGTCGTCAATGGTGCTTGTTGACTCATCGTCCGTTGTATTTGTAGCTGTGTCATCGTAATCGAACGTCGGAAAACTGTAATGATTGAATCTATAATTGAGCGGCTGACTAATATCACTCTGAACTAAATCTTCAAACATCGGTTCATTAGGAGCTGTTGAACTGTGGCTCGCGTCTTGACTCAGTGAGAAGTTGGCATTTGGTTCATTGGGTGTTCTTTCAGAGACAGCTTGAACCGAATCAGTTAGGAACTTGCCAACAGATTGTGAAGCCTCATCGTATGTTGTTCCTGTGGGCGTATCGAATCCTAACCACGGAGAATGACTTTCATTCAAATTATTAGCAGATGGCTGACTAGTATCACTCTGAACTGAATCTTCAAATATCGGTTCATTAGGGGCTGTTGAACTGTGGCTCGTGTCTTGACTCAGTGAGAAGTTGGCATTTGGTTCATTAGGAGTTACAGCTTGAACCGAATCAGTTAGAAACTGACCAACAGATTGTGAAGCCTCATCGTATGTTGTTTCTGTAAGCATATTGAATCCTAACCACGGAGACTGACTTTCATTCAAATTATTAGCAGACGGCTGACTAATATCACTCTGAACTGAATCTTCAAATATCGGTTCATTAGAAGCTGTTGAACTGTGGCTTGTGTCTTGACTCAATGAGAAGTTGGCATTTGGTTCATCAGGTGTTCTTTTACAGACAGCTTGAACTGGATCAGTCATAAACTCGTCAACAAATTGTGTTGCTTCGTCGTATGTTGTTTCTGTAAGCGTATCGAATCCTAACCACGGAGTATGACCTTTACTGAAATTATTAGCAGACGGCTCACTGAAATTACTTCGAACTGAATCATCGAACGTCGACTCATTGGGAGCTGTTGAACTGTGGTTCGCGTCTTGAATTAGTGAGTAGTTGGCATTTGGTTCAGTAGGTAGGTTCAGTTCAGTAGCTTGAACTGAATTAGATAGAAAATCGTTAACAAATTGTGATGCCTGATCGTATGTTGTTGCAGTAAGCGTATCGAATCCTAACCACGTAGTATCACTTTCATCCAAACTATTAGCAGACGGCTCACTAATATCACCCTGATCTGAATCATCGAACGTTGACATAATGAGAAAGTCGTCTTTTTGTTCAGTAGGTGCTCGTTTACGAGTGCGTTGGCTTGGTTCCATGAGGTCATCTGTAAAGGTGGGCAAACGATCTTCATTTGTAGCTATGAGGCTATCATGGCTGAATGTCGAAGAATGGAATTCATCCATTGTATTATTAGGCGGCTCACTGATATCACGATGATCTAATTCATTGAAAGTCGGATCGATGATAGTTGAATTGTAATTCGTGTATTCTGCTGGTGAGATAGCATTTATCCCAGTGGGTGCCTGTGTACAAGTGGATTTCTTTAGATTCGCCCAAAAGTCGTCAATGATGCTTGTTGACTGATCGACCGTTGCATTTGTACTCGTGCCATCGTAATCAAACGTCGGGAAATTGTAATCATTCAATCCATAATTAGACGGCTGAATAATATCACCCTGATCTGAATCATCGAACGTTGACATAATGAGAAAGTCATCTTTTTGTTCAGTAGGTGCTCGTTTACGAGTGCGTTGGCTTGGTTCTATGAGGTCATCTGTAAAGGTGGGCAAACGATCTTCATTTGTAGCTTTGCGGCTATCATGGCCGAATGTCAACGAATGAAATTCATCCATTGTATTATTAGGCGGCTCACTGATATCACGATGATCTAATTCATTGAAAGTCGGCTCGATGATACTTGAATTGTAATTCGTGTATTCTGCTGGTGAGATAGCATTTATTCCAGTAGGTGCGTGTGTACAATTGGATTTACCTAGATTCGCCAAAAAGTCGTCGATGATGCTTGTTGACTGATCGACCGTTGCATTTGTACTTGTGCCATCGTAATCAAACGTCGGGAAATTGTAATCATTCAATCCATAATTAGACGGCTGACTAATATCACCCTGATCTGAATCATCGAACGTTGACATAATGAGAAAGTCGTCTTTTTGTTCAGTAGGTGCTCGTTTACGAGTGCGTTGGCTTGGTTTCATGAGGTCATCTGTAAAGGTGGGCAAACGATCTTCATTTGTAGCTATGAGGCTATCATGGCTGAATGTCGAAGAATGGAATTCATCCATTGTATTATTAGGCGGCTCACTGATATCACGATAAACTAATTCATTGAAAGTCGGCTCGATGATAGTTGAATTGTAATTCGTGTATTCTGCTGGTGAGATAGCATTTATCCCAGTAGGTGCCTGTGTACAAGTGGATTTCTTCAGATTCGCCCAAAAGTCGTCAATGATGCCTGTTGACTGATCGACCGTTGCATTTGTAGTTGTGCCATCGCAATCAAACGTCGGGAAATTGTAATCATTCAATCCATAATTAGACGGCTGACTAATATCACCCTGATCTGAATTTTCAAACATCGGTTCATTAGGGGCTGTTGAACTGTGGCTCGTGTCTTGACTCAGTGAGAAGTTGGCATTTGGTTCATCAGGTGTTGTTTCACAGACAGCTTGAACTGAATTGGATAGAAAATCGTCAACAAATTTCGTTGCTTGATCATATGTTGTTTCTGTAAGCGCATCGAATCCTAACCACGGAGTATGAGCTTTACTAAAATTATTAGCAGACGACTCACTGAAATTACTCCGAACTAAATCATCGAACGTCGACTCATTGAGAGCTGTTGAACTGTGGCTCGCGTCTTGAATTAGTGAGTAGTCTATGGCTGTTTCGGCAAGAGTCAATGTGCGAACCGTTTGTACCTGATCTTTTGAAAACTTGCCAATAAAGTTTCCTGCCGGATTGACCTTCGTAGCTGTATACATATCGTAGCCGATCCTCGAATTATCACACTCATACGAATCATAAGAAGGCTGCTTACTGATTTCACTCTGAAGTAATTCATGGCATGTCGGCTCAATAATAACTGTTGGGCTGTAACTCACGTCGTCTTTTGAGAAGTCCGCCTCTTGTTCAGTAGATGCTCGTTCACAAGTTTTGCTTGGATTCGTACAAAAGCCATCTTGGTCTATGTAGGTTGGCAAATGATCTTCCTCTCTAGATGTATACATACCATAGTCGAGCCCAGATGGATAAAGCTCATTCAAATCATAAGTAGGTGGTTCAGTGATATTATTCTGATATAGATCTTCGAACGTGAGCTCAATAAGGCCTGTTCTGTTAACTTGAGTGGATGATAGGTTGCCATCAATTTGTTGAGGTTGTGTCCCTGTACCACCAGGTGTGACTAGATTTGTTACAAAGCTATCTGTCTCGGACGGTACCGGTTGTCGATTTTCATAGTCCGGCCATGAGGTTGTATCATAGAGGTCATAGAGGTCTTTTATATCCATTAGAAAAACTGAATTTGTTACGTCTTTGTTACCACATAATCTTTTAGACGCAATCTGGTTGGTATTGCTGCTTTGGCTACTGGTGTTGCATTTCAGTAAAAACCTGACGCTGCAAGTTGCATTTCCATCAGTATCATATTTACTTCCATCTTCTTTTTTTTGAAGACGAACAACTTTTTGATCGGTATTCAAAATGGTTGACGTGGTAGGCCTACATACTACTATTTGTGAATTGACAGTTAGCTAGTGCTCGTAGTGGTAATAGTTTCGGTGGTGCAAGGAGCAGTAGTGACGCTAGTTCATGCAAGGGTATCGCTTTTGTTGGTAGAGAAGGTCTTTTCATTCATAGTTCACAACTGTGATGTCAAACGCACTGTCATCACCTTTAAATCAATGAAAAAGAGAACATATTCAAATAAATAAGTGAAAAGATGAAACAATATATCAACGTCATGGGAAGTAGGCCTACTAAATTAAAACTTTTTTTTGTATTTCTTGATTAAATCGTTCTGATGCTTTAATGATTCCTCGTTTTTTATATTCACACTAGTTAGTGTTTTCTAACCAGTCATTACTTATTACCTTGAAATCAGTGAGAGAGTGAGAACATATTCATATAAATAAGTGAAACAATCAAACAGAAGTGTTAGTGTAAAATGATAACGCCGTAACAAATAGACTGACTACATCGAAACTATTTTTCTATTTATAGAATGTTAGGTTCCAATGGTCAGTTAAATAGCATACTGTTTTTCAAATACAGATCCAAAATGAAGGAGCAAAACACACGTACCCAAAAGTTCTGATGATAATATGCGGGCACGTTTAGCATGATGGAAATGAATACCTAAACACAAATGTAGACCAACACTGAGTTGAAAAAGCTTGGAATATGTATGAATCAGTATGAATATATATATATATATATATATATATATATATATATATATATATATATATATATATATATATATATATATATTTATATATATATATATATATATATATATATATATATATATATATATATATATATATATATATATATATATAAATATATATATATATTTATATATATATATATATATATATATATATATATATATATATATATATATATATATATATATATGAATATATTTATATATATTCCATACTCATATATATACACTGGCGTGGGAACCGGGGGGGGGGGGGGGGGGGGGGGGGCAGGGGGGGGGCAAGAAATAGGTCTTGCAAGACTCAATTTGTCTCGTTGTTTCCTGTTGAAACCCACTTTGTTAAAATTAGCAGTCATTCTTTTTTCACTTATATTTGTTCATTAACTTATCATAAGTTAATACATTATTAAATGTTAATTAGGCCTATGAATCCGTCACAACTCAATTCAAAAACTGGCGTGACACTGTGCCATGTCGCGGGCGAACAGGCATTTGCTGCACTGAAACGAGGAATTAACTGATCAACATAAAACTTTTTCACGCATTTCACCTTACAACACTTAATCTATGGTTGTATAGTTCTGAGGCACAATGGATCGGAGATTGAACATTTTCCTGTAGAAAACACGAGAGGAAGATTCAGCTACCATGCAAGGAAAAAGTTGAATTCAATTCATTCAAAATCAGGAATTAAGTAATACCTCATTTTGTATGGTTGTACGACGTCACGTTTGGAAAAGCGCGAAATAAGTATTTCAAACGCCTAAAAACTATACAATATCAAGTTGGACTATAAGCTAAGTCTCACCAAATTTGTTGCTTCTGTTTGAAGTGCGGGGTGCGAACAAAAAAAAACGTTTTTGTTTAAACAGGTACGGTCGAATTACATGTTCGATTACTTTCATTCGATTAATTTTCTGAAACTACGAATTTACTCATGAAAACATTACAGGGACGTCGTTATAGGAGGTTCAAGGAAGGGCGCGCGCCCCACCAATCGAGATTTGCGCCCCCAATAATTTATCCTCCTTCGAAAATATATAGGCCTAATGTTGACCTACGAATAAATACACAATGAAATATTATTACTCATTATTATGAATTGTATCAGTATACACTCCACTACTTCACACTTCCTTTTTTTTCGATGATTCAATCATCAGATTTCAAAACTGCTTGTGAATCGCAAAAATCACTTGAAAAATGACCATATTTCAAAAAAACCTTTGCTGGAAATTTTGCCGGGAGAAATCACGGAAATAACTTCGAAAATATCCATCATGATCATACTATTGGAAATAACTTTGGTGATGTCCATAGTGGTTCAATCATTGGCCTCCAAAACTGCTTGTAAATATCAAAAATCACTTGGAAAATGACATGAGTCTATTTCGAAAACTTCCCTGCGGGGCTTTGCTGGGATAAATCGCGAAAGTATACTCCGAAAATGTCCATGATGATTCAATTATAAGACTCAGAAACCATTTAAAAATCTCAAAAATCACTTTTAAAAATGTCCATATTGACAAAAATTCCCTGCGGGGCTCAGATGGGGAACTTTCGCCCACCAGACACCCTTTTCGCGCGTGGCAGGTGTCCAGCTGTGGGCGGTCATTTTATTTATGTAACATGTGGGCCCCTCCAATACACAAATTCTAGCGACGTCCCTTGAAGAAAAAAAAATCATAGAGATTTCATTTTTTTCGTGAAATCAGCTTCAACAAAAAACGAAATGATCCTAGAAACCCCTTGAACAACTCATACTAAAAATATTTGTGGCACTTCGAAAAGTCTCTCCCCCCCACCCACTCCACCGTGACCCCATGGTCAGGAATTAGTTTTGCTCCCTCCCCCCCTCATCTTTCAAAACGTTTCGACGCCCCTGTATATATATATATATATATATATATATATATATATATATATATATATATATATATATATATATATATATATGTGTATATATATATATATATATATATATATATATATATATATATATATATATATATATATATATATATATTAATATTATCTTAAGAGTTACGCTGATCTCTGTGTGTATGTGTGCTGCGGAGACGCTGTTTCTCGAACGTGATTGGATGGCTGAGTTGCGCGGCTGAGCGCGGGGAGTGGAAGGGAGAGAGGAACGAGGAAATAATAGAGTGATAGAGTGAGAGAGGGAGAGTTGAAGGAGGCGGTGAGGAATGACGGAATGAGGAAGGGGAAGGTTTGAGAGGATAGGTACGAAGGGTGGCATTTGGAGGGTTGAGGAGAGGAAAGGGGAACCGTGTTATTCTGGAATCTTCCCTGCAGTTGCGCACGTTTGCGTGGTAGCAGGTGTGGTAGCAGGTAGCAGGTCTTTTTTCAGTATTATGTACCCATCCACTTCGACTGTCCGACAGTAGTAACTAGCAGTATTACAGTTACTAACTTGACTCTTTCTTGTAGTGATAGTACATAATTGTGTTCACACGACAGAGTAGCTCGCGATGTGTAAAAATGATCGCGCGTAGAAGTGAAAGGCATATAATAACGAATTGACCTTCATATGAGTGAGTGAGTGTGTGAGTGTGTGTGTGAGTGAATGTGCGAGTGTGTGAGTGAGTGAGTGTGTGAGTGTGTGTGTGTGTGAGTGTGTGAGTGGGTGTGTGTGTGAGTGTGTGAGTTGGTGAGTGTGTGAGTTGGTGAGTGTGTGAGTGTGTGAGTGAGTGAGTGAGTAAGTGAGTGAGTGAGTGAGTGTGTGTGAGTGAGTGTGTGAGTGAGTGAGTGTGTGTGAGTGAGTGAGTGAGTGAGTGAGTGAGTGAGTGAGTGAGTGAGTGAGTGTATGAGTGAGTGTGTGAGTGAGTGAGTGAGTGTGTGTTGAGTGTGTGAGTGAGTGAGTGAGAGAGAGAGAGAGAGAGAAGGGGGAGGAGGGGATGATAGAGAGAGAGGGAGGGGGGGGGGATGAAGCAAGGAGAATGGCCGGAGAGGGTTTGAGAGGAGAGGAAGGGAGGTGGGGGGTTGAAGGGGGGGAGGAGTGATAGTATTGAATTGCGTTTATACGGCAGAGTGGCTGGCAAGGTGTATAAAAACGATCACGCGTAGGAGTGGAGGGCATACTGGTGAATTGGCCCTCATATCTGAATCATGAGGAGTCTTGCCAGTATATATATATTTGATTTGATTAAATTGGATGAGTTATTACCACAACTTATTTTTCCGTGTTGCAAGTGTGTCTACAATAATGATCTGTAATTTATGGTAGTAGGACAATTTGCCAGCGGACAATTTGCCAGGCACCTGTTTGAGGGGGGGAAAGGACAATTTGTCAGGCTAGATTTTGGGGGAGGACAATTTGCCAGTCGAAGTTTGGGGGGGAGGACAATTTGCCAGACAAAGTTTGGGGGGGAGAAAAATTTGCCAGGCACAGTTCGATATATTGCAAGGGAGAGGACAATTTGCCAGGCGCGTGTTTACAAACCATCAGTATTCGCTCGAAGTTGTACGAAATGGAAAAATGAAATATCTTTTATCATATTGATAATCAAGATATGTGATCAAATTTTTCATTCATTCATTTTCATTTTCATCCAAGTGGATTCTATATAAAATGGAACATTTTCGAGTGAATTGCATATGGATAGGCCTAGTCAAGGATAAAATAAGATTCACAAACAAAAAAATATACACGAATTGATATGAATGGAACATGCTATTTCATATAAATACCTAGCAACTATCAAGTCAAGTATTGGAATTAAGAACAAGTTCAACAATCAAGTCAATATGAAAAGTACATTACAATATTGAAATCAGAAAGTTATAGGCCTGATTGAAAATGAAAATGAAAAATGAAAAGTCAATTGGTCAATGGTTATAGTTTGTAACTCGGTTTGGAGTGTCATTTTGTGATATGAAATGAATTGGTCACATATTTTGATTACTTCGAAATGACATTATTAAGTATGCTATATAGTAGGCCTAATAGTTGGATGAGCGAAGCGAAGACTCAATTCCACTATACTCGAAAAAAAGTTTTTGTTTTTTTTGGTTTGGTTTTTTTGTTCGCGCTCCACAGGTCAAACGAAAATTCAAAATCAGTTGGAAGTGAGCATACACAAGTGTCCTTATCTAACTCGATACTGTATAGTTTTGAGGCGCAATCGGTTCAACCACTTCTGAGAAAACTCATTTCAAAGTTTTCAAAAATCCCATGAGAATAACCCAGTGGAAAAAATGCGTTAAAAATATTTCATCCGAGAGAATTCACTTTCTAAGGAAATCTCAAAATAATCATGATAAACATTATTCCGAATTTTCACTCAAATCGGATCAGCCGTTTTGATGTAAACACATATGTAATTTAATTTTCGTAAATCACTCAAAGCTATTGACATACATATTGAATCCAAGCAACAAGTGTCTCCAAGTAACTGTAAACGATTAAAACAATGCCTTCTTTATCATCATAGGAATTGGTTAGGAAATGAGATGGC
>OZ023327.1:60506310-60533810 GCA_964007535.1 Brachyptera risi | reverse complement strand
CCGACCAAATGGATGTCTGTAGGCCTAGCTGTAATTTTATATCTGAACTTGATCGTGAAATTGTTATTGTTATTCTGAAATCTCATTTTGATTCTGATTTGACACATGAAGATTGTTACCGTTATTGTTATTGAGATTGTTATTGTTATAAGGGTGTTGGGCGGTACTGTCTAGTGCATAGGGAGTCTGAACTTCAGGTAGGGTTGCCATTATCATGTCCCAGTTCATTGAAAGTGAAGTATGAAATAATAAGCCTGCGCAGTGCCTTACTTTCCTATGACCAGTTACTGTGAGGGAATGATTAACGACACTTAATAATGCAAGAAGAAACCCGTTATCAATCGAAAATTGACGACATTTTGATCATGATTGAACAAACGGAAGAAAGTTCACAGCCCTACATTATTATATAATTTAGGAGAGAGGGACGTATGGCAACCCTAACTTCAGGTAGGCGTAAGTCCTAGGTTCGGATTTCTCAGTGGTCACGCTTACAGCGCGAGAAAAAATAATCGTTGGCACCAATGAAAGAAGAATAGGTAGGCCTATATTAGACAGCAATGGGCCTATATCATTTATAAAGACGCTCGGCCAAAACTAAATCACTGTCTTATCGGGCTACCTCTTAAGCGACGAAAACAAATAATTGTAGGCATACATATTTTGTAAATGTGGCTGGATATAGCCACATAGGCCAATATAGGCCTACTATCTATCAGTTCTAAGTTAAGCATAACCCTAGATCTTAACTGTAGAAATAAGATTTTGGGGACTTGGGCTCATTTTTCAATGAGAAGCTACGTTCAATAATTTTATAGGGCCTATGCCTTTCTGTATTCTACCAAAATGTGGGAATCATTGAAATAGGCCTAGTGGAATATCAAGTAATATGCCCTAGGCCCTATTCTAAGGAATTTGTGTATGATTACCACCTGAACCTAAGAGATGGACGAGATAAAACGGATCATGTTCGAAGAAAATAGAAGAATTCTGTCGAAGAAAACAAGCATTGCTATGTGAAACAGAATTACCAGCTCAGCCGCCTAAAGTAGGCCTAGGCCTATGGCGTACGCACCATGGTGGGCCCACATCTACAAATTAGTTGGATAAATTGTGATTAAAGTTGTAAACTTACTCTGTCGAAGATCAGGTGTCGTGTTAGTCCATGAACGAACGAAGATCTGTGAAAAACCGTGCACTAAATTAAGAAAGACAATTATGCTTTGATAATTTTATCTGAAAACCGACTAAGTGAAGCCGCTGAACGAATAAAAATGGCCTCGTGCAATATGCAGATTTATGATGACGCGTAGTATCACGTGACTTCGAAGCGGAGGAATAATATATAGATCATTGTTGCAGAAAATAGTGCGTTCAAAGTTTTTTGTTTTATTACATCAAATCAACTAGTAAAAGGATAGGAATTTCAAGGAATTGGAATTAAGTGAAAGAAATCTAGCAAGTTAATGTGTAACAATCGGAATTCACTTCTATTTCTTGTGATTTTATGATATTGATGACGTATTATGTAAGTCAAGTGACAGCCACGGTGTAATGATACTAATGTTGTCCACAAAATGGTGTCTTCGCACACTATAATGATAATAATAACATGAAGTTATAAAGTGCCTATGCTGGAAATGTGTGATTATATCCCAGAAATAGAAGATTATCCACGTTGTCGATTAGAATATTCTTGAATGTTAACGTAGGCCTACACGGGACTATGATTTTGCAGTCTCTTTCAGAACTGACATGGAATACAAATCTGAAGTTGAAATTGTGATCGCCAGATCGAGTGGATATCGCGGCAAAATTTGAATTTGTTACAGACCCCAGATTCACGAAAAACTTTATCCCAACATTTTTTAGCACTAAATCCGTTCCGAATTGGAACCGATATCTTTGTATCCTATTCACAAAGAATTTCAAGGAACCTTTATCTTGGTAATAACTTAAGACTCAACTTACCGTGCTGTTACCGTGTGACGTCATTGTCTTCGACTCTCATCCAACGTGAGCAAAGAGTGGGATGAATGAATTAACGCAATATGAACATCAGTTACTTTTGTTCTACAGCTGGTCAATATTTTGAATCAGAATTAAATAATAAGATGTTCTATAATATAGGCGTACTATTACGTTTGTTTTCAATTGTGATTCTTTTTGATTATGATCATCAAGAAGGTTTCGCATTTTGTTTACTGCCAATTATTGTTCAGCTCTCAGTTCTCACTCAAACTTCCTGAATGTGAGGCTAGAATCGAATAATCGATGCAATAATTGAAAAAAGGACCGTGTCTTCACTTTCAAACTCTCCCAACTTTTATTTTCAATCTTCGAGATATGTAGGCCTACTTATTGAATTTGAGTGAGCCAAATCTCCCTAATCATCGAAATCAATGGCGAGGAGAGTGTTGTATCTCCACTAAAAGGGGTAGCTATAGCATGAAAATCATTTTTGGCAAAAAAATTGGTCTATTTCTTATTTTTTTATTTTTTTTGAAGTATTGTCAACGATTATTTGAAGAATTCGTGACCGCAACTCATGTGGTTTTATCTTTCATATTTCAAGATTTGAATGCAACACAGACGGAAAAGCGTAATTGAAATTTCAGGTACGTTTTCCCAAGAACTACGTTTTCTCTGACAATTGTCACATCATGACTCAAAAACTACTGGTCCGATTTGAAAAAGTTTTGTTTCAGAATGTGTATTTCAATTGTCATTATCTTGCATAGCAAAACTATGAAAATGATCAGTACATATGAATATTCAGGTGTGAATGTGAGGACTAAAAATCATATATATACAATCTGTATTAGATTTGAAATGATTGCTTATATAATAAAAAATGACGAAATATTTTTTATAGAGGTATGCAAGATGACAGTGTGTATGAGGAACAATATCTACTGAAGATCAACAAGATAGAAGTATTTTTGAATTTTAAACCTTGAGGCATGTGACTTCATGTTTTGTTTTTTGGAAGAAACATAGCATCAATCAAATTGAATTAAAATTATCATTTAATTTTTTTAAAATTTTGTTCCTGATCATTTGTGAGCAATAGAATGATGGTTATAGTGAGCAAGTTTCAATGAATAAGGGTGGTTGGTTGAGCGGAAAATAAATCCTTCATTTAGTCATAATTATCCTGTTCCATGCTATGGCTACCCCCTTGGCCTAAAACCATTGAAGACTCGTGTTAAATTTGGGTATAACCATTCTTGAAACTTTTGCTTCAAACTTGTGCATAAGACGATTGCAACCAGGACCCTTACCGCGACTGCCACTTGAAATAACGTCCTAGGCCTGGCTAGCTCCAAAAATCTAAGAATTTTGATTGAATAATATTCTCTATTAGAGATAAATACCATGACAATACAAGATGATAACAGAGTCACGACTGTCACGGTTTCTTGGAAAGCAAAAGTGTAGCGTATTTTTAGCCCATCTCAAGAGCAGTGCTAGGATTTTGTGCTAACAACAATGGATATACACAAATACAATACATATATTTATTTATATATTTAAATATATATATATATATATATATATATATATATATATATATATATATATATATATATATATATATGATCAAATATACATATATATATATATATATATATATATATATATATATATATATATATATATATATATATATATATATGTGTGTGTTAACGCCGACTCTCTTTTGAGACCGGCTAACTCGTTTTCCCTAGCTGGCCGTCGGACTATGGAATCATGTTCGATTGCGTCATGGAATGTTACGTTTCTACTGCAAGCATTTGTTTTTAGTCCCCATTCCACATTCCAAAGCTGGTTGGCCTGTCATGCACCCTCACGCCACTTGGTTGCATCCAATCACATCTCGCCATTCTCGCGTTGCGTGGATTGTAGCCAGGCCTTGCTAGTCAGTTACCATCTCTCTTTGGTCGAGACCAGACGTGCTTGACTTCTCTCTTCAAGTTTTCCAGTCTGTTGATCTCTCTACTTGCTCGAGTTCGGATGTGCTGTGACACCGCTCGTTCAAGTGGGTTAATTCGGGCAGTTTTGCGACCAGCTCTCGTTGTGTGAGCATCTCCAGTTTGGATTCTCTCTTTGGTCTAGACAATACGTGCTGTGTCGTCTCTCGTATGTACGCAGTTGTTGTATCTCTTTTCTGCGTTCATCTCTGGTCGTTATAGGACCTATCTTTCCGGTCTTTCTCGCTTCTAATTCTTCACACTTGTTGTGTTCGTAAGCATCTACGACGTTGGGTGTTTTGTTTTCCGTCAAGCTTTTGTTTCTTGTTCATTTATTCTGATGATGTGTGGGGACATCACTCCAGGTATAAATATTCTATTTATGTTTGTTAGGCTTGGTTATGAGAAGTTAACGCGGGTCGGTGAAGTTACCCCTGGTTGCTTCGGTTCTTAAACAAGGCACGATCAAGTAAGACTTGCGCTTGTGTTGCTTGGCTACGTAAATTTCGACGTTATTAGCCACGTATCATCTGAGGCGAGAAACAACCTGCCTCAAGTTTCTGTTTATTATTATTATTATTATTATTATTTTACTCTTGCAGTTGTACATAAATGCGCAGTGGCAAGTTCCCTATCGATCCTATCCTACCGCCTCCCTAACCTTCTGACGGAATAGCTTCAACCCTATTTCAACCTCCTCAAGTATACTTCTACTAAGCCCATTCCAATCCCTACCTGTCCTATTCGAGAAAGAGAGCTTACCGACATCTAATCTAGCCCCCTTTATAACTACTGCTCTATCATGACTTCGCCTACCCCCATACCCTGACTCATTCCTTTCAATCAACCTATTCAACTCTCCCCAGCCCCCTTCTCCTTCCATTACCCTGAAGAAATTACAGATCCGATCCTCCTTTCTCCGTATTTCCAATTCCCGCCATCCCAAGTCTCGGATCATCTCAGATGGACTCTCCAATATTCTCACCCTCTCCCCCCTTTCATTCTCCCCCCATTTCCACCTCCTAACCCTACCTGTAACCCTTCTAACTGCAATCCTTTGCACCCTTTCCACATCCCTTATCTCACCTAATCTATAAGGATCCCAAACTGAACTAGCATATTCCACCATGGAACGCACTAACGAGAAATAAGCCTTTTCCTTTATATCCATACTTGTCCCCCAAAGCTGCCTCATTACAAAGTTTAGTGTATTTATACTCTTTTTTACTATTCTCTCAATCTGACTCCCCCACCCTAGTCGTCTATCAAATACCCCCCCTAAGTACTTGTAATTTTCCAATGACTCAAGTGACTTCCCTCCTACATCATACACTACATCAGCCCTCACTCTCCTCCTACCAAAGGTGACTAACTTACACTTCCCTTCATTTAACCCCATCTTGTTCAACTGAACCCAACAATTAAGTGCCACTCAAAAATCTGCCTGAATAGCTACTACATCCTCCTCTGTATTGATTTTCCTATATACCGCACAATCATCTGCAAATAACCTTATTCTCGAATTAACAACCCTAGTCAGATCATCTATATATGAATCAAATAATAACGGACCTAACACACTACCCTGTGAAACTCATGACGTAACCTTAACCTCGCTTGAAACCTCCGAACCTACTCGAACTGTTTGAACTCTATCCTGAAGAAAGTTTCCGATCCAATCAACTAACCCAGCATTCCCAATGGACAGTTTCAACTTCCCTAATAATATAATGTGATCTACCTTGTCGAAAGCCTTTTCAAAATCTAAAAACACTGCATCAATACAGCCCCCCTTGTCTACTACTCCTGCCAGCTCTTCCGCAAAACCTAACAACTGTGTCTCACATGAATACCCCTTCCTAAACCCATGCTGCACTTCCGAAATACCCCTATGTTCATCTACTTTCTCCATTATTCTCTTTAAAACTACCCTCTCCATCATCCTACATACATGTGACGTTAAACTGATTCCCCTGTAGTTGTCTACCCTGCCCCTTTGCCCTCCCTTTGGAATTGGAACCACCTCCGCTTTTTCCAATCTTGCGATACTCTACCTGCTGTGAGTGAGGCTTGGAACAACCTTAGCAAATAACCTACACCCCCCTACCCGCTAATTTCAGGAGATCGCTTTGCACCCCATCTATGCCTGGTGACTTCCCACTTTTTAGTTTCCTTAATACATTCCACACTTTCCCCTCTGTAAGCAGGACTTCTCCCCCCCCCTCCAGTGTTGTTTCTCCCTCCCCTATGATTCCAGTCACATTGAACACTTCCCCGTAGAATCTATTTAATGCTGCTGCCTTCTCCTTATCCGTTTTCCACTCATTTCCTCCCTGATCAACTAAGGTGGGCAACTCCTTACTACTACCCTTATGACTAGAAACAAACCTGTACATTCTATTCCAGCTACCCTGTACATCACGTTCATTAAACATACCACCCATGAAGTTTTCTTTCGCCTCCCTCTTAGCCTTGTTTAAGTCCCGCCTTAGGTCCCTGATCGCTTCCTTTCCCTCCCCTGACTCCCTCAATTTCCTACTTATCTTTCTACCCTTTCTATCAAGCCTCCTAACCGTACTATCATAGTAGGCAGGACCTGCATTTGCCTGCAACACCTTATAGGGAACCAACATATCTCTAACCTCCTCATATACTTTCCGAAAATTGAACCACAGACCTTCAACATCACGCTCGTCTATCTCACACCACTTCTCAAACCTATCCTCAAAAGCTTTTTGAACCTCTCTTGCCTGCACCCTTTTGTACCCCCAAACTTTCTTCCCAACGTTATCGGTTTGAACCGGAGCTAAAGCTAAGCTGACTATAGGTACCCGATGATCGCTAATGCCATCAACAATCACTGTTTTTGCTCACAACTCACTCGGCCTGACTAACACCACGTCTAGAATATTTGTACCCCTTAACCTTCTACTCCTGGTTCCCTCCCTCACTACCTGATGAAAACCTGCGTTTAATATGCCCGTAACGATATTCTGCATTACTGCCCTCCCTTGTTCTCTACCTCCCACCTCCCATCTTACGTTAGGCATGTTCAAATCTCCCGCTATAATTAAACTCTCTACATTATCCCTAGCACTAAGCCTATCCTCTAAACAATGAAGCAGTCCTAACTCCCCCCCCGGAGGCCTGTATGCTGCGATTACCTCAAGAGACTGTTTGCCTACTGTTATCTTCATTCCCATCATCTCTACTTCCTCTTCTTTCCAGAGCTCTGTCCCTTGAATACCTCTTTTAACTGCTACCATTACCCTCCCCCCCCCCTCCATGCCTATCCCTATCTCTTCTATGCAATGTGTAACGATCTATAGTTGATTCACTTTCTGCAAATCCCCCTCCCAACAATGTCTCTACTGCCACCACCACTTCTGGCTGGTACAATTCTAATAGCGTTCTAAATTCATCCACCTTATTTGCTAAACTCCTACAATTTATTACCATTAGGTTAATCTCCTGGCACTTACTTTCTCTCGACCTATTTTCCCCCACCCACTCTCCCCCCCTTTTCTTCATTCATCGCACCCCCCTCAAGTCAAACCTGTGTTTCCAGCCTATCACCTACCCTCCCTAACAGCCCACCAAACATACGCTGCCCCTCCTTTGACAAATGGAGTCCATCCCCACCTAATCCTTCTCCTCTTAGCCAACAATTGGAGTCCACAAAACACACATCCATTCTTTCGCACATACGACTAAGAAAGTCATTCATACCATTGATGACCCCCCTCTGCATATCCCTACGATACAAAATCCCACTAACCACCACCCTACCTTCCCCAAACCTCCCACGAGCTACTTTCACTAACCCCTCCATCTCCTGTACTAACTTGACCTTTCCCCACCCATCCCTACCACTCACGTCATTTGTCCCTACATGAACTATCACCGCCTTCCCTGCAGCATCCTTCTCACTAACCTGTTCCAACACTTTCTTCATCCTAACTACCCCTATTCCCGGTAAAACTGTGACGTCCAGCTTTCCCCCGGCCTGCGCTCCTACTCCTCGAACGAGTGAGTCTCCTAGCAGCATCACCCCTCTCAAGCCCTCCCTGTCTGCCTTAACCTCAACCTCATCTGCAGCCCTACTCTGTCCCAGTCTACCACTATCTTTCTCTGTCCTAAGTACTTCCTTAGCCTTGGTTTTTCCCATTGCCTTCCCAACCTTAGCCCTAGCTTCATCCTGCCTAACACTGATTACCTTTACCACAGGTGTCTCCTTACCCTTATACTCAGCACTACTCCTAGGCCCGTTTCCCATGCTCACTTCATCTACATACCCTCCCCTAACCTTACCCACTCTATCTCCCTCGAAATCCTTTCCCTCCTTAGCCTTCCTCAACTTCCGCTTTAACCCAGCAGTAGTACTCCTTAACTGCTCTTCTAGCTCTCCCCACTTCCCTGCCTCCTTTTCTACTACCTTATCTTTCCAATCCCCCACACAGCTACCACACAACCACACAACTGAACTGCATTTCCCCAAAATCTTATATTCCTCCTCCGAGACACGCGGCACACTGCATGCACCATGCTCCCACGACTCACACACACCACACTTCAAAGCCTTCTGCCTACTGCTCACAACCTTCCTACACCTATTACAACTACTAGAATCCTCTACACCTACAACAGCTACACTACCCTGCATTTTCACAAGAGCTGGACTGATATTACAAAGAATGTTACCCTCTAGAACTACCTCGACAATAATGACCCTACAAACAAGTAACTAGGCCCTTCACTACTATGCACAATTAGCAACTAATATATTCTGTTTCTTACTAAATAAAATTATTTCCGCAATAATTTCCTACACGAAGGGATAAGTAAAATATAGGTGTTCTAAGAACCTTCACACCTAAGCTTGCACATAACTAAACAAACCCGGACGCCCCTAACCTCAAAAACAACAGGCTAACACAGAGCAACAACACTGCCAAACTTTCAACTACTTATAAACACAACTAAAACTTTCCGAATTTCTTCACTAACACTTCACCACACTACTGTAACCTTTAACACTGATTTCCTCACAATACGCCTTAACTGTTCTCAAAAGAACATTGATTAAACTAAAAAACACTACCACACAAACTTCAAGCGTGTTTGCTGGCCAATTAACGATGGCGAAATCCTGTTTTGTGTTTGTGTTCGCCTGATAGTCAATGCCGAGTCGACATTTGCCTCACCGTAGCTCAATATACAGTCCACTGCTTCACCATTCGCGCGCCTACCATTGGCCGCAACAATATATATATATATATATTTATATATATATATATATATATATATATATATATATATATATATATATATATATATATATATATATATAAATATATATATATATATATATATATATATATATATATATCTATATATATATATATATATAAATATATATATATATATATATATATATATATATATATATATATATATATATATATATATATATATATATATGTATATATATATAAATATATATATATATATATATATATATATATATATATATATATATATATATATATATATATAGATATATATATAGATATATATATATATATCATATATATATATATATATATATATATATGTATATATATATATATATATATATATATATATATATATATATATATATATATATATATATATATTTATATATTTATATATATTTATATATATTTTTATATATATATATTCATTATTTATTTTCAACCCATTGGGAATCACAATATCTCACACAATACAAAGTAAAAGTAAGGTCAAAATGTAATTCATATGGATAGTCAAATCAGGAAATTAAAACGGTCATAGTTAAAATACCGTAGAATAAAAGTCATAGTTAAAATACCATAGTAATAAAAGGTGTAGCCCATTCATAAATAACATTCAACCAAACACACATCACAATAAGATTGAATATCACAAACAAATATTGAAATTTGTGAACAATGTAACAACTGTTATAAATGAATAATAATAATAATCTATCTTTAGTAATCTACATTGAGCAATATATTGAGAGAGTAAGTCTATCCACATTTATGGCAGCATCTAACAAAAAACTCAGTTATATTATAAAATGAGTTTTTAATTAAGAATCGTTTGAGAATAATTTTAAAGGATGTTAAATTTGTTATGTTTCTTAAACAAAGAAGGTGTATATATATATATATATATATATATATATATATATATATATATATATATATATATATATATATATATATATATATATATATATATATATATATATATGTATATATATATATATATATATATATGTATATGTATATATATATATATATATATATATATATATATATATATATATATATATATATATATATATATATATATATATATATGTATATATATATATATATATATATATATATATATATATATATAAATATATACATATATATATATATATATATATATATATATATATATATATATATATATATATATATATATATATACACATATATGAATACATATACCGGTACTCATATCCTCGCTGCCAAGTTATCGATTCGACGGTTTTGAAAGTTGTGGTTGCGTTCATTATTGTAAACCTCGACCTGAAGATTATAATCATCTTAATATATCGCAGATGTATGAACACAACGGTGATATTCGTGTTTGTTATGTTGATAGACGCCCTTTTTCTTTCTTGAATACAAGTAGGCCTATATCATCAAAGGTCTATCAAATTTGATAATTACTCTGCGAATCTTCTTCAAAATTTAGATCTTGTTTCGATCACTCTTCTATCATTATAATATATTTTGAAAGTGGGAAAGTAGAAAAGTTGAGATTATAGGCCCAATGGTGTGAAGACAGCGATAATAGAGCTTGGAACCAACATGGAAGGAAATATAGAAGTATTGTTCAAACTCATAAGAACAAATCTCAAGAACGGATGATTTCCATGAAATATCAAAATTATATCATTAAACCAATAATGCATCATATTATAAATGTAGTGTTAGATGTAGTTTTGATCAAGTTGACTTCTTAAAGAATAAGAACAAAATATAAGTTATAACCAATGGTAAAAGAATTTGTAAATGTGTGGAAAGATATTAAGCATGAAGCTACGTTCGGCAATTGAAACTTCGATATATTTCATTTCGTTCAACTATCGCCCATGATGGTGCTTTATAATAGCTGTTTAATTGCAAGAACAGAGTGATCGAAATGACCAAAATCAGTGGAATAATACTAAATAGCTATTTATCATAGCAGACATGTGTCTCAGACGCTTCTCGCACCACCAGCACCTATTACTCCTCCTTCAGACAACAATTTCAACTCCATTGTTATGAGAATGCCCGAGTGCATGAGCGTATAGATGGAAAATATACCACCAAGTCATGTCATGCAATGTTGAAATAAAACTGACCCCCACTTTTACCCCCACTACTCTATCACCACCAATCTTCTGATCCCCTCACCTGTCACACCGTCTGTACTTACGCAGTTCGCCATGGAGAGCGCTACAGGCATGCTGAATTGTGCTGCTACCGGGCAGTCACCAGGCCCATTTCTTCTGTGATTCCTTCTGTGTACACGTAGGCGAGAGGAATGGTGGTTTGCACATGGAATTTTTAACCTCTCGTGGGCCGCAATGGTTACAATGTCCCGGAGAGTTATATTAATTATCTCCTGAGTTGCTATATACGTATATGGCATAAGCTAGGTAGGGCCTAATCTGGTCATTACATTAGTTAGAGAAAGAAATATCGAAACTCAATTGAAACCCTCAACAACAGCAACAACAACAGCAAAATTATGCCATAAGATTTCACTATGATTTAAGTTACCAAGTCGTAAAATTCAGTCATACTAATGACAACAAACATGAGCTCCAATCAATGTCGTGACGATGCACTGTATCGTACGTCTTTGGATTATGTGCGTATACCTTCATGTCTACGATTGATTTAAAAGATATGTCAATCACCCTCATGAAATAATTTAGTGAAATTATGTGTTTAAAATAATGCAAACAAATACGCTATATGGTGATAGATGAAGTGATGATAGGTTTCACTATCGAAAGACACCTATTAAGCCGGTTTAACCAACTGATGAATATAGTGAATTGAGCAATAATTTTATCAAATTAACTTTTTATCCTCCTTTATTACGGACGTCATTTTGTACCTTATTCAATATCAACTTATTATCACTTGATTATCAGTTGGTAACAATCCCGGCTCCTGCTTTCATCTCATCATTCCACCATCTAATTCATCATTCACCGACTCCAATAGATCTTGGACAATGGTACATTGCGTCGCTAAACCCAAAATGAATAAATAAATTCGGCAATTTTGCCGAATCCATTCCTGCTAACTGTAGCAGGAATTAATATAACTGTAGTACATTGGGTTTCGGCTTGGGGAACAAACACAAACTTTCAATAAAAAACATGGAGATAATTTATTTTGAAAAAAGAATTATTTTTATTTCTCAAATCAGTTTGCACATTTTTCACCATGCAAATATACTAAGCTATAATGAGATAATATTACTCCCCAAAAATGGTAAATAACTCAGATGATATATTTGATTTATTCATCTTTACATGTTTGTATCAATACGTGAAATAGATAACATTAGTTCAAATAGAATAATTATAAATGACACAACAAATCATCACGGAACATTTAAACAAGTCATACAAATGCCATCACTGCTATGGGTCGGGACAAGATGCATTGAGGGTTGCGTTTGTTTGCGGCCGGGCACGGGCAAACGCAACCCTCAATGCATCTTGGATCGGGATTTCCATACAATATTTTTTGTCACTGACAAGTGATGTTTAATACAGCGAATCAATCATTTAAACTCATTCTACAATGACAGTAATCCAATCTACTGTCGTATATAAGATAATTGATTTCAATAATCATGTTCAAATAAGTAATGAGATATTCAAATAAAATAATTAGAATAGAATATACGAATTGGTGAGAGGTTCAAATAGAATAATTAAGATATAAGCCTGATACATAATTAAAGATGATGATAAGATTATAGATATAACATCATAACTAGATTATATAAGATATGAGATATTAAGATTAGGATTCCATAGTCCTAGGCCTACGTAAGATTTAGATAATCATGTGCAAATAAGATAATATATTCAAATAGAATAATTAGCAAAGAATAACAAAATATAATATAATATGTTCAAATAAAACTAAATGATCATAAATGGCATGAAAAAATCATCACGGAACATTCAAATGTGGTATACAAATGACGTATTACTGCTATGGATCGGGGATTTCCGTACAATAATTTTTGTCACTGACGATGTTATGGTAAATACGGCAAATCAATGACTCTGCAGTAAGATTAATCCAAACCACTGCCATATAAGAATTCAATGATCAAGATAAATCAATTTACATTAGGCATAAGGTATTTTTGATCATCCAATCTGTACTATATTGCATGTGAAGTTATATTTCGAATGGAGAAATTAATTGCTATGGCGCTATATCTGCAAGTAAAACCCGCCGTACAAGAACAACTTTTACCCATAAAACTATGGGCTTGGAAAGTTTTGTTGCGTTTCCTGCACATATAAAGAAATGAATGACCCTCCACCACTGAACTTGAGAGGCGGGGCTTCGGAGCATTTTCCCGCGTTTCAGTAATACCTATTCGTGATGAAGAATAATTCTGATATTGGTCGCTAAACAATATCGGTCAATAAAAATGAGATCAACAAACCTCATAACCTTTTTCTAAAAGTATTTATATGAAATAAAAAATAAAATAAAGAACTAACCCATGATGAAAATCGAGCCCCCGTTTCTGAAATAAATATGTGGTCCGCCTAAACCACAGCCTTCTTTATTCAGATCATTGGGGGTATACTTCCCACACGGGAGTAAGAACAGAGAGGTCTTGTATCGAAGCTATTCCGGCTGATACCAATAGTGCTGCTAGTGACACCAAAATCCGCGCGGAACGCTAGGCCAGTGGGCCACACTCTTCGCATGCGTGCACCAAATGTACGTCATTGTTGGCGGCAAGAAAGACGTCAGCTGTCAAACGGACAACGTGACCTGCCTCTTCTCACCTAGCGTTCCGTACGGATTTTGTTGGAACTAGCAGCACTATTGGTATGAGCCTTCCACCGCACAATGACAGAGATAGCCCGATACAACCGATATCCATTTATAAAATTTACAAAATCAGCGATGGAGCCGTTGTTTCCAGACCATGACGTTACTTTCCAAAGACATTCAAGTATATCAGTCTGTTCGACATGTCATTTCTATGAAGGTACGAATCACTTTGGGAATTTCCTTAAGATAATTTGATCCACGCGCGCATTCTATTGAGCAGTGACTGCGAATTTACTACTCTTGTGTATGATAATGAAATGAATGATTTTATCGCGTAATAATTTAGTGGAATGTTACCAGGACAAATTCTTGATTCATGCTCATTGGTTGCGCCAGCATAAATATCGTTCAAACCTGAGCCTGGTTAGGCCTATAGGCCGTATCCAAAATGTGCATATGATATAACCTCGATAACATCGCAAGAAATTCGAAAATTTGTACAGAATGACAGTTGTTCGAAGTTAGAACTTTAAATTACTAGAGTGCAGCGCATACCCGATCATAAAGTCATTTTTGCCTGCGCAAGCAACTACGCGCAACTAGGTTATGTCATGCCTACATTTTGTACATTTTGGCTAGGGCCTATAGGCTTACCCAGGTTTAGACTTGCACGATATTTATGTTAACCCAAGCAATAAGCATCAATCAAGAACTTGTCCGGGTGATATTCCATTATATTATGGGATAAAATCGTTCAGATTATTGTCATTAACAAAGTCGGTAAACTCACAGTCACGGCCCAATAGATTGCGCGCGTAGTTTAAATTCTCGTGCGGAAACTCCCAACGTGGTTCGTATCTTCGCAGAAATGACATGTCAAACCATACTGTTCACTTCTCTATGGTCAAACAGAATGCTTTACTTGAACTTCTTTGGAAAGTGACGTTATGATCTGGAAAAAACGGAACCATCTGCGATTTTGTAAATGGGAAGCATACACCGAGTGAAAGGGCAGTATCAGAAAAGAATGATCTGAATAAAGAAAGCTGTGGGTAGTAACTACTCGTTGACAATGTACCACGTGTCAATTCGACGTGTTGTAGTTAGTTAGTTACCGATATCAGTGATAGGCTTTAATATTTCCAACTTTTGTCAACATGTTTATAAGACCTATCAAAATGTTGACATCTTGATTAGGCTTGGTGAGAAATATGTATTACTTAATGCTGTCAAGATGTTGAGTTGAAATGCTTATTGCCAAAACTTGTTCGTGTGTGGCGGGTTTACTCGTGGCAGGCGTTGTTTAAAATAATAATTATTATAATAATTGTATGATAATTAATTATTTTAATAATTATGATAATAATAATAATGATAATAATAATAATAATCTAGCTAACCCAAGTCAATCTACTTGGATCTAACCTAACAATGACCCAATCTAACCTAGCATTGACACAATTCAATCTAAAATTAGTAGTTTCATGCCTGTACTAGGCCTAATTTATTGTTTCCAGCAGGGCTATTTTTGAATGGCCACTTCAGAAATTAACGAGTGATGATCAGAAATATTGAATATCATTGTGTCTATTACAATGTATATCTTTATGTTATCAAACAAAAATACTGTACTGAAATACCACTACCTCCAAAAGTAACGAAAGATTATAGTGTTAAATAAAGGTTCCTTACAATAGGGTGCAACAGGGCTGCTCATGGATATTCACTTTGGAAATTGATCAGTGATGATCAGAAATATTGAATATCATCATTATGTTCATTGAAATATAAACCATTACCAACTTGATTCAACTAACCTGACTCAATCTAACCAACCTATTACCTGATATAATTCAATTTCATCCAACATTAACCCGATCCAACCCAAAATGTTTAATTAAATAGTATATATTGTGTCTAGCAGGGCTATTTGTGGATAGCCACTCCGCAAATTGACGAGTGATGATCAGAAATATTGAACATATTTGTGTTCATTACAATATATACCTGTGAGTTAAAATACACAAATATTGTACTGACATACGACTATCTACTTAAGTAACAAAATATCATATGATAATTTAATTACGTGCAGGTTCATTTCATTCAAATTATATGACTGTTTGAAATTATAAGTCAATTTGCCGCTTCTCCAACGTCACACTCACACTCAACACAAGTAAGTCACAATTGCACGTCATAAACAGACTCACAGAAAAATGTGGATTGAACTGGCAAATATCCTTAAAAAAATAAAGGAACGGCTACCGCACATAACTCGAAATCCCTCGTAGAATGCCATGAGATATATTTATATTTTACAAACAAAAAATAATTTGTAATTCCTCGATACAAAACCACTTTCTCATACAGACACAAGCGGTACGGTATTATCAGACAATACGAACTCGAGTATCTCCAGTGAATTACAGAAACACATAGGCCTACACAATGGGTCCAAACATTACACAAGGATACACATAACAATTTTAAAGATCGACGAAACTATGAACGTTGAATGTAACCATTGAAAAACATTCCTAGACAATTATACCTATTTTTCATTATATTCTGACTATACAGTTAACTCGGTATAATTACAATTTTCTATGGCACTTGAGAGTTTTCAATCTAGATAGCACATGATGAAGATTTGAACAAAATATCTGATAGATATGAAAATATCGAATTGTAAATTGGTAAGAAAGGGTCAAAGAAAAAAAAACAAAGGTGGGATTACTTTTCTACTTGCTAAATATGCCATGGGCCATGCCACGCTTGGGCTTCAACATGTATCAGACGAACAGAAAATGAACTATCAGATTTGGTTCATCAAGCTATAGTATAAGGCCTAGTAGCAGTAGTGGTATTAGTGTTTCTCCTCTTTCGAAGAAATCGGTAACAATACATGCGCCCAACAACTAATTTTTGACACCTCTAGTGCAATCTTAATCACTTTCATCGTCACTGAAGCTCTCGTAAATCAGATCATAATACAACCATTCTTCGTCAGACATGGCGAATGCTGTGTTCTCATCATCTTCATCATCATCTTCCAGAGGGTTCTTTTCATTGGTCTTTGACGATGATGGGAGATCTTTGGTAGTCGACGGCCAAGAGAGTTGTGCACATTGACGTAGATGCTCAGGAGTCCGATGCTTCCTTATGAACTCCTGAACATCGCGCACTGATACTACCTTAGACGCCTCATCAGGCTTTGCTTCATCTGTTACGAATTTCTGAACATCGCGCACTGCTTTCTCAGAGACCTCATCAGGCTTTGCCTCATTGGTTACGAACTCCTGAACATCGCGCACTGCTTCCTCAGAGGCCTCATCAGGCTTTGCCTCATCGGTTATGAACTCCTGAACATCGCGTACTGGTAGCTCAGACGCCTCAACAAGCTTTGCCTCATCGGTAGTAGCTGCAATCAAGATGGCAGATCCAATATTCAAACCTGCGTCACGTTTGGGTGATCCATCTTGGAATGCGTCTATCCACTCAGGGACACCACCCTCAGAGTCTTCAGTCCATTTAGGTGATTCATCTATGAATTTTACATTCCATTCGGGATATTCGTCACTTGAGACATCGCCCGTGGTACATGAGCGATCTTTGAATATGTCACTCCACTTTGGCGCTTCAAACATATAAGTTTGACTCCATTTAGGAACATTGTCAAAATGAGCGGACCTCTCACCTTTGGACGCACCATGTGAAGTGCTGGGCACACTTGAACCCATAGTCATGCTGAGTGTGTGTCTGTCCGTTTTGACAGGTACATGGGCTGTAGTATTACCAGCATCAGCGTCGATGTGGGAAGCCGGTCCACAGGCTCCTTCTGAATGCAAATCCGGAATGGTTATCGTACATATGGGATCATTGCATGATGGTAAATTTGCTTCCACACGCTTGGTGCTGTATAACCCTCGCCCCGAGGTCATATCACGGAGTGATTTCGACACCGCAGATCGCAGCGTATCCTCCACACTGGGTACTACGACTGGCCTCGTGGGAAACGCCATTTTATCCATGTCTGATAGTAAAGCGGCAACCTCCTCATCAGTATATTTGTAACCGTCCTGCGATGGTGATTTCAGGTCTCTGAAGAACGCGTCGAAGTTGTGCGATTCCGAGAATTCGACGAGAGATGAACCAGGGGAAGTGCTAGGCACACTCGAACCCAAAGCCATGCTGAGTGTGTGTCTGTCCGATTTGGCAGGTACATGGGCTGTAGTATTACCAGCATCAGCGTCGATGTGGGAAGCCGGTCCACAGGCTCCTTCTGAATGAAAATCCGGAATTGTTATCGTACATATGGGATCATTGCATGATGGTAAATTTGCTTCCACACGCTTGGTGCTGTATAACTCTCGCCCCGAGGTCATATCACGGAGTGATTTCGACACCGCAGATCGCAGCGTGTCCTCCACACTGGGTACTACGGCTGGCCTCGTGGGAAACGCCATTTTATCCATGTCTGATAGTAAAGCGGCAACCTCCTCATCAGTATATTTGTAACCTTCCTGCGATGGTGATTTCAGGTCTCTGAAGAACGCGTCGAAGTTGTACGATTCCGAGAATTCGACGAGAGATGAACCAGGGGAAGTGCTAGGCACACTCGAACCCAAAGCCATGCTGAGTGTGTGTCTGTCCGATTTGGCAGGTACATGGGCTGTAGTATTACCAGCATCAGCGTCGATGTGGGAAGCCGGTCCACAGGCTCCTTCTGAATGAAAATCCGGAATGGTTATCGTACATATGGGATCATTGCATGATGGTAAATTTGCTTCCACACGCTTGGTGCTGTATAACCCTCGCCCCGAGGTCATATCACGGAGTGATTTCGACACCGCAGATCGCAGCGTGTCCTCCACACTGGGTACTACGGCTGGCCTCGTGGGAAACGCCATTTTATCCATGTCTGATAGTAAAGCGGCAACCTCCTCATCAGTATATTTGTAACCTTCCTGCGATGGTGATTTCAGGTCTCTGAAGAACGCGTCGAAGTTGTACGATTCCGAGAATTCGACGAGAGATGAACCAGGGGAAGTGCTAGGCACACTCGAACCCAAAGCCATGCTGAGTGTGTGTCTGTCCGATTTGGCAGGTACATGGGCTGTAGTATTACCAGCATCAGCGTCGATGTGGGAAGCCGGTCCACAGGCTCCTTCTGAATGAAAATCCGGAATGGTTATCGTACATATGGGATCAATGCATGATGGTAAATTTGCTTCCACACGCTTGGTGCTGTATAACCCTCGCCCCGAGGTCATATCACGGAGTGATTTCGACACCGCAGATCGCAGCGTGTCCTCCACACTGGGTACTACGACTGGCCTCGTGGGAAACGTCATTTTATCCATGTCTGATAGTAAAGCGGCAACTTCCTCATCAGTATATTTGTAATCGTCCTGCGATGGTGATTTCAAGTCTTTGAAGAACGCGTCGAAGTTGTGCGATTCCGAGAATTCGACGAGAGATGAACCAGGGGAAGTGCTAGGCACACTCGAACCCAAAGCCATGCTGAGTGTGTGTCTGTCCGTTTTGACAGGTGCATGGGCTGTAGTATCACCAGCATTAGCATCGATGTGGGAAGCCGGTTCACAAGCTTTTTCTGAATGAAAATCCGGAATGCTTATCGTACATATGGGATCATTGCATGATGGTAAATTTGCTTTCAGACGCTTGGTGTTGTATAACCTTCGCCTCGAGGTCATATCACGAAGTGGTTTCGACACCACAGAAAGCAGCTTGCCATGCACACTGGGTACCACAACTGGCCTCGCAAGCATCGTATTTCGAGGAAACACCATCTCATGTATGTTCGATAGTAAACCGGCAACCTCTTCATCATCCTGGTCAAGAAGCGGAGATACTTCCATCATATCATTGATATCGTTCTGCGATGATAATTTGATCTTTTTGATCAGTTTTGGTGCTGGCTTGTCAAAGTGTGGTGTCGGTAATTCGACGAGAGGTGAACCACGTGAAGTGCTAGGCATACTTGAACCCAAAGCCATGCTGAGTGTGTGTCTGTGCGTTCTGGCAGGTGCATGGGCTGTAGTATTACCAGCATTAGCATCGATGTGGGAAGCCGGTCCACAGGCTCCTTCTGAATGAAAATCCGGAATGCTTATCGTACATATGGGATCATTGCATGGTGGTAAATTTTCTTCCACACGTTTGGTGTTGGATAACCATTGCCTCGAGGCCATATCATGGAGTGGTTTTGACCGTACGGGAGGCAGCATGTCATCTGCATTCGGTGCCACGACTGGTCTCGCATTGAAACGAGACACCATAGCATCCATGTCCGATAGTAAAGCGTCCATCTCCTCTTCAGTATATTTGTAATCGTCCTGCGATGGTGATTTCAACTCATTGATAAACGCGTCGAAGTGCGATGCCGGGAATTCGACGAGAGATGAACCAGGTGAAGTGCTTGGCACCATTGAACCCAAAGCCATGCTGGGTGTGTATTTGTCCGTTTTGGCAGGTACATGGGCTGTAGTATTACCAGCATTAGCGTCGATGTGGGAAGCCTGTCCACAGGCTTTTTCTAAATGAAAATCCGGAATGCACATCGTACATGTGGGATCATCGCATGGTGATAAATTTGCTTCCACACGCTTGGTGTTGTATAACATTCGCTCCGAGGTCATATCACGGAGTGGTTTTGGCACCACTGGACGCAGCATGTCATCCACATTGGATACTACGACTGGCCTCGTCTCAAGAGGAAACACTATCTCATGTATGTCTGATAGTGAAACGGCAACCTCCTCATCATCCAGGTTGAGGAGCGGAGATACTTCCGTCGTATCATTGGTATCGTTCTGCGATGATAATTTGACCTTTTTGAACGGCCTTGGTGCTTGCTCGTCGAAGTGCGATGCCGGCAATTCGTCGAAAGTGGTTATGTTTTCTACCTTTACCTCAGCGACGTCAGAGCCGTCAGAGTCGTCGTCAGAGTCGTCGCCATCCATGAGTGCTATGATCGATCTCTCGTCTTCGAGTGGAGGCGTCAATCGATTTCCACCACCTTGCCGCAAATGGTTGATTAGGTTGTGAAAGTTATTGAAACTTTTATCAACCATTGCGCTAAAATCAAAACAATAACCATTCAATTAGAAGCATGTATAGTCTGTGTTACACAGAATCTGCAATATTGTATTACCCTGGAAAAAATGTCAATTTTTGGAACTTCCAAAACAGCTATTCAATCAGTTGAAATTCCATCTTTTAATACCTGACTGACATATTGAGGAACGATTTCGTTGATAATTCTCATCAGTTTCATAAATAATGATCACTCTCTTCAATGGCTCCATGCTATGCAATCTATTTCACGACATTGCAAAATGAACAAGGCCGAAAGGTTCGGCTGGGTGTGAAATTAACTTATTTCTCAATTAGCTCCTGAAAAAAGCTGGGTTCACGCCAAAATATATTTTAAAAATTATATAGATACTGAATTAAATTCGACGCGTGATTGACTTGACTTGAGTTGGTCTTGTACCGTGTTTAACTGCTTCTGCCCATTGCCGCTCTGGATACTCTTTTGCAGTGAAAGTTAAATCCACAAACATACATTTCCATATACATTCAACTCCTTTGATCTCAGTATGTGCATACTTTTGTAACATTTGATTTTCCTTAACAAGTCATTCTGTATTTTTTTCCGCAGTCATCACACATTAACTTTGTTTCTTTTTATTATATCATGAATGTAAACTGATTCTCAATGTTAAAATACTATGTTGTTTTCCTTGAAGTAAGAATGTAATTTTACCGGAAAAAATTCAAGGAAACGATGCCTGTCCAAATTCAGTAGAATTTGATCAATGGATGTAGGTGTGCCTGAAGTTTACTAAGTAAACAAGCCGTGGACGCGAGTCCGAGGCTTCGATGGATGGTGTTATACTCGGGCGAGTCAAACCAGACAATCGGGACAATTGCGGACGATAATGAACCCACGGATGGAGGCGCTTAAGAGGACGCAGGCGCTCTACACGGGCTTGTTGTTCACTCGCTTCAGACTCGAGTTTAACATGCATCGTGTGCTAGGCGCAACCTATAAACTAGCCCACCGAACTCATATTCACGTAAATGCCGTTAATTCCCTAGCTCACACTTCTGATATATTTCACATTCTATATTTTTTTGCGGTATTGAAGAATATGTATCCAGGTTCTCGCATTTTCGAAATTTGTCCATTTTCCATTTGAAGAATTTGAAAAATTACAAATTTCTTGTTCAAAATTCTGTAGATGCGATAACCTCCGTTTCAATTATTAACAGAATGCAAAAACAATCAAGTTATTATCTCAAAAATTACGGCCGTGAGAGTTTCCGGCGTGAAATACGAGCGCCTGCGGCCTCTTAAGAACGAATACTGGAATAAAGTTACTACCAAGAGTGAAGGTGAGCTTGAGAGTGCCCACTGAAAAAGAGGATGTAGAAAATATTTGCTCACAGTGGGAAGAGCGAATAGCTGATCAATTCATACTCCACCGAGATCATTTTGTGAACAATTAAATCACTATTTTGAAATATAAATCAGCTAATATAATTACAATCTGAAAAATCCCAGATCCGGGAGTAAGCATAATTCAGAGGTGGGGTTACCTCGAATAGTTACAACCTCTCCACACACTTTCACAACCTCTCTTTCAATAGACACATCTTCTTTTCCAGAGGACACTCCCAAGCTCGATCACCTTCACTCTTGGTAGTATCCTTATTCCAGGATTCGCTCTTCAGGCGCTCTCACGGATGTGTCGCTCCAACAACAAATGGAAATAGGGCTACAGTGACCGAAAGATCGAGAAGAAATTCAGAAAAACTACAGCGCAGTTTGAAGGGTATGATAAACAGTCTATAGCCTGATAAAGGGACACTTGGAAGCAGACCGTCGAGCCAGGCACAAGCGTGACGCGAGAGAGGGAGACTCCTGTAATACTCCAAAACAAGGAAGAAGAGGATAGACTGAGAAAGTCAGCATTATGAAGAAATAAAGAACTTTTGCGTCATTTGGAATGTAACAACAATCACTGCGCCCATTGTCGAGTACGGTGGACGACATTCCATCAATCGCCGCATCGCGTAGTAGCAGTGGATAACCGTCCGGATGGGAGAAAACTGTTATCATAACCTCGTAAAAAAAAATGTATCTTCGAATTATTGTGTTCTTCTAATGGATTGTGAAGTCATTAGACGAGCTTCAGCGAGGATTCAATTTGACATACTGAGAAAAATTGATGTTCGTTTTTATGTTTTTTAAATGTTTTTTTTTGTCAGTTCTCCACAGGTCAAACGGCTACAGTTATCAACTTCAGACTTTTTTTCATCATGGTTCCTTATCTAACTAGGTTTGTATAGTTTTGTGGCATTATCGGGTGGTAACTTTTATTTTTATGAATTTTAGAAATTTCAAAAATACCCATTAGAATAACACAGTGGAAAAAAAGGAAATATTTTCATTTTCCAAGAAATGAAATTCTTCGTGAAGTTGAGTAACATTCTGATACACATTTCTGGAAATTCTCAGCTTGATCAGGTGAGCCATTTCGAAGAAAAAACATAAAATGTGCTAAATTGGTACCACTCGAAGCAGTTTTTACCCATTTATAACTTAAATGTCACCCAATTGGCGAATGTAGGCAAAAGTTTGGCAAAAAAATCGACATACTATTACTTTCCGCACGTCTAACAACGCATATGGCGTTTTCCCAGTAGTATACAATAGTGCACGATAAAATTCGGGATTTGAAAATTAAATGATTGCATAACGTAATACTGAATGACTACTGGAATTACGGTGTAATGTCGTTTTCTTGTTATGTCGAATTAATTATACCTATAATTTCATTTTCCATTCTTCCAGATGCTCCAATTTTTTCACTTATTTTGAGATTTAAAATTCGGTTACCAGTAGGCAGTTAAATGAGGCCTATATAGTAAAATTTTGATATGAGTTTTCTAATTTCTCTGTAGTAGAGCCTTCGTGTCAATGATCCCAATCTAATTGAATCCTACAGATTATTATAATGTATAATTAAAATAATAATAATAATAACAGTAGTAATAATATATAGGCCTATAAATAATTATAGCAATAATGAATAATTCGAATTTTCTGAAGATATGGAAAAAGCCCAAACTTCTTGTTCATCAGATCGGAGATTTTAGGCGGTAACTGACATTGATTTCTTTGTTTATTTCAAATATTTCTCTGTTCCATTTCACTCTATTGACTTGGTGACAGTCCAGTAAGTATATCTACCTGTAGTACACTTACTAAGTATGCACCAAGATGTTCTGAGGATTGTGTTGGTTTTTGGTCTGGTATGATGGCTTTATCCCCAACCCATCAATGTTAAAAATATGTACTAAATAGCACATTTTTGCTAATAAACTAATTACTACTACTACTTCTACTACTACTAATTCAACGTCTTAAGAAGGGTTTCCAGTCCCGATTTTTTTTTGTCGACTGATCCACGATATCGGTACGATTTTTGTTGTCTGTTTCCACTTGGCTGTGCCGTAACGTTTTCGTGACATCATAGCCACAGCCTTCTTACCTCAAACTAACAGGCTTCTTTGAATGTGACGAGTTGAACTGTCAGATTACAAAATGACGCACTTTTCTTAGGTCACGCAATTGTAGTTATACAAACACGGATTGGATCCTGTGCCACCTGAATGAACAATTTGGCTGGATGAAAAATTCAACAAAGTGATTCTGAAAGTGTTGTGATGTTTGAAATTGCAGTTTTTATTGATAGATGAAATATGAATCGATATTTACGTGAGTCGATTCTCTTTTACCGCCGTTCGATATAAATCCTGATAACCGGAAGCAGATGAATCGCAATCTCAGTGTAACTTCCGGTAAAATCGTAATTTCGGCCGACGAAAGTTGAAGTTGAGTCAATAATCACGTCACCGAATCCGTACCGAAACGGTGTCGTGAATGCCATGTTGTCTAGGTGAATACTGGCTTGTGATTGGGTAGCTGAGGTGATCGTATCAGACGACAAGAAAAAATCGGAACTGGAAACCCTGCTTAGATCTCTGAACCTACCGATTGTCAGTAATCTAGTCATGTTGCAAGTATAACTATAGATTTGTTTGAAAAATTACGTTTACCTGGACTGCCAATATTTAAGGATCGCAGAAGGCAAAACGCATAGTTTCATATTAATTGTACACTGTAGTTAATGCAGCAATCGGTACGTTCAAGGACAATACTCATGAAATAGAAGAAAATTGACAGCTGAGTGAAACCACCATGTAAGCGCGATACATCTTGGTATGCACTTTGAGAAGTTAACTGTAAGATGTATCCATTTACTAGGCAGACGCAACATATGCATCGTAAGATCAGCAATATATTTGTATGAAGCGTACTCGAAAACTCTGCACACCTTCACGTATATGATATCCCACAAGAAACTGACGGGTAAAAACTCGGAGCCAGGTCCTGAAATATTTTAGCAACTACAAAAACGTCCTGATAGAAAAAGTGTGGAATCAAAACTGTATACCGAGTGCAACTCATTACTCATCAATACGGTCTGGAAAAGAACAGAAAACACTTGGCTAATTGCCCCTCACAACCCCACATATAACACCACCACGAATTGAAGTGAAGTGCATGATGCTAAGAAATGTGTAACTTCACGTTCCTGGCACAGGGAAACGTAATATGAGTCAGGAAAATTTGTGATTCACACATGGTCTTATGGAGACTCTGTCACACTATTGGTTATTAAACTATCAAAATATACATCTTTTTGAATGAATGTTGCATTCATGGGTTGAAGGAAGGCGAAGACTGACCTTGACCCGGACATACCTCACTGGAGTATAATGAATTATAATTTCAGATAAGAATACAAATACAATATAAGAATAATTCGGGATTAAACTTCGAATTTGAAAGTAGTTTGAGTATTTTCAATTCATTCATAAAACCTACATTACGAAATCTAACAAGATATTTGTGAGCTGGGCTCTATGTACTTATAACGTGAAAATTTTTCTAGATGGTGTGCTCTCCAATCAAATGTAGGATCTCAATTCAAGTTCTCTCAATCACTACCCACTAAAAGCCATCAAGTTGCTGAAAAACTACATTTTAGAATAATACATTGATGAGGGAGGGCAAGTTTCTTGAATTATCACGTTTCCCTGTGCCAGGAACGTGAAGTTACCCATTTCTTAGCATCGTGCACTTCAAGTCAATTCGGGGTGGTGTTATATGAGGGGACGTGGGGGGCAATGAGCCAAGGGTTTCCTGTTATTTTTCAGGCCAATTTGATGAATAATAAGTTGGACTTGAAATGCAGTTCTGATTTCACACCTTATATATCAGGAAGTTTTTCTAGTTGCTGAAATATTTCAGGACTTGGCTTCAAGTATTTCCCCTTCAGGGTTTTCGGTGGGTGAAGAAATACAGCAATGATATTTGAGGGCCATTGAATGAGCTCAATGTCTTCTTTAGTATCCTATAATGTTCATTTGGTATGAGTTGACATCACATAGTTTGACAATTCGATAAGCTCAAATCGCAATGACCTATACATAATACTCCATACTTTGATAAGTCTATATAATATATTTTATATGATACGCCTCACGATAGGCAACCTTAGTAGCTCTGGTGCAATGCTGAATACAGAACGAAACTATCGCGGGCGTAAGTAGATGTATAATAGGCTAGTTTCTGCAATTCATTCGTAACCGGTTTATTTTTCAGATGAACATATGTTGATGATTGATAATTGTGTTTGAAAAGAGAAGAGTCTAGGAGAATCCATTCATATCGGTTCATATCACACTTTCGCTTGTATTTCCGATCATTGACAAAAATACCGAGATAATGTAGATTTTTGAAATGTTCAGGCGGTGATGCGATATGAATTACATCGTTTGATGACGTCACTTCAATTAACTAACATTCTATCTCGACGCACAAAAGTACTTTTTTCATTGATCCACTACTTCAATTTTGAATTGGAGTACTCATATTGATCAATATATGATGATGAATATATATGAATAAATATATATATATATATATATATATATATATATATATATATATATATATATGTATATATATATATATATATATATATATATATATATATATATATATATATATATATATATATATATATATATATATATATATGGATAATATATATATTCCGAATAGCTCGATATTGCTCCGTAGCCAAGAAGTTCAATTATAAAATTGAATATATATTTCTATATATGATTGAATATATCCATATATGTATATATATATATATATATATATATATATATATATATATATATATATATATATATATATATATATATATATATATATATATATATATAT
>OZ023327.1:60502194-60506110 GCA_964007535.1 Brachyptera risi | reverse complement strand
GTCGTGGCCTATTTTGTGAGAACCATCACGGCATCAGCCTAGACTACAGAGGGAAACCAAGAAAAACCCTGTAAAGATGGACAGTAGCGGGGATCGAACCGGGTCCGACATGCCCACTACCTCCCAGGTCACACGGAGCAAGTGCGTTAACCAATCAGCCATACCTGTGCCGGTATATTCTATTCCAATTTCATCATTGCATTCCTTCTCAGATTGTTACTCAATGATTTTTTCCCTTTTGCTTCATATCTGAACCTTCCTGATTTCCAATCCTATCAATCAACACTGGAATTGATCGATTTGACCACGAACCGTCTTCACGTAAAGTCTAGTTGAATCTAATTGTGAGTCGCAGAATGAATGGTCAGAATAAAATGATGAGAAAGGGGGTGGACTCAAAACATGGAGGCTGACTATTTAGGGTGGATGGGGGGAGCCAATGACTCCTGAATCTCAGCAAAAGATGTATGCATGATGGCATGTCCTATATCAACGTGGCTTTATTCAATCTTGACCTCGCAGTGGTTGTTTGTTTGATTGGAGGTTATTGTTAGTCAGCAACAGCACAAAACGAGCATATTTCAGCAGCATCTTATTGAGAAAAAGTTCAAACGTAGTGCAGAGCTGGCCATTCACTTGTCATTACCCCCTCCCCCTTCCCCCCTTCCTCGTCGATATTCAAATATGAATTACTAAGAAACGGTAGTGACACAAAAAGAGTTTTTTCAGCATATATATCAGCACAAAACAGTCACATTTCATTACTTTCAGAGAAAATTCAATTTTCATTTGGGAGGGGGGGGGGGGGGGGGGGAAGAAATTTACTGTACCTTGATTATAGGAATAATGACGTATATGTTTTCAGACATTCACACCTTCTCCTCATATCTATTTTCTGATGTTTAAATAACTGTAATTGTGTAATAACGTACATATTTCAATACAAATAATTTCAATGTCACCTTCGGCAGAGAATGTAATTATTTTTTCAGGTGACAACGTTGACCTTACTACTACAATAATATTAATTTGTATGATAATAAAGTTAAACAAGATTTATTTTGAATCAATAAGTCAAGCTTCTATTTTCTATAGAACAATGAATGTTGTTGGTAGGCCTCACTTCCAGTCACCTTATTGTTCTAGATGACAGAACATTTATCCATGGCCGACATTGTATTGTGTTTCCACAAAATATGTTTTCTCGTTGACTAGATCTATGGATCAGGTGCAAAGTGAACCAAAACAAGAAGCAAATCATCATGATGCTAAAGGAAAAGTTAAGTAAAGGAAGAGAGTCGGATTTACATTAATTATTTTTTTTTTTCAAGCAAGATTTAACTTATGCGGGCTTTGCACTTACAAAATATCATTCCTGAATTTCTAAATTTTATATCAAAACTCTATATCAAATTATTTATCACTATTCCTTCAATATGTTTATAATTGTTTACTTTTGATTTTATTATTTGTCTATTTGTTCGTTTGTACTTTTCTGTCTACTACCTGTATGCAATTGTTGTAGTACTTGATATGTAAGCGTTGAGTGTGAATAACATGGTTTCAAAATGAAATGAAATTACTAAAAATCAGGTATACCATTGAAATTTATCAAAATAAATTAATTAATACATTTCAAGAGTATACCTGATTTTTAGTAATAACTTTTCCTTCAGTATTATGATGATTTGCTTCTTGTTTTGGTTCACTTTGCACCTGATTTATAGATCTAGTCAACGAGAAAACATATTTTGTGGAAACACAATACAATGTCGGCCATGGATAAATGTTGTCATCTAGAACAATCAGGAGACTGGAAGTGAGGCCTACCAACAACATTCATTGTTCTATAGATAATAGAAGCTTGACTTATTGATTCAAAATAAATCTTGTTTGACTTTATTATCACAAAAATTAATATTATTGTAGGAGTAAGGTCAACGTTGTCACCTGAAAAAATAATTACATTCTCTGCCGAAGGTGACATTGGAATTATTTGTATTGGAATGTGTACGTTATTACACAATTACATTTATTTAAACTTCAGAAAATAGATATGAGTATAAGGTGTGAATATCTGAAAACATATACGTCATTATTCCTATAATCAAGGTACAGTAACTCTCTCCCCCCCCCCCCCACACACAATTGGAAATTGAATTTTCTCTGAAAGTAATTAAATGTGACTGTTTTTTTTGCTGATATATACTGCCAAAAACTCGTTTTTTGTCTCTACCGTTTCTTAGTAATTTGGATTTGAATATTGAGGGGTGAAGAGGGGGGGGGGGGTATAATGACAAGTAAATGGCCAGCCATCCACTACGTCTGAAATTTTTCTCAATAAGATGTTACTAGAATATGCTCGTTTTGTGCTGAATTTTGTTGTACAAAATTCGTTTTGTGATGCTATGTTCCCAAGTGATTGCACAATCAGTGCGTTTGTGAGTAAGTGGGTTGGGGCGGGGCGGGGGGGGACCTATGAAACATTCGATGGAACTGTGGGGAGGTAACAATTCATGAAGAAAAGAAACCAAACCTTTCATTTTAACTTCTGTACAGGCTGCGATATCAGAAGTAGAGTTTTAAGACGGTTGGTTTCAACTACAGCTGTTAGTTTTTAGTACAGTCGGTCGATTTTCAGGAGAGTCGCGTTTTAGGACAATTGAGTTTTTTTGTAATTAACTCATCCTCGTTCAAAGAGATGAATCATCAGACAATTCACACCAGGCCTATTCAATATGTCAATCTATATCGAGGCATCTTACTAACCATTCCTTTAACATTGACTGAAAAAAAAACTGAAAAATGTAATAACTTGTTCCCATAAATCATCATGTACTACATTTTTGCCACATGGAATTGTTAAGGGGGTTGATTGAATTAGATTCCTAATGAATTGACACTTCAAATTATAATTATTGATCGAGTTGTTGGAAATCTCAGTGATTCTTCTTACTCACACATTATAGTGTCGTAGCTCATATCGGCAGGAGAGGACCTAGATGTCGACGAGCCATAAAACCTGAATACTAATTAATTGATTGATCAATTATTCAATTATTGATTAATTATTATTATTGATTAAAGATAAATATTTTTGAAGAAATTCGAAAAGTCTTTGAACAGAAGTTTTACAGATGAATTCAAATTTCTATCCGATATTAACACCACAGTGATATACGTCAATACAGTTTCACATAAACTAGACCAAGAGTTGAGAAGAAACAATTGAAATTTCAAAATTCTGAATGTAAAACATGAATGGACTTTTTTATTATTGTCACCCTCTCAATGCTCTGTAACGTTACGTATTATGAGCCTGAATGAATGAATTAATTAATTAATGAATTAAATAATGAATAGACGAAAAAATCAATTGATCAATTAATGAATGAATGAACTCATAATTGATCAAATAATTGATTAATTAAAAAAGTAATTATTCAATTATTTGATGAATTAATCCATCAATTGGTCCATTCATTCATTCATTAATTGATTAATTGATTATTTCGTCAATTCATTCTTTCATTCATTCATTCATTCATTCATTCATTCATTCATTCATTCATTTATTCATTCATTCATTCAGACTCATAATACGTAACGTTACAGAGCATCGAGAGGATGACAATAATAAAAAAGTCCATTCATGTTTTACATTCAGAATTTTGAAATTTCAATTGTTTCTTTTCAACTCTTGGTCCAGTTTATGTGAAACTGTATTGACGTATATCACTGTGGTGTTTATATTAGATAGAAATTTGAATTCATCTGAAAAACTTCTGTTCAAAGACTTTTCGAATTTCTTCAAAAATATTTTTCTCTGAGAAGGATCAGGAACAAAAACTATGAGCCTACAGATCTGAGATTTATGATTCTGCGTCTCCACCAAAAGTTCCAGGTTGATCAAACA
>OZ023327.1:60472194-60499694 GCA_964007535.1 Brachyptera risi | reverse complement strand
ATCGTTGGTAGCTGCAATCTATGAAACATGGCAAATTAGAAAAACTGTTACAAATTAATTGAGCTAATCAGCCATTTTCTTCCAGCAAACACGAATAATATCCTCTCGCTAACCTAATCAAGTCAATTAAGTCATACTGTATTGAAGAGTATCTACTATTTGATGAACAATAAATTTGGAGCGAACAGAACATAAATGAAATCACAGTATTTTGTATATATCAAGAATATTCATCCACTTGCATACTAATGATGAACTTCAATTCACTCTTATCCCACCTCATCGTCATTCATACCTATCAACTGATAAACCATCGTGATGGAAGGTTATTGTTTCCCACATGTTCGAAGAGATTCCATCAAATTATGTACAAAATATTACTACCGGTAGCATATATGTTCTAGAAACATGAACACGATGGTTGGAAATTGTCTGGTCAGCAGTTTTCTTCCTAATTGTTATATAGAAATTGAATCACAATATGAAAGTATTGCATTCACTTCCCACCATTGTATATGTATAAGGTCAGATTTTGTCCACGCAAGTACACATTGTAATTTCGATTATCAATTGAAATTATTTGTTTGATGCTGATTGATTACTCTTCGATTATCATTCTAGTTCTATGCAATGTGTCATTTCAACGAGAATGATTAGACATGTTTTTGCTCTCAAATTATACCATGAATCAGCTCATAGGTACACAATCAAATGATACCATGCTTTTGTTATCATTCTCTTCTTTTCTCTCTATTCATCTACAAAATGAGTATTATTTTGATTCAAACTACACTCTTTCCACACACCAGAATACCATAACTGCTCACCTTCAATAGTGCAAATGTTCATTCTCAAGACAATATCTTATTTCTAATTTTAAATTATTGCATTGATTCAATTTTTCATTCTACTGTATAATTATCTCATTCTGCACTATGAATTAGGCACACTATCTGAACACTTATATGATTTCGATAAGATAGATTTATATATTGATTACGTTCATTTAACTATAATGATTCTGTCATTCAAGAATATCACTTATGTTTTGTATCAAGCTACGTACCAAACAAATCGAATAAATTCAAATCAGGATAAACAAAACACAATCATGAATGAATCATCATTTCAGTAATTGAAATTCATCAATATTTTTTGTATTTGAAGTGCCTAGTCTTAAAATTGCCAGTATCGATCGTTAGTACTTTGTTAACACATGTTAGTTCTATAAACTACCCAAGCTCCACACTGGTTCCGTCATAATATATATATATATATATATATATATATATATATATATATATATATATATATATATATATATATATGAATATATATATATATATATATATATATATATATATATATATATATATATATATATATATATATATATGTATATATATATATGAATATATATACATATATATATATATATATATATATATATATATATATATATATATATATATATATATATATATATATATATATACATATATATATATATATATATATATATATATATATATATATATATATATATATATATATATATATATATATATATATATATATATATATATATACATATATATATATATATATATATATATATATATATATATATATATATATATATATATATATATATATATATATATATATATATATATATATATATATATATATATATATATATTTAATATATATATATATATAATATATTTGAATATATATATATATATATATTTATGAATATGTACATACATATTCGTTTGAGATTAACTGTTTTCAGTGGAATGGAAGAGTTTTGTTGAATGAAACTGGAAACTCTTCAGGTCATGGTTGGGTATTAACATAGAATGGTATCACAATTCAATCACTTCAAAAAATGGTTTTTGATACATACAAAATCTTGACATGATATTTTAATGTGTCATAATATATTTGTATTACAAAATATTTTGATATTCAGGTTCATTAAATATGTTCTCATACTGTTAGATATTTGGTTTCAATAAATTATTATTTTAATGGATTAAATACTTCATACGGATGATTTTCTTAGTTTGACCAGACTCAAATTGAACTTATAACTTGAACTTGATTAGCATCATGAGTACAACATGAGATGGTTTCGTTCATCGAACTCACCTCTTGTATCAGATAGATGTATGTTTGCAGCAGACATACATAATGCTGTTGTTGCCAGTGATCTGAACTTTGAATGGAGGGATACAAATCTAGATGCAATATTACATTACTTATTATCTACAACTAATTCAAATTTGGTTTGTTGAATTATTATATATGTATAATTGAATTACATAATTTATGCATATGGTATCAATAAAATTCCCATCACTATGGGGATATTTGAGCATCGTATTATTTTTCCTTGATCAAGATTGATTAATTGGCTAATAACGAATCATTTGCCCATTTTGAAACATTGTATACAACTCTTGAATAAGAAGATACACTAGGCCTACTAACTCATCGACATTTATCCAGTTCTTCTAATATTCACAATGTTGTTTCATCGGAATTAGGTTGAACGTTTGCAAATACGTACTACATACACGTTTTCCAACTATTTATTGCATGGAAACTGTACACCAATTCTTGGACAGCACACGCACTTCTCTTGAAATGACAAGTTCTTACGTTTTATCAAAAGTCACCAACGAACGTTAACATTTTTCCTGGAAAACGTTATATTTTGTCAAACAGAGATTACATTTGAAGTAAGTCTACGAATTTGTCACATCACTTTATAACACTTCGTGAAAGTTTTGCTGCTTTTTTTGTTGCGTCTAAAATCTAATTTGTTGAAACAAAATGAAGATCAAACAAAAATCTTTCACTTGGATTCGGAAGAAACTCTTAATCATTATTGTTGACCTTGTGCTGTTCTTCCTTAGCACGGGATCATGTCATGGCGTAGAACTATCTCAATTCGTTCATAATCTTAACTTAGGATTACAATTGTACCTATAATATGTCTCGAGAAATCCTCAAGGAGATGAAACAAAATATAGCATTACAAATTGACTGATTTTATTAAAAATAGATCAGCGGTCATCAAGCCAGGTCTATTTCAGAATTTGGATTGATTGTCATTCATCCGTGAGTAGCCGAACTGAATTCTTAAATTATTAACTCATGTTTTCAATTGAAAATATAACTTCCAATTTAACATGTGGAAAGACAGTAGAATTATTAATTCTAAACAGTTCTTCTGATTAGGAAACGTATTCTCTTATTATATTCAGAAAATCTCAAAGTGAACTATTATCATTATTGATTATTGACACTATATTATCATCAATATATCATTAATAATACATGAAAAAGCAATATTTGAATACTCATCGAGGGACTGATTGAAAAGAATTCAATAACCTAATAAATTAAGAGTGGGTTGTCCATTATGTACATGAATATTATGAGAGGGGAAGGGGGGGGGGGAGGGGGCAATGCATGGTTAGAAGGTAACCGCTATAACCCCATCATCACTGAATGAAAATAAATTAAAACCCGTCTGATTCCCAACATGTCATTAATAATATAATCTGAAGAACATTTTCTCACACTCGGTTGCATGTTCTGCAATAGAGCTCATCGTTGTTTGATTATACAGCTTATGTGTTCTGCGGGAAGTAGCACTCACTCCACTAGTCGGGTTCAGAAGTGAAAGAGAGATCTCTTGACTTTGTTTCTGCTCATTCATTCTCACGTGCTCCCACGTTCTTTCTTTAGTTCAATGTCGGCTCCTCTGACAGCGGCAACAATATCTTCGTCGATTTGCGAATCGCCGGGTGAAACTACTTCTTTTCGGGGGTTGAGTAATTCAGCAAGAGTACGGAGGAATTTTTCAGAATGCTTTGGAGTCGATGGTATTAGAGTTGTTGGTCGTATCGCGTCATAGCCAGTCCATTTTCGTCGATTCGTTGTAGCCGTTGTGGGCACAGTCACTACCACCTTAACAAAAAGTGATACAAAAATGTGTTATATTATTAATACAAATTTGAGAATGCTATTCATGAGATGAACCAGATTATCATTCAACTATAGTATTATTTTACAGGAAATAACCAATTTCCGAAATGGTTCGAATTTTACTTCCAACCATCAAACCAAAAATATTCAATCATAACACAATCAATGCAATATGATAATGTCTTGACATGGTGAAATAGTTCCATTTGAATTCATCAGAAATATATTCCGAAATTCACGCAACAAATAAATATCGAGTAAAAAGAAATACCAACATTCATTTTTCGGAAATTCATCTGTTGGATATATTTCAACTAGGCATATATATTAATGAATCTAATGATATTTAAATTTAAAACTATTCATTCATACTCTTCAATCATTTATCGGTACGTGCACTATTATGATGTTTCAACCTTCAATTACCTGCTGAATCTGTGTTAGCTTTGCATCTGAATCTTTGCATGTGCAACCTTTGTCATATTCCAGAATAGTATTTGTATTCCTAGTGTGCGATATACTCTACGAAATGAGTAATCTAACCTCAGGGCTTCAACTTCGAAAATGTGCACGTTATTTTTAATTCAAATCACCTCTTGACTACAGAATGTTTGATAAGTGAAATATGTATGTGATAACATCGACTCAAGATAACATCGATATGCACTGGCCTCGAAACTATTAAGTCTGGTCACTCACTCCCATCTTTATGCAAAAAAAAAATGAAAATGTTTCATGAGAACATATTTATTAGAGAGGTCAGCGAAGTTTGAGGAGGCCAAGAGGAAGATGGCTCCCCAAAGACTTAGGAAGGAAGAAGAAGAAGAAGATATTTATTATCATACTTCATGACTCCAAGACCACTTGATGATAATTAATGAAGAGGTGTCATTATTGTGTTCAAAGTAAAAATTCACAATATTCCAAAGAAATTATCGAAGATGATTGTCTTTGAATTATTGTCATGAGTTTTCCGAATCTCCAACTAATTTTCCTCAAAAATGATTCAGCCAATTTTTCTTCAAAATTTCAACGTTGTAAGTTAGATGTTCTCGTGCCCACAAATTGGATCGAGATAATCAATCAAACTTGCGACCGGTGCAGTGCGTACATAAGAACATAAAATATGAAGAGGAAGTGCCATAAATGTCCTTAAGAAGGTCATCGCTAAAGGTCGCCTTGAGAATCTTGCTACCCATATTTTGAACAACATCACACACGGAATGTACATTTTCATGCAATATAATGTAGGTATAAGTGTAACTATGATGTGGACTTTGGCCATTTTTTGTTATTCTAAATCCAGTATCAAGAAAAGGTTGCTTTCAGTTACATATGCCAAATATATTTGTATTGTAACATCTATTCAGTGCATAAACAGATAGTGTAGGCCTATACCTTGGAGAATTATTTTTTCATGAGATGATCATAATATTTTGATAGTCACCATTACTGATGATGATTATTAACTCGATTTCTTGAGACTATATCAAGTGAGTTTCTTGAGCTTGAATTATCAAGAGCACATATGGATTACCAAATGCACTTATATCGTTCTCATCATTTCAAAATTTATCGTTTAGTAAATGGTGCACAGATGCAAATATACAGAAGTAAATGGTGCAGGAGTGGAAGTCTCTTTGTTACCTGGTCAAACCAGTCGACCATGTTATATTGCATGGGATTTAACAGGTATAAAAAGACAGAAACAGACTTTTACCTATGCTTCAAGCTCTACAACAATGACAATTCCCAGACTATTCACACTATGTAGAAATAGGAATAACTACTTCAGACATATAAATATATTTTGAATAAAATAATTCAATGTTTTGAAAGGTTGACACTCGACTCAAAACTTTGAATGGTGAAAATCATAATAATGATGATAAAATTGATAATAATAATAAAAATAATGAAAATGGTAATGATAATAATAGCTTCGATATGAATTAGAACAAGTTTCGAGTTTCAACGATAATTATTGTAGGATTCTCACTTATATCAAGCATTTCTAATACATTTGTCTCAAAACTATATGAATGGAACCATTTATTTCACTTTGGAATTCACTTTTATGCATGCTTACTACTGAACTAGTTGCATTAAAATACATAAATATGCGTCAGAAATAGTATTTCTCATCAAACAGCTCGTGAATAGTCTGGACAGCAGAAATGTTTGTTTACTTTTGAATGTCCGGTGATTGTGTGTACTTTGGGATGAGTGCTCTTCTGGGTGTGAGGTGGACTCTCTGTACTGCCATGATGATTGGTGAACGCAGGTGTTGTCGCTGTCACGTTGATGACTCGCGATGTTGACATACGATGATCTGGAACAGAAGAAATCAATTCACTCAAGTATATATATATATATATATATATATATATATATATATATATATATATATATATATATATATATATATATATATATATATATTCATATATATGTGTGAAAATTATCTTTTCTCTTATTATATTGTTTGTGTTTGCTAAACGACTAGACTATCTGAGAACATTAACTGTGTGATAATGATGATATGAAAATATTGATTATCAATTCAGTATGTAGCAGAATGAAATGTTCTCCGATATATTTCTGAATGTTATGGGCGAATCGAAATTATTTGGGGAAATCTGAATTTCAATAGTACTGAAATGAAGATCTCTTCAAAAACATCGAGATGATAGGGTGAAATGAAAAATACTCGAGTGAAGAGTTATCAAGATACTCTTCTTGAAGAGGAACAATTGATTCAAGATTTTGGAAAAATATTCTCTCATATAAACCAGCAAGAGTAACAAAATATTATCTCACTTTTCTCATTCATGAACACTAGACAATATTGAGTGTCTGTAACTTGTGTTTTCCTACTTGAAATGATAAGAGAGAAGTCAATTATACGTAAATAGTTCACTAATCTCACTTACAATTTTTTGTGTCGATCTTTTTCACGAGATTGTCTTCCAATGATGTGTTGGTATCAGATTGGGATGGTGTGAACCCTCGTTGTTGAGACACACCTGGTGTTGGACGGATCAGAAAACGAGGAGAGTTGAACGAGAAGGATTTTGCCTCTTTTTGTGAGACAGCGCCATTTCTGAACGGAAAAGCATCTCCTAACTTGACAGTTGAATCAGAAGAGCTATGCAAGTTCGATCTTGGCGTATTGAATGATCGAGAAGTGACTTGAGGGATTGCACGTGTGTATTGCCTTGTTGGTGCTGGAGTCGTTTCAGGAAGCCAACTTGAAATAGGAGTCACTACGTAGACTTTTTCATTCGTAATTGGTGAAATGGACACTTGTAACCTTCCCCATTTCGGTGAGGTGAGTGTTGGCGAAGCAGTAGTACCCACAGTTAGACGAGTAGTTTCTTTGATGAGTGATGTAACTGCTGCAGATACTATTAGATTTGAATCCAGTGTTCCCCAGTTGTTAAAAAGCTTATCACTGACTCCTGTTTTATTTGCCAATTCAGTGTGAGTTACATTTATAATTGGAAAACTCTTTGTCACTTTTTCAGATGTGTGTTTATCTGGATAGGATTTTCTTGTATGTACAAAACTGCTAGCAACTTCATGGTCGAAATAAGGTGTCACAGACCCTTTAAGTCCTAATTGTTTGATTTTTGGAACAGCGGTCGCGACCATGTTCTCACTACTTCCATCATCGAAAGTGGATGGCGTTGTTGTTAAATATGCATCAGGAATCTTTTTCGATGGCACAAGCAGATGTAGCAGCGATGTCGTACCCTTTCGTTCATCGTCTCTAGATTTTTCGGAGCCTTTGCCATTTGAGAACTCTAGAGCTGTCCATTTGTCGATATTCTTTTGCAATCGCAGCATCAAAGATTCATTGGACTCACCGGCATTTGCCTCTCCCTTCAATAACGCTCGTATATTAGGTGCGAATATATGTTGTATTGTGTTAACAGTGTGGGTTCCTACAGGACGCGGTGTTTGTGCTATCGTTGCTGTTACAGTTCTGGACTCTTCATGCTGATGGTAATCTTCTTCATATCTGTTATGCACATTATTGCCAAGTGGATTTCTCACTTCATCAGATTCAGTAATGCATTTATGCCACTGTAGTTGTCCTATATACGATGCATCAGCAAGAATTTTGGAACAATTTGATGGAGCTGGAACTCTCCTTGCCTGATTAGAAGAAGGGTTAGCTTCATTTTCCGATAATGGATGCCATCCAGTGTGGTCCAAAGTAGGTTTGTTTTGTCTCTCAAATTCGAACTGCATCAACTGTTTACTTGATGTGTATGGTACGATCACTTGGATCTGTTTTGGTTTCTTATTTGTTTGATATGGCCGTGATGAAAGAGGAGGTGGTGGAAGCATACCCGAAGTGTCGAATGTAGCCACGGCCTGACTGTCAGGAATAATAAATGCGTTTTGTGAGCTCGAATCAGCACCCCATGTGGTTTGGATGCTATTTTTCGATGTGCTAACGGAGCTCAAGGACGTCGTTTCCGATGGAGCGTATGTCACATAATTCGATTTTTGATCTTCTCTTGGGGGATTTAAGAATGGAACAGGTGTTTCTGGATGGTCGATGACAAATGGTCGTTGATTGAATTTTGATTCGTCGTGTAATACATCTACGGGTGGGGGAGGAGGTGGTGGATGATGGAAGCTGTCTTTGAATAGGGATGGAGAAGAAGATGACAACGTATTTTGAGAACTTGAATGTGACGGAAAAGATATATGACTAGGTATTTGGTGATAATTGTTTGTGAATGGTGCACTCGGAGGAAGTTGTTGCGTGAATATATTCAAATTGTTTATATTGTGTATCAATGACGTACCTTGCTTTTGTGTTTGTACCGATGGTGCAAAGTCGAATATTGTTGTACCCGTGTGATATTCTCCAGTATTGTCCAGTCCTTGCTCTTTTATGATATTGAAATCTGACACTTTTCCAGTGAACCGTGTTTTGTGCTCACCTGTAAAGTCCAGATCTGGTTTATTTTTCGAAGAGTCAAGTGCCTTCACATCTACTGGCACCTTCGTGTTTTGCTTGAATGAATTTGCTGTTTCTGTATCTGTTCCTGATGGATGGTACTGCACTATGGGTCTTCCTTTGACAATTCTTCCATTCGACGTACTCACAACTTGCTGCACTTTTGTTGTAGCCTCTTTTTGATCTATCCCCTGACCGAAGTTCACTGTGATCGTTTCAACTTGTTTTGATGAGGTCCCATGGCTGTCACCAGAAGCAAATGAATGTTTATTATGTTCTTGATTGTGATTAGGTTTACCAAGAACAATGTCACCTTGACCAGGAGATGTTAAGTGATGATGGAATTGTGAATGTGAGTGATGACCATCACTACCCGTTGATCCCGTTTGTTGAGTCAGATCTATATATGGGGACTGAATTATTTCAAGCGGATATTCTACTGATGATATATAGTTAGCCACATTTACACTTTTCACTGCTTCCACCCCAGTTATAATGTGACCTTCATTTTGCCTTTGACTTGTATCAAGAGGCTTCACAGTGTTTATTTCATGCCCTGAAGAGAGTTGTGCTTGGTCGTGCGCTGTTGTTCCAAAAGGTTGTTTATTATCTGCTTCAGGAACGAGATGCACGGATGTATCATCACCAGTATTTTGCGTCGCCAATGGATGTGAATCTCCATTATCTCCTGTGGCAAAGTGATCATTGATGTTTACAGCAAGTTGATTATTATTTGAAGAATGGATTGACTGACCATATGAATCGGATGGTTTTCCATTTCCATCTGGATTAAAAGGAGGTCCACGCGCTACATTAGGTAGTAGAGGAGGGCCATATAATGGTGGAAACTCTGGTGAACCATACGAGGAACCGTATTCTTCCAACGGGAGTTGTTGTCCACTGTGTTGGTAGTCATGTCCACCATGGTTGAATCCGGGATTTTTTCCGTGAGATACCCCAGAAGAAGTGCTTGGAATTGGTACCCACGGTACTTTATTGCAAGGATTACAATCTCTTCCGTTATCTGAACCTGAAGGAGAAGTTATTTGGTGCTGTGATTTCAACCCCTGAAAGTTACCAGGAAACTGAGGGAGATTCAACGTTTTTGGAGGAGGTGGAGGACCATAGGCAGGCCTTGGGGGACCATAAAAATTCGATGGTCTCATTGGACCACGATGATTGTTTTGTTTAGGAGGTGGTCCATAGGTATTGAAAGATGCTCTTGGAGGAGAGTGGAAATTCGGTGGTGGAGGAAGACCAAAGTTAGCTTTTGAAGGACCATGAAATTGTTTCACTGGCCATTGCTGACTCTGCTGTGGAGGGGGGCCATCTTCTCCGTTATCGAAGAACCACCTAGCGACTCGTTGTACTAGAGATGGAGACGTTTCTTGATCATGTTGGCGATGGTTACGAGATGGCGTGTGTCGAGGTTTGATGGCGGACGTCGACAAGCCACCACCAGCTGGAGGTGGTGTCAGAAACTCGGGCAGTTGTCGCGATGAACGTAGTCTGGCGTGATTTGGTCGATGTCTCTCGGCTGCCAGTATCTCCACGGTCAGGCATACAATGACCACACTCAACCAGATCTGAAAAACAAAACAGGTTGAATAGTATGATCTCATATTTCATAAATCAATTATTCATGTCTACACGTTGTCTATATCATATACAAATATTGCGGTCAATTTGCTTTTCCAGAAGCGCGTGTCCTATCGAAGATAACCACAAACTGGTACACTAACAGTAACGGATGAATCCCAATACACTCCCGAATTTAATTCGCTTAAAAAATTAGGCGCATGCATGCTGCTATTATTATGTAATCTGTAGAAGCTGAAAAGACTTAAGGATGAAATCCTACACAAAATGATACAAATAGGCTCGTTGAACCTGTCATCGAAATTTGCTTGGCTAGAATTCATGTATTATACAAAAAAAAATCATACTACTCTGACAAAATATGAGTATAATTGAGACTTAGTGTTTCCTCTTTTCTTACATTTATTCTGTTGAAGTGAAAAGTGATTAAAATGGTGAAGTGAACTGAAATGTATTATTGAATAGTCTTATACTTTCATAATATTATGTCAAAATATATCTTATTGTAACAACCGAAACGTCCTCTGCTATTGGCACTTCTTTCTATAGATAATTTGGCCAGTCGAACATAAAACTCAAGATTCAAGCATTCAATAATCAATATAAATGAGGCCCCCGGTCCCTATGTATAGCAAGTGTGAAAGTAGGTAGGATAAAGTTGTAAAGCATTTGATTCGAACACAAAGCAATTCATGGAAGACAAGAAATGGAATTATTTAATACTGTATCATACTGTTTTTCACATGGCGTGCGATGTGAATTCACAACAATTAATTAAAATCTGAACGAAACCAAAAAGTGAGAAAATTGATGGAATTATATGTGGCATTTGAAGGAAGCAAAGTAAACTATAACTATTATCAGTCTAGCGGTGTATGGCCACGATCATACACCTGACGTGAAATGACGTAATTTTTTTTTAATCAAAATCGAAAACGACATAAAACCATTATTTCTCAATGAAGACGAAGGACGAACTTTTAGGATCATTTGAATGGGGAAAGGGGAATCTCATCACCCCAAAGAGATAGCTGAATATAATATACCTCATCCAACAAATTGTAAAAGTCTTAGTGATAAGTCAGGGATGATTATCAACTGAAAAGCTGTGTTGGGGGGAAGTTTTCAAAATGTATTCCATAAATATGAATGATCTCAGTTATCAAACTGTGAAGCCTTTGGCCATTCATATTCTGGCGGTCACAAATTGTGTTTGTAGGAAGAGAAGAAGTTGCAGGAGGTATGAGTTGTGAAGAGGAAGAAAAAGAAGAGGGGGGAGTAGATGCGAGTCTCGGAAATGGCAGCAACCGAGAGTTGAGAAGGCTGCCCTAGTAATACGGTGGAAACACCCCCTGGCCCAACTAAGTTGGTTATCTGGGTTCAGAGAGAAAATAATGAATTTGTAGCAAGAAGCGAAGCATTCCCATATTTTTCTGAAGAAATATGGGTTTTAATTCTGCTGAGGGTTTTCGTATAAAAACAAACAAACACGAAACATAAATTATATTGAATAAGCGTATACATCTGGTTCGCCTTTCATTCCTGTTCTCATCATAGCAATTCCTATTATCACTTCTTAGCCTTTTCAATCAACAAGGTTCTAGGATCACAATCGTGTGCTCATTTGGTTTGTATGTAATATCTACTTAGTATGATTTGATACAAAACAACTAGAAACATTTTCATACTTCATCTTCAAAAACATACCATGATCCGCCTTTATGATTTCAACATAAACGATTCATTCAAATCAAATTGCAATTGTAGTCAAACTGCCGCCAATTACTGAATGAAAAGTTTCGAATTGACCACGACAATGATATGAAAGCTAATCGCGGTGGTGAATCGAGTATGTGCACTTCTCTTGCGGTGAGGATCTTTTCAATCGCATTGCGATGTAGCTGACATTCGCAAACCGTACAAAAAACCTCGAACGAATGATGTTAGCATGTACACATTATTCAATATACCTTTATTCTCCTGACTTTCTCTAACAGACTATGCAGAATATAGAACTGTTCCTGATTCTTTCTTGTTGAGCTGAAGTTCATGAAGATACACACAGTTATATTTCAATCAGTTTACTTTTATTCCACACAAAAACATGATGCATAAAAAATAACATTCAGTTGAGTGAAGCTTACGTGAGCAAAAATCCTTGTGTACAGGCTAACAGAAAAGAGCAATAATGAAAACAAATTCAAGCAGCCGAAAGTTTTACTGTTTAATGACGATAATTATAGGGCCTATTTATTAGGGTTGATTATAAATTTTGTACTTTGTCTTTTTGAGGGATAATAGAGTGAAAAAAACTCTGTGTAAAAAATTCAATAACTTCAAATGATTAACAATTCCAGAATTCCCATTGATTGAAACAAAAATTTTGATCTGAATGGATTGTCCATTGAGTGGTGAATGATTCGAATTATTATATACATTGTTTATTTTGCGGATTTCAATGATAGCTTGATCATATATTTTCAACTTGATGTAATAAATATGTTGTTTCCACCATTTGTTTTCCGAGGCATTTTTGAATAAAGAATTATATCGAGAGAGCGACTTCTTGTTTTATATATTGAAGATGACGTGACTTGATTGAATACGTACTGAACATTCAAAAAACATGGATGAGTGCATCTCTTATGAATAGTTTTCTCACCTCTAGCACCTGGGTACACTGAAATATCAGTTGAAATTGTTTGAAATGATTTTCAGAAATATATTATAATGGTTATTATCGGCTCGATATCTGATTTATTGGCTCCCCAAAATCATCCGAAAATGCCATAATTTTAACTGCTTGCCCCAGAGCTTCATGGAGGATAATAATAAAGTTTCTATTTTGCGAATTATCCGAGTTTATAAAATATATATAGAATTGTTCTCAATTTATCTACGATCTTGGCTAGACATGCTGATTCCATCGAGATGTTTGTCGACAATAATACCTGAATATTCAGCATAGTCATTACCTTTCAATTCAAGACAGTGACAGACGCATTGCATAGTACCATTATAATAATGTGATTTCAAACTTTCAGCTAGATCTGGATGCGTTCCACATCTATTGTGAAAAGTAGATACCTAGGCCTATATCGTTGTTGTATTATATAATGTTGGGAGATTATATTTAACCACTCACACACGATCCAGCATTCTATTCTCGTTTTCAAAAACTAGATTTCAATTTGAATCCGAAAAAATCAAAACGGTATCATCAGCCAATAGCTTGTGAAAACTGTAAATCATAATTAATATAGAAAGTGGTCCTGGACTGAAATGGACCAATACTTACACCTTCATATGTGGAAGTACAGGGCGTCAGTGCAATGTAGTGTACTTGAGAAGTAATGCGGAAAATAAGTGAAGTGTGAACAATTGATGTATATCGTAATTATCAAACCATGACCAGCTACTATAAGGTTATTTTGTGATTAAAGTGATATCACATATATAGAGGTGAAATTCCAAATGCATTTTCTGTGTACTTTATCTAGACGTTGATTTTTTCTCCACGAAGTTTTTGTCTACTTCAAATGATCACTTTCAAATAGTTAATTATCACTCAAATGCTCGTATGATTATTGATTTCTCATTTCAAATCAATTAATTATTCTTATAATCATATTTTATTATATCTGTGTGCAGCTCATAGCGGTCAATGTGAGGTACTTTCCATGACCTATACTGAAGATTCACAATGAGGTTATGATTATGGATGAGATGACAAAATCTGTCTTGTCCCTTTTCTCAGAAATCTTTCATATCTCTTATCACTGAAGGAAATCAAAATCCTCAGTCAGACTGGATGCCCAACACCGAGCTCCACTGTTTGCAGTTAGTGAAATCATATTCAAATCACAAAGTATAGATAAAAATTCATTACTTTGCGTAACATACGCTTGATCCGTTTTCCAAAGATATGCATATATTTTTTACACTTTTTTTGCACTTTTTTCTACATTCTTTCACCGAAAGTTTGTAGTATGATCAAATTAGATATACACGTGTTTTAATTCAATATTTTACGGACGAGAACAATATTTTCTATTCAAATATGGAATACATTATCCAAATCAATAAAATCTTCCAAAAGATTTCAACTTGAATAACACTTAGTACGTGCAGAAGAAATTTGACAAACATATACACTGACCCCCACTCATTCATTTCCACAGCTTCGAGTGAACTAGCTCTAAGCTCTCATGATTATTCTGCCACCAATTTACACATTTTCACTTTCTCAAACTGTAAATGCAGAGGCAAAAAAAAGTAATTACGCTTCAGAATCAGCAATAAATCAAACTTCCGCCATAATTCATGTGCTCTCCAAACATGTCTCTCATTTCTGTATCCAACATTTCAAAACTATTGAATATATTGGCCAAATGATGAACATAATGCATGGTATGCTCACAAATGCGCGTGCGCATCAATGATTTCAGAGAGAATAATTAACTATTAGTGCTCGAGAACAAAAATTACCATAATCACGATGTGAGACAAGGCCAAGGATTTTGGGGTCAAGATTAAGGTTCTCACCGTCAGATCAGAGGTGAAAATCATAAACAACACACAAAAATACTATAGAAATAAAATGCGTCTGGTAGAGTGGGTCAAATCCGAGTCTTGAAATCGCTCGTGATTTACACGAGACAATTCATAGAAATTTATCAAAAAATGCATGGCTCTTTGTTGTTTTGATTCAGGTCTGAGCGTTAATAATTATATATAGTTTGCTAGTAAAGGTCACGATTGATCACTGACCTTTTGAAGAATAATTAAAGAATAAAGGAGAATAGAGTGTGAATGATGAACATAATATTTTGAATCTTACTAATGACAATTTGATAAAGATTGATACTACATAATATTATGATTGGATTATGAAGATATTATTTCCATTATGGCATTATTCCATGAATTAGCAAAGAGTAACTATGAGCCCACTATCTGGGAATTAACTATTTATCTGTACATTTCAATATTGGACTACTATTGTCTCCTACTACCATGTCACTTTGGCATTTTGAAGGCCATTTGCGCCATTTTATTTTGAAATTTTACATCATCCATAAATTAATACCTGTAAAAGAATGTAATATGACTGATTTCCTGAGAACACTCTGAAATCAATTATTTTGACATTAAGAGTCGATTTGATTGCTTTGGATTTGCTTTGGATTTGCTTTGGATTTGATTTTTGATTTTTTTGATTCTTGATTTTTTTGGTATACAATTGTGAAAATATGGATTATTATTTTTATGGATGAAACAATTACGGTTGATTGATTAAAATATAAAGCTGGATCAATAAGTCGGTTGATTGAGTCAATATATGAACAAGTAAAGTAGCATCGTATTACTTTTCACGATACTCGATCCATCAAGACATATACTTCAGGCTTGGTTGGGATTCTGTAACATGTTGGTAAATTTTGTGCTATTTCACAGAACATCCTTGAAAGTGGGTATCAAATCATTCTTTTGTCCCGATGATTTCAGGACAAGTCAATTTCGGCATCGTTATGAATGTTGTCATTTGTCTTTTGTTTGTCCTAGATTATTTAAATAAGAGCAACCACACGACAGTTTAGTAATCGCTAGAGTATAGGCTATATCTCAAAGAAATGGTGAGATTTATGTAGTCCTGATTAAACCTATACAACCACTAAAAATAGAATGTATTAGAAGATTTTATTTTTGGTCACTTTTATTCAACTCCTTCATCAGGCTGTCGGAATTACCTTCATCCGGAATCCACTTTCCTCCTCTATGTTATCTGTTGTATGAAAAATAACGGGAAAAATAATTGTATTTTAATAACATCAATGACTATGAAATGTTTTTCTAAATCTAGATTCGACCGTACATAATTGCGAAAAGTTGAGATATGTATGATTCAATAATTATCTAATCTGACAAAAGTACTAGCTTCAAGTTTTCCAATTCATATTTAATGATAGGCTCGTTCAACTGTAGATTTTAAGTCATATATATATTCATTATTATTATTATCGTTATTATTATTATCTTTACAACGCAGTTCTACGATCTGCACTTGATAAATGGCTGAGAACTGGAGAGAGTGCCATACTGTCATTGTTCTGTCGGTTCCTTTTTTCCGCTCCAATCTAACCACACGAGCGTATGGTGTATATTTATTATTTATACACAATGTGTTTTCTTTTTCTCTCGTATTTTTACGTGCGGATGTGGGTGACTGTGTATCGTCATCTTAGCACCTCTTCAAGCTAATATAATATTAATATTATCTTCACACGGCCAGTTGTAAATGTTTGTGTGCCACTTATTTGATGCCATTTGGCTAGGTTGGAGGCATCTATCATATATAGTAGTGACTTATACAGGCAACTTGATAATGACGTGAATTTCTTTACAGTCAAAAATAGCATCTCATTACTAATGAGTGAGAGAGTGGAATAGGATAATATCATAAGTGGAAATGAATCAGAAAGTGACATTTTAATCGATGTAGCTTGATGAATCTGAATAATAATTGTACAATTAGTGTGGAAAAACTTGCAGTTGGTGATTTGACGGAAATAGAATATTGATTTCATGATAATTGTAGAGGTCTACACCTGTATCTCATCTCACTGAAACTATTCCTGAGTACTTCGAATGTGGTGATATTTTTCCTAATAGCTGTAAATGATGTCAAATACCAGAGAAGACATTATAATATCATGAAATGTACAATAAGTATCGCGGCCCTATTATCAAAAACTATTGACTAATACACTATACATTGCGTACACATTATTAGCTTACACTGTTCAATTTTTTCTCAGTGAAATAAGGCCACCATTTTTTGAAAATGTATCCATAGTCATACGTATTCTCAAATCGGATTGAAAGATATATGTTGTCCATGTGAACTTCGAATATATCGTGAACTGAATATACATTATACATATTAATATATATATATATATATATATATATATATATATATATATATATACATATATATATATATATATATATATATATATATATATATATATATTTATATATATATATATATATATATATATATATATATATATATATATATATGTATATGTATATATGTATATATATTTATATATATATATATATATATATATATATATATATATATATATATACATGGATATATAGTCTAACTTATATAACTTGAGAATCACTGGAAATGACAGTCTCATTGGGAAATTGGACCCCGGACCTTTTGCTTTATACGCAACTGTTTTTACCATCTGAGCCGAGAATATAGCGAAAGCACTGGAAGAAGATGCGTTCTACCAATTCAAGAACTCAGTCATCGCGTAATGCGCTATGAGCATCCACGACCAACTACAATTAATTGCAATCAATTTATCGTGGATATCTTGGTGACAGAGTTCTTGAATGACTAGAATGCATCTCTGAGAATCCACCTCTGTATGTATCATTGAACACACATTGATATCATTGAAAGATACCTGTCTAATCAAATCACGTCTCATGCAAGTTGCGTCTCAAGCAAAAGGTCCGGATCTTAATTTCCCGATGGAGCGGTATTTTACAGTGATAATAATATCCATGCTATCAATTTCATGGGCTTCAGTTCTGTCAGGTAGCCAGGTATTCACTGCAATATATATATATATATATATATATATATATATATATATATATATATATATATATATATATACATATATATATATATATATATATATATATATATATATATATATATATATATATATTTATATATATATATATATATATATTTATATATATATATATATATATATATATATATATATATATATATATATATATATATATATATATATTTGATATTCATAATATATATACAGGCGAGCTCTCAATCTTTCTCTCATATTTATAGGAGATAACAATGTTATCCATTTCATTTGTATGAAAGTATGATCTCAAGTTGATTCGATCTTACATTAAAATCTAGTGAATTCAAATTGTGAACCGCGGTTGCAGTACTTACGATTTACTATCATCATTATTACCATTATTTTTTCATTTTCTGATTCACAATACATTGTACATGAGTTTTAAATGTATTGTAGGGCCTACCGCTGGTGTTAAGAATAGAGCAAGCCCCGTAACAACATGTGCCTTACCACCAGCCAGAACCAAAATTACGACATTGACCACAATAAAATTCACATACTGAAATGATGAAATATAATATTCAGGAAATTGAAAATTGAAAGAGAATAACAAATTGCAGTAATACAATGAGAGAAAGAAAATATATACATATTATCATAGAATGGAAATAAAATGAAATGAAGAAAAGATAAATGTACACAATCATGTAGGGCCAACTTCATTTTCACGAAGGTAGTCGACTCTTGATAAGATTTCTAATTTGAAAATACCATCTTCTTGACAAAATTTTGACTCAATTCGATCGTAATGATTCATTGATCTATTGTAAAAGCCATTATATTATTGCTAAGTTCGAGTAGAAGGTGTTACCAGTGTATCAGCTACACTATTCAGCATAGTTGACGTGCTATTATTCACCATTAATCTATCACCTGGATCAATACAATCTTTTCTTTTTTTTTAATAACATTGAAACTTGATACGAAATCATTGTTCCCCAATCAATGCTATGGATGAAAGATAGGATCGTTTGGACGGGGCACCACAAGGGCGATCTTACCACCCCATTTTCATACAATCTACACGTAGTAACATTTTTTTTCAGAAAAAACGAATCTATTTCTTTAATAAAATTCTCCACTGACAATAATTCACACAAATTCATTCGATCCTCTTATGCAATCTCTTATGTTTGTTATAAACTTGATGGCCCGGTTTTGAATATTTTCAAGCTAAATAAGTTTACTTTTTGATGTCGGATGCCACGCAGGACATCCGTATAAAATCACAGCTCTAATAAGACATACTTATACTGATCTTGCCACTTCGGTAGCTCGGTCAGTTGAGGCACCGCTTCAGAAACAAGTCACCGGACGTGGGTTCAAATCCCGCATAAGGCATGTGTTTTTGTAAATGTCCTCTCACTAATTATCACTTAATACATTCATAATCACCAGCACATTCATACCCCGTATAACGTAGCTGTTGGTGGGGCCGTTAAGCAAACAATAATCATCATCATGTCTACTGTTCTTTTTTTACTACTGCATGGTCTATCATTGCGTACAGCTCTGGAAACAAACCCCAGTAGTTTGGCAGCCTTGTTTCTGACAATTTCTGTTGGTGAGTTTCATTTTAAATCGTTTGGAATCATCACGCAAAGTATCTTCATCTCATTATCTTGAGTAAAAACATCATCATTGATGGAATAATGATTATAATATGTGAACTTCTTCGACCGCGTGATGCACATATGATGGCATTTGGATACGTTCAATTTCATGTAATTCAGCTCACACCATATACCATATAGCTATGCTGATACATTGTAGCCTATACCACACTGCATGAATGAACCTTTTGAGATGTTGTGGATAATATGTGGTACATGATTGCATGGCTCTCGTATATGTAGATTCAAAGTCCGAATCTTCAACAACGGCTTGATTCTCGCTTTATTTCTCCGGGTTGCTTTTACCAGTTCGGCATACTTTCTGTTCAGCCGTTTATTGATATATTATCTCTCTCTCTAATTCCAAGAATGACTCTGCAACTATATAAAATTAACGTGTATATATATATATATATATATATATATATATATATATATATATATATATATATACACATATGCAATAGCCCCGTCAAAGAAGCAACACATTTGATTAGTTGGCCGATTTTAATTTCGGTGAAGAAAGTGTGATGATTCACCTTTGAACATAGTGAACGAGAATGAAATGTTATTAGATACAAGAAGAGAACAAGAGAGAGAAAATCATGATACCATTGAATATATTCTGTATGACATGCCCGTGTGAGATTAGGAACATTCACGAATGCAACGATGGAGAGGATAAAAATATGGGCCTACTCATTGAATAAATAGTGAAAGACTAAAAGAGAGGTCATGTGTGTGTGTGTGTGTGTGTGTGAGAGAGCAAAATCAAATTGGTATAGCCTCAAGATGTCACGAGTCAATCATTTCAACTTAAACGAGTTTCAATTATTGAAAAATCATCGTAAACCGTTCAGCCGAGTACTCACTGGTGATTACTGATGATTATCATCATCAGTTGCAATCACAGGTAGCTAGCACAGCATACGAGTCACTCTCGAGCTAGAAACTCGAGCCCATATTTCTGTCCCACTCTTTCTGCAATCGACAATCATATACAATTATGAAATTGTCGGTTTCGATGAAATACTAAACTACTTCCACATTTTCACACTTTTTGTTATAACAGATGGTACCGTGGGATTCAGCAGGGTAAAGTGATCGGAATTTCAAGTCATAGTTCCAGATTGAGTGGATATAAGCTGATCTTGTATTGAATAATTAGTTTACAAAACAAGATTATTGTTTCGCGTATCGATATAAATGAATATATATATATATATATATATATATATATATATATATATATATATATATATATATATATATATATATATATATATATATATATATATATAGATAGATAGATGGATAGATATAGATAGATATATATATATATATATATATATATACATATATATATATATATATATATATATATATATATATATATATATATATATATATATATATATATATATATATATATATAGATAGATATATTTTTTCTTTTTTTTTCTATATATACGATGATTCAGATGAACCACAGTTGCTATCTGGACTGGTTTTCAGGTGGATCAGTTTCCAGCTGGTTCAGTTTAAAATAATTGTACAATAATCAATCAGTTGGACCCGTGACAAAATGGTCCAGTTGCCAGGTGAACCAGTTGCATATACAATCCATCAAATAATATACTTGGTGGACAAGTTGTTCAGAGTGAAATGCTTTCTAGATACTCCAGTTGACGCATCCCCTGCCTGAATACTGAGTGAGGTTGGTCAAGTTTGAATGGAGATCCCTCATGTACAATCTGACATCTGCAGGACCCCTATTCCTGAGATAAATGAGATGTGAGAAAAATAAAAATGAGTGAGAAAACGATGATCTCAATTAAAATGGCCGATTTACCATCACCAATCGGCCATTTTGAGTGAGATAATCGTTTTCTCACATCTCATTCATCTCAAGAATAGGGGTCCGAAAGACTTGGTTTCTGATGCAATCATCATATCAAATTCTTTCTGTACGATCATAAAACTCTGGCCGTATTGTGTTGGTGTGGGTGTTCGTGTTGGTCTAGTGGTGTTGGTTTAGTGATGGTTTGTTGGTGTGCACATTCTACACAGATTCAAACAAATTAAGCCTAATACAAAATCCCATAATGTGGCCACTTGCCGGTAGGCCTATAAACAATAGATGATACACATTCAATCTATATTGACACGAATTGAGTGTTCACGGGAATCGATATATAGAAATATCAGTTTCTTGGTGATAACTTTTGAACGGTATAAGATATCAAAATTCTATTACGCGAGAAACACAGATGATTATAACAGCTTCAGGGTGATATAAGTTATAACTATTCAAGTCATGTCACATAACTGTGAAGCGTCGACAGCTAAAAAACACATTTTTCAGCTGTCGACGCTTGTAAGTTATGCGACATGACTTAAATAGTTTTAACTTATATTATCTCAAAGCTATTTTAATTACATGTGTTTCTCGCGTATTAGAATTCTGATATCTTATACCGTTTGAAAGTTATCACCAGAAAACTAATATTTCGCTAAATCGACTCCCGTCGACTCTTAATAAGAAACGTGAATGCATATATATGAAAATATCTTGTCCGGTTCCAGACTAAACTTGACCTAGGCTAGAACTCATTTATCATGTACGGATTCAATTATGAAGCAATTACGATTTATTGACGGACGTTATAAACTGGTCTCAACAAGTATCGCCAAAACATTCATACATCAGAATGAATTACTTATCCACTGTAACGCGGTGTTAGTAACATGAATGACAAGTACTTGATGATAAAATAATTACAATTATGAAAATAATAGAATATTCAAGTGTGTCAAATATATTATACTATCTTGAGAAAAATAAAGTATATGCACTATTGATAATCTAGCTCAAAATTTGATTTTCAAAATGTACCAGTAATATTGTGATGACGCAGTGAAATATTTCGGAACTTGATCAATGGTATTTTTCGTCCCTTCTTCACGAGTCAAAAGTCTCGACTGCTGAATGTCAACGTTCTTCCGCAATATAGATAATTCAATTCGGATCTGTTGAATTTTTTAAGAAAAACATGCTCAGTTTCGCATCATCCGCTTCACTGTACAGACTGGGATATTGTACCAACTTGATCTAATAATAATTTATCTGTGCTTATAACAGCACTCATGGTAAGACGGTTGGATTGTATGGTAGAATATCAGACTCACAATTAATTGGTCGTTCAAAATATAGAGTGTAATATTGTCGTTTACATCAATATTGTTTGATTCGTATATTTCCAACTACTGAAGAAAAATTTTGAATAAGTCAGTTGGTCAATGTTAATAACAGATCAATATAGAATATATAACGTCATTAAAATATAATTCGTATTATTATACATATACACACACGTCACCCTCAATCCTCAAAAGTACAGCATAACTTTTCCGAAAATCAGTTCGATTTAATAAGTAAATTAGAAAATGCAGTGGATGAATTTGATGTTGAAGAGAATTTGTTAGCATACATTTTTGCTACTACCCAATTATCTTAAATCACTATTTTTGTATTAATTTGAGTTATCATATTAAATATCGATATGCGAACAAGGTTTCAAATTTTTTAGGTTATCTGTCTGGCGAAAAAAAGTGAGTTGCTTACCATCATTCAAGAATGAATAGCGAATTTGAACACTTACTCAATGTTGGAATTTCGAAAAATAATAATTTTCGCTTCATGTATAACATTTGGGTCAACTTTTGTGAATGATATATTGGAATATTATTCGACTTTCCTTTTTATCACACTGCTTATATAAATTGACTGGATTGGGACAGAGATGGATTTTGAGTTTCGGTGACACACTTTGTATAATATACGGAACGTTGATCTATTTTTGAATATTTTCTTAGAATTACAGACAAGTTTATGTTATAATTGAAATAATTTAGAGAGTTAATTCAAGCTGCTAATGATTTTTTTTTCACGGTATCTGGATGGATAGATCAAAATATTTCTTGATTTTGAAGATATAACAATAAAAATGTATTGATACGCACACACGACATGTACCAGTTTCATAATATTGGTCGATCATTGCGGCTCACTTACAGTTTCAATAAAGCAAAATGAAAAAAATACCAGTTTTTGATGATAGCATCACTATTCACTGATTTATTAGTGCAGAAGGTTGACGCGTGGATACATGATTAGTGGTATAGTGTTGCTGAGATATAGGTATTTGCACTAATTCTTGTACTTTTATCAGTTGTTAATAAACTAGCCTCATTTGAACGAGAACACCTGGAATGCAGCCAAGAAGCTTACACACATACAAACACACTTCTAGTTGGCTGTAGCTGTGTTGGCAGGCAAGACACTTAAAAGATCTACTCGACTTACTAAACGACATGCCATTAACCACAACACTTTCATTCAAACACGTGTTGATTTTTAACCATCATATTTTTTATTTATCAAACCTGAATACAAGCTTTTCAAGAACTATGAGTTCGATCCTCCACAAATATTCTGTATCTCCATAATATCGTTTATTTTGTATTAATACAAATGCTTTTCTTGGAGTGAAGTGAAACGAAACGCGATCGTCTACACCTCTGCAAAATATAGAGAAATTGTCTCTCTTAGATGACACCTACACTGGAGCAAATACAATTATTCCATCACTTAAACTAGGTGAACGTCCTCAGTGCCTCTCTATGGATCAGAAAGAATAAGTCAAAATATCACTTTTCATTCGAAGTCAATTTTCGACCACACGTAATCAGTCCCTTATCATTTCTATAGTTTACTGAAATTGAATTTGATTTTTATAATTTTTGAATATCTTCATATTTCATCTCAGAATCAGGATTTTATATATTCAATGATCACTCTATAATCACTCTGGCAACCGATCTTCCCCACTTTCCTCTTCTACAAAATATAATATCATGTGAATGAAAATTAACAGAACAATGCGAATAATGAACTGGTCGCAACCTTTTCTTTCAGAAATCGTATGAGAACTTGTAAAAGAGCTGGAAGCTTCTCAAAATATCAACGACATATTACCAACATGTGTGCGATTCATAATTATTAGATTTCGAAAATACATTTTACTGTATTCATATTCAACTTAATAATCGATTTTGAAAAAGAGAAGGAAATGTTGTTGCCTGTTTCTGCTTCCCATGTAACAATATCTATCCTGTATATGAAAAGAAGGAACGTATTCATCATGTATGTGAGAATATATTATCACCTAGTCATAACTCGCAATACTTCAACATCAGCTATAATTAATTGGTATGAATATGTTATATTATAATCAAGGATAATGAAAATGGAAACAGAGATGAATTATATTCAACGGTAGTCTTTGAAAATGTACTCCAAACACATCATCATCATGAATTATTATTATTATTGAAATCACATACAAGAATCGTTATTAATATGAAAAATACGTCAAGTATACAGTACAAGATTTTTGAGAATTCTGATGATTTTTCAATCGAATAGTTCGATTGAAATACTGATATCAACATTTTTGCATTCAGGAGGAAAGATGAGAAGATAGCTAGAAGAGCGAGCAAATTATTCTCAATATATATCTATATATCTATACTTATGTATATATATATATTCATATATATATATATATATATATATATATATATATATATATATATATATATATATATATATATATATATATATATATATATATATATATATATATATAAATATATATATATTTATATAAATATATATATAAATATATATATATATATATATATATATATATATATATATATACATATATACATATATATATATATATATATATATATATATATATATATATTTAAATATATATATATATATATATATATATATATATATATATATATATATTTATATATATATATATATATATATATATTTATATATATATATATATATATATATATATATATATATATATATATATATATATATATATGTACATTTGTATGACAATGGTTTACCATCCATTCTGTTTTTGTTACGATCTCTATTTTCACTGATATTAATTCATAATCATGAACACGATATCTCTGGAAATAATTAGCTATTCATAAATCATATAAAAAGTAGGAAAAGAATGCATTAGCATTTTCTGACTGTATGAGCTCTTATCTATGCAAATACTCACCACTCTCATGTTATATGTATATGATTAAAAGACATATTCACTTTATCCTGAACGTGTTCAAGTGAAACTTTTTATCACCGAAGATTCCGAATCTTAGTGGGTTACGATGCCACTTAAAAAATCATATAAAGTCAGAGGATGGCTCAGTTGACTTTCTTGTCTTTGAAAAAAACAGGATCCTTCAGAGTCAAATAATTCTGCTGACCTTATGGTCGTCAGTTCACTCTCGTAGAGATAATTACCTATATTAAAGGTATGTATTTTTTTCTTCTTCAAAAATTCACAACATTGATGTATCTACCAGTACCAAAGTATTTGAACTCTAAACTTTCACATTTTACAGGTGATCAAATTGTAAAAACTTGATTATTTATGAATATTCAATATCATCAGGTGTATTAAATAATTAATTCAGTTTCCTGGAAATCCTCACGCACACGGTCCAGTCAACCCAAACTATAAATAATCTTCCCATCGATTCTTTTCACATCTTTCGATGTGTTACTTTTCATTATATCGTGAGGTTCAGCTCATATTTATTATCTTCATGTTTCAGTTCAACTTCAATCGAAAGGTGACTTCATTATTATTCAATCATAGATGATTATTTGTACTACATACGCCATTTTTGATTATATATGATTTATTGGTTCAAGTTTTTGAAATTTCATCAACGAAACCACTATTATCTATTATCATATATAAATATTCTGCATTCATAAATCATGAACGTGTATTTTTTTTCATACATGAACATTTCAACATTTGCTATATTTTGTACTATTGTAGGAGTCAGAGTGTGTCGTATTTATAATCGTGTCGCATAAAATTGATACATCAATTGCATGCGAATGAATCAACAATGGTCCATTTTATATAGCTAATCAGCTATGTATATGAATATATATATATATATATATATATATATATATATATATATATATAGCTATATCTGGATATATAAATATATATATATATATATATATATATATATATATATATATATATATATATATATATATATTGATGAATCTCACCGAACATATGCATGGAAACACTTTATTATGTAATTATTTTTCCAACAAAAACAACTCGAAAAAAGTTGTGTGCAGAGTTCTATTTGATACATGATCATATCACCATTAGCAAGTGGCCAAAAATAAGAAATACGATTATTGTCAAGCGCAGAAGATCAATTATATCACCTCGGGTCCTCAGCCGACACACTTTCTTCACATAATGTTCTTCTGAAAGTGGGCAATATAAACAACAATTTCACACACACAGATTTTCGTATGGCATGCCTTTGCTGAATGACTTGGGCTACGTGTCCAATCAATCGAGGAGATGATTTGATTTCAATTAATATCTAGCCCCGGGATAAATATCTATATCAGGTTGAATAATAATGAACCAGAGTAATTTGTTACTGATTGGA
>OZ023327.1:60464694-60469694 GCA_964007535.1 Brachyptera risi | reverse complement strand
GAAAATGGATACAATAAAATACATAACATATTGATACGTATAGGCCTATCTGTGGGTTTGAAGTTTAGTTATAGTTGAGCATTGTTTTTTCCGTGTTCAAGGCAGCAGAGATAGCTGCTCATAACAATTTCTAGAGAAATTTCAATATTTCATTGCTATATTATCTCTGCAAAAAAAGTCAAGATGAAATGGATTCATTCAAGACTGTATATAGCTCTTGGAAGATTTGATTGAAATATTATCTTGTAAAAGTCCATGATCTAGACTGTTTGATTCAATGTTCATATGCACATCTACATGCATATAATTGAATATCAACACATCATTATTATCAAAATATAATATCAACACATCTTCGTGATCTTATCATAATTACGACTCTTAACTTGGGATGTCTAAATAATTTCGTTAAATATATGTGCGTATAATGTTATTCTTCCAGTTATTCACCTTGGATCGAGGGGTGAACAACTAGTAGATTTGGTGTTCACCTGATTTCAGATTTCAAGGGATTTCAGATATAGATTTCACGGGATTCCAAGAAGATTTCAAGGGATTTCAGGAAGATTCCATGAGAAGTGTACACCAGTTTTCAGAAGTTGTTAACCCCTCGCCTCGGATCTATCCATTTTCAATGCATATTAAATTGTATTTATTACTTTTCTATTTCAGAAAATTCGTGAAATTCAAATGAATTATTGACTTGTTTCAGTACGGGTTGAACTTCAAATGTGCATATTTTGATGAACGTGTGGTGTTGGATATAGTGTCCTTATGCTGCACGACATCACCCACTGCTGCAACTATAGTTTTAACAACTTCGCCATAAATGTAAATGCAGTACGCTATTCATGAAATTGGAATTTGTGTTAGTTTTGGAAAAATTAGCAACAATCTTCCAATATTGAGAAACTGGAAGAAGAATGAAATTGAATATTATAATCAGAAAGATAATAAGAATATTCCAAGAAGACTCGGAGATAGATTGTAGGAAGAGATGAATTGATTATAGAAATTGAATTAATGTGATGAGATTGAGATCAATGTCATAAATGTGGAATAGTCCGAATGGAAACTTTACGACAAGAATAAATCCGACATTTTGAATTCCCAGTTATCTAACAACGGCACCATGCTTTTTTCCAAAATGAAATATTTCCATTAGCTAAATGTGGAAATAATTATTGATTTACATATTTCTTTTATAGGCAACGCGGTAAGAGATTTTTAGTCAACCCAATGTTGTCTAATGATAATTATTTTGATTCAGAAGTGACTTAACCTACCACTTTCCATGGGATTTATTGATACTTGAAATTAAAATATTATCACAGGTGCTGCCACCACTTGCCTTTTAGTCAGGGAATACGTGATCCGGCATTTTGAAGAAGGTTTACGTTTTCTAAAAATTGCAAAGTCAGTCTCAGATGTGAAAAATCACAAGGCGGCGGGAGCTATTTCAGAAGATTTGTCAAATTGTCAAGATGAGTTCATATATTCTCAGTAGTTTTCAACTGGACTATTCCTTTTTCACTGTACGTTACGTGTTTCGGTAATAATTCGAAAAATGAACGAAAACACAGCGCTTAGTTTGAATCAGAACTTTCATACAAAACTAAGAATACCTAGGCCTATATATATATATATATATATATATATATTTATATATATATATATATATATATATATATATATATATATATATGAATAAATATATATATATATATATATATATATATATATATATATATATATATATATATATAAATATATATATAAATATATTCATATATATATATATATATATATATTTAATATATATATATATATATACATATATATATATATATATATATATATATATATATATATATATATATATATATATATAAATATATATATATATATATATAGTATTTTAGGAAGGGTAATCCTCCAAATTTTCATTAAATTTTCGATTTTTTTCATCATATTGCAATCATGCAATTCCAAGGAGGAATATATTTCACTTGAATCATTAATTTATATATCTATTTGGTGAACAATTTCCAAACTTTCCTATCCAATACTCATATTTGTCTTCAATACTGCTGGCATTATTCATTTGATCCATCTTTTGAATGTAATAAATCATTTTAAAAACTAATTACTGTTTCCGCCGTAATAGCTCAGATAAATACACCGTTATACACTCAAATACAATTGAGATAATTGAACTAATAACAGCATTTAACATTTCTTTAAATTAAGGTAATGGTCAATAGGAGAAACCAATAATTATGTATCAATCAACATTGTTTCACCAAATCCAATGAATACAAATTGCTTACTTGTTAGGATCAATTAATATACAGAAAGAATTCACATGTCCCCCGCGTATCTAGTAGACAATAAAGAGAACACAAAGTGTTGATTATATCATGAACAATTATAATATAAACTTTGGTGTAATTATTATTGAATAACTAGTAAATTGACTCAATATTTCACGCTTCGTAATTCCAAGCTAGGCAAGCGCGGCATGCTCAATAAAACTCCATGCCAACATCATATTATTTATCACGTCTCGTGACGAGTAGAAACGTATACTTTTCTAGACAACTGTGTGATAAATTATTACCCGACAATTACAGTTGCATTCAGGTGATCACCTATATAGAACAATACATCATTCGAAGTTTCAGTGAATTTAATTAATCAACTGTCTGTACTTTTTTTTAGAGGGTCATACTCGTAGACACAACCAAAAATTATCACTGGCTAGACAGCTGTGAAACTCGTATATGCACCAACTGAGCAACTGCGGACTGGGTAAATCTCTCCTATTGTACAAGCTAACATACTGGCCCTATTTTTTTATTCAATGTAATTCTATTATTTTTTATACTCGTCCTTCTTATAGCCTCAAGGGAAATCATTACAAGTATACTACGTGAGAAACTTACCGAGGGCAATTTATGTCATATGATAATTATACTTGTATTATACTCATATATTCATATATATATATATATATATATATATATATATATATATATATATATATATATATATATATATATATATATGTATATATATATATAAATATATATATATATATATATATATGTATATATATATATATATATATATATATATATATATATATATATATATATATAATATATATATATTCATACATATATTTTTATACATATATATATATATATATATATATGTATATATATATATATATATATATATATATATATATATATATATATATATATATATATATATATATATATATATATATATATATGCATTCAATAATGATACAACACTACGGCTAGTAAACGAAAGTAGCACATTTCAATTAAGTAGCCCAATTCATTCACGGATTTCATTCAAATTAAATAAATGAACGTTCGTTTTCCGTTGCTGTCACCTTGACGCTTGATAGAATAGTTCATAATTCTGGAACCAATTTGAGACAAGTTTGATAATGAGGTTTTCCATCTAATGCGATGAATCTTTTGTCAAATGCAATAAGTTGGCGTGTCTATCATAGAAGTTTGTCAGTCGATTCTTGATTTTATAACGTTGGTGTTAGGAGTAAGCGATTGCTCGTATATAGTTAGGTGCGATTTATTGAATTATTGAAGAGTGATTCATTTTCACTCTATAATGAAAGGTTTCACATGGTTGGACGAAAACAATTTAAACTGCCGAAAGCCCCTCAAATCTTTTCAAATAAAAAGGAAATATTTATCGTGTTTCAAAAATAACAATCGGTGCAATGATTTGCCATATTTAATTAGTTTGTATTAACAGACATTCGATATTTTACAGAATAGACACGTAATTGTGCCCATTTCCGGGATGATTCCGATTGAGAGCGGAATATGTTATCTCGTGAAGGAAGAATTGAATAAAATAGACCATTTCTACTGTAAGCAACGCAGTCTTCAAACCGTTATTACAAATATATGTAGTTATATGACGGAACATAACATAACCAATGTATACTGTGAAAAATAAATTATTATCATTAGGATTCGTATTATTCATATTATCATTATCATCATTATCATCGTTATTAATATCATTATTGATAATTTTTCAAATTAAAAACCCACAGTTAAGCCCTCTTGGGGTTTCGAGGAAAATGTAAACGAATTCAAGTGAATTATGTGCATTCATTGAAGACATAAAAATCTTTTATATATTTATATATATATATATATATATATATATATATATATATATATATATATATATATATATATATATATGTATATATATATATATATATATATATATATATATATATATATATATATATATATATATATATGTATATATATATATATATATATATGTATATATATATATATATATATATATATATATATATATATATATATATATATATATATATATATATACACTTATATATATTATCATTATTATGAATGTTATTAATATCCATTCATGGCACATTGTTTTCTCTGGACAACCTTCAGAAACCCCAAAGAAAAATATAATGGGGACTGAAAGTACCATCGCCCTTCCAAATTGTTATAGTATATAACGCATACAAATGACTTTCAAAATATCTAAAGCATGGTGTATTGTTTTTTTTATCGAGTAACAATATCAAGAACATGACTCACATTTTTATTTTACAATTACATCCTCATTATGATAACGAGTGAATTGAGGCTACAATAATTAGGAGCCCATCAATTTGTATTAATTTTCCATCTCTTGTATGTACGTATTTATATAATAGCATCTTGTTTGACAAAAGGGCTTCTGGACGTATCGCGCTAGCGCCTTTTGAACGTTTAAATGGGTGTGACAATTAATTACCGTGAAGGTATGCTCAGTACGTAAGCATATTGTCTCTCTTGGGTGGCCATGCAATTAAACGGTATATTGTTTGATGAGTAACATATTCAGACGTATTTTGGCGGCACGGACGTAACATAGAATTGAGAGTGAAAAGTTGGGTATCA
>OZ023327.1:60457194-60459694 GCA_964007535.1 Brachyptera risi | reverse complement strand
CTAGATTGCGCTGGTAATGAATGTGAAAATATTTCCAATTCGGAACTTCATTCTCATATTCACAAATATTGAAAATATATCAGGCGTATATAACTGTATGTTAATGCATGACTTATAAATATGTTAATCTTTCATTACATGAACAAGAAGAAAATGATATTTAAATTGAATTGAATTGAATTGTTCTGTGTATCGGAACCAGAAAATGCATCCGAGGCATCAGGTCCAAATATGAATTTGTTCAGAATAATATATCTGCTATAAGTTGCAGAGATACAACTGAATATATGTTGCTACACATTTGACGCCGTATGTAAAAAAATAGGTCCAATCTCGAGTAATAATTCCCAATTGCATGTGTCAATTATTCTTTGTATTTCTATTTCATTCGCTTGTAGTTTTTCTTCAAATTTTGCTCGTATGATTTTTAATTGGAATGAACGCAGTTTCATTTAGATGATACAAAATCGATTATCGTTTTATAGTTTGTAACATATATGCTGGGGATCATCAGGAAAATTGGTTAAAAAGTAGAATTTTTAACAAAAAAGAGGTTATAAAAATACTTGTTAAAGGCATGACCTTACAATGAGAACTAAGACTTCCAATTAAGATTATGACTAAAACTAAGATCAACATTCACAAATGATGTACTCACAATAGCGGTTGATCGTATAGCTACTATTAGAGGATATCACCATTGGTTTATGGATGTCACATGTCAAATGAAGTCATCTGATTGATCGAGCTAAAAGTTCTTAGCTAAGAGCTAAGAACTAATAGCTAAGAGTTAAGAGTTAGTCAACTGTCCAAGGTCATGCACTGCATTGTGAGAGCTAGCATTGGTTTCCTATCTCCCAACTCCTAATCTTAGCTTTTAGCGTTAGTATTAGTCTTAATTCTCGTTGTGCGGCTAGAACTTCATTGACATGGTAATGAAAGGGTAAAGGTGTGCTATAGGAAGGATAAGGGAGGGACCGAGATGTCTAATACACATTGGCGTATCTTCAACTACACTCCCACCACAAGCACATAATTTTCTCTTTCACTATGTTACCATTGTAGTCCTATACTAGTATCGACCAGGGATGAAGGTTCCGATCGACAGTCTTCTATGACACATACAATTAGCGCACATCTGGTTTGCTCCATCATCTCTCGTGAATATAAGTATACCAATGTTCCTCATGCAAATTCAGTGTTCTAACCAGTGCTGAATAGAATGTTTGAATTGGAAAACATGGGATTTTCTCCATAGTGATAGCTATACTCATTTATCGTGCCAAAAGCTCAATAATCTAGCTGTTGGTGGAAGCGGTAATTTAGTGTCCAAGCATATCTCTCTCTCTCTGTCTCTCTCTCTCTCTCTCTCTCTCTCTCTCTATATATATATATATATATATATATATATATATATATATATATATATATATATATATATATATATATATATATATATATATATATATATATATATATATATATGATGATGATATTAACATGATGTAGCATCTACAGTTTGAATCCTTCTCCTGTGTTCAGTTTTCAGAAAACTGATGGAAACTTGATAAAAAAATATAGTTTAATTTCGACGAAACGATCTGAGGAAACCAGATTTGAGGCTAATGAATCGATACAGCAGTTGGTTTTGAAAAAGCTAGCTTGTTCACATAAATATAGGTCCACATGAAATGAAATATGATTTCCACACCACGCACTTCATGAGTTTTCTTTCTACAAATCAGTTCCATAGATTTCCCTGCTGAATTTCACATCCGACGACTATTCAGCAAATAGTTTTAATTCTCACATCTTTCTCTAAAACATGAATGTAATTAGTACCTTAGAATCTGGTTGCATATCTTTGACGTCTTTATTATATCGTATCAACACACCCTCGTTCACTCTCTCTGTGATATACACGCACGCACATACGTATACACGACCATGATTCATAGCTGCACCCTGTGGCTGCATTTTACAGGCACTCCAAACCAGGTCGGAGATAAATACACTATCGTGATGTTATACATTATACAAATGTCACTCATATGTTACCTCTGAAAACATATGAAAGTTAATGTGGTTCAAAACAACAAAGCATTTATTTTTTGTTACCTCTTTCGTAGGAATTCAGGTAAAATTGACGTGTTTTTTGTATAGAGCTTGATGTACAGTCAAGTTTCCCCCCAAAAAGAAACGATTAAGTTCATTTTTTGTCGTTCCCAAAGATCATGTTCGCATCATAATTGTCCACAAGCAATCAATAAAATAGGATTTATATATTTCGCAGAGTGTAAGGCATTGTCGTAAGCCTAATAACAAAAGTGAAACACCAGACGTTTTATGTAATTCGAAGAGTATTGAGTCCATTTATCGGTCATTGAATTGGTCCAGGAGTTGTGGGAAAAATCACGACCATATTTCACTTTGATTATAAAATGATTATTTTACGCTTTGGTTATTTACCTGGAAGAAAGAAGAATGATGTAATACCGAA
>OZ023327.1:60447194-60454694 GCA_964007535.1 Brachyptera risi | reverse complement strand
TCATCAAGAATAAATATTTGGAATATATACGTCTATTGAGTGTCTATTTAATAATCACATATATATATATATATATATATATATATATATATTATATATATATATATATATATATATGTATATATATATATATATATTCATATATATATATATATATATATATATATATATATATATATATATATATATATATATTCATATATATATATATATATATATATATATATATATATATATAGTATATATATATATATTGCTTTGATAAATACACATAAATTACAAATTTGACATTTACGTGTCAATTTCCACAAAGCCCCATCAAGGGCTCAACTGTGGCGTTATAACTGATATAATTGAATGAAAACGGTCATTCTTCGTGCAAATAAAATAAAAAGTCGTCACTTGACGTATTTGAAATATAAAATAAAATACAATGATATATATAAAATAATATATAATGATTTATTTTTAAATTTATACACATCAACAAAAATATGCTAATTTATGATAATAATGATGATAAAAATAATAATCTGTATTCGAGGAACAATATAATTGTTATAGAATATGTGGCCAGGGTGTGTGCGAATATATCGAAGCGTGTTAGGTGTTATTCATTATTATGATAAATAAGAATTTTACAAATGATATATAGGCCTATACTGAAAATGTAATTTCTTTCATATATATATTGAAATATACATTCACAGATAGACCTATGGAAAAGTATTGTAAGCTAGCTCAGGATCACCACAACGTGTGCTATGGCACACACATGTGTTCTATTAAATTTCTTGCAGTTCATTACATTTCTCAAATCCTCGATCACGCTATAGTGTGAGGCTTTGAGAAATGCGATGAACTTGAACGTTAGTATGGATGACCTACCTGAATGTGAAAGGTCATCAGATTCAATACGATTATTTATTAAATCTACATAACAAAGCAACGTGTTCAGACTGATCGTAATGACCTGGTTCTCCCATAATAACATGCATTTCAGGTAATTTCTAAATACAATGATGGTCGATAATTGGAAAAAGTTCTGGTATGGATGAGCAATGAGCCTATTTCGAGTTCATCACGAGTTTAAAGAAAGAAGGCGGCATTACATCATTATTATTGACTGTTTGTATGAGTCGTTGGCAAGGAGTAAAACCTGTTACATTTGGTTTACACCTGATTTCAGACTTCAATGGATTTCAGAAAGATTTCACGGAATTTCAAGAATTTTTCAAGAGATTTCAGGAAGATTTGGTGACGAGTGTACACCAGATTTTGAGAGTTGTTAGCACCTCGGTCGTGGGTTTGAAAATGATCAGAAAAAACACTGATAGATCAAAGATTATTTCACTAGTAGTGGTAGCAGGGTTGTTGTCAGTGCTACCAAACTATTGGTAAACTCTTTTACAAAATGATCATATGAACCATTATGCTATTAACCAATAACGAATCATCTATTCAATACATTCTACATAAATCGTCAATATTTTGTTATTGCCCTGATGGAATCCTATCAAACTCTAATCAAAGTGTTGTGTAACTTTGCACATACGGATCACTACCAACTAGGGATGCCTCATCAACGGAGAAGCGAAATCGAACAATGAAAGTCACATATCGCACTGCGACATCCGATTGAAACATGGAACATTCTTATAATGATTCTGTGTCTCCAATATATTAAATAAATATAAGTTAGAGAAATATGAGTCTTCTAGACTTTCAGTTCACAGTTTGAACATTAAAATTTGTTATTATGATAGCTTTTGCATTTTCCCAGGGGTTCATATAATGAAATAATTCTGAATTTCTACTCTATTTTATACGAAAGGGGTTTGGTCGATTTTACCAGAAAACTATACGCAAATATTTTCTAGTTTTGGACTGTTAATGTTGAGGAGTACGATAAAGTTAATCATAGATTTCGAACAAAAATTAAAAATAATAATTCATAGAAAATAGAAATGAAAGAATAGAAATAAAAGAAGAAGAAATAATTCATCCGTCATCTTTCATCACTATACTACGTAGATATGTTTTGACAATTGATATTTCTCTTACCAGATTGATAGCCAACAATATAGGCATATATGTTCAGAACATCGACAATTGCCTACACGTACAGTAATAAAAAACTGCACTGCAAGATATTGTTCAATTTGACTTATCAATTCAAGATGTGAACTCCCTTGTAAGGGTCACTTTCTCCATAATGATTGATAACAAACACAACGCACTCACAAATTATGTATTCCTACCATATACTCGAAGTTGTACAGTGAAGGTAGGTGTTATATACACCCACTTTATGTGATGAATTGATAGTAAAATAGCATAATAATTATAATGCACAGACCTATAAGCAAGTTGTATATAGCTTTCAACGCATAGTGTATATCAATTTTGAAACTTATTGTAGATAGACAAAGCACAACATCGTTTGTTTTGCTGCAAAGCACACATTTAATTTCATGTCAAAGTTCAAATCAGAATCTTTGTAGGGAGGTGTTTCGTCTAGGATCCTGTGAATTGTGTATGAGATTAGTACTCGTAGCACTCAAATAAAGATTAAAAACGTCAATGATAAAAAACAAACAATCTGTGAACCTTTAGAAGAAAATATATAGTATGTACAAATTCAAATGAAAACGTTATTTTCTTTAATCAGTGCAGCAAGCTTGGAAGAAAGTATATATGTATATATTATAAAGATATATTATGAAGTACACAATAGTGCGATTTACAATTCAGAGAAACCAAACTTCTGTACCTTCCTGATATCGATAACCTTCTTTTACTCGGATATTACTCATACTCTTGAATGTTTCCATTTTGAGATTAATCAATTCAAATGGATTCCATTTATCAAATTGTCAGTCAAAATTGAAGTATTTTCCATAAGTTTTCCCATTTGGATCTGAACAATGTTTCCATATAATATTTATTTGCCGTTTGTCAGTTCACTATCTTCATACTATTACAACATTTTGTTTCTACTTTTCAATGAACAATGTTATACAATGGAAGTCCATTCGGAAATGTAAGAAATAACTGTCACTTAGGGTATACAATAGGTTTACTCCATTTATAGAATAACTACCACAGCCTATATTACAAGTCAAGATGTTGCATAGCATTCCCTTTAATGCACAAAAACAATAAGAAAGCAGACGTGTTTACGTAATATAATCAACATTTCGTCACTCAAGACGAACAATCGGTTCTTTTATTTTTCATGAACATAACTGTAAACATTTATTTTGTCAACGTAACATTCCGATGTCTTCTTGAAGTGAACATATATATGGATACACATGCAACGAATAACTTATTCCAATTATACGGTGACATCAAAAACAACAGAAGAAAGTGGATATTTCATCTGTTATATACCTTTGTTTCTTTACCTTATAGTTACACATAACATGCATACATACGAGCCGATAAAAATTCAAGAGGAATACGTTTCACTTTATAGTGTAGCCATGCAATATGCACTATGCAGCATCGAGTAAGAATTGTTCCGCTTGAGAGAGTATACTATTGGTCTTCGATGAGTAGATTTTCTTCATTTCCGGTAATGTCATCATTTCCGTTGACTATAGAATCTCGTTTTATGCACTTAGCTCAAGTGTTGCATTATCCATATATATATATATATATATATATATATATATATATATATATATATATATATATATATATATATATAAATATATATATATATATATATATATATATATTATATATATATATATGTATATATATATATATATATATTTATATAATATATATATATATATATATATATATATATAATATATATATATATACATTTATATTTATATATATATATATATATATATATATATATATATATATATATATATATATATATATATATATATATATATATATATATAATATATATATTATATATATATATATGAAGATGCCTGTTGCACAGTATAACAATAAACATTGTACGCGTACTCATAAGTCTGACCGTATACTCAACAACATAAACTGAACATGGTTATATAATCACCATAAAGATTCCATTGCTTTTCATATCATTCAACTAATGAGGAACAATCATCAATATTTATTGTGGAGAAGAATGTCAACAATGTTCATAATTAGAATGAATGTATGTTCACTGAGAGCTGTGAGCTTCAACAAAAACCATGAATTATCTATATTTTATTACTAGAGACGTATTTAAAAAACGTGTCATATTGTTAGGTAATTTCAAAAGCTCAGTTCAATTTGATTGTAATAAAAGGTGTATAGAGACATTGAATTTAGTAATAAATATTTGTTGTTGCAAAGTATATTCCCACAGCGTATTGTATCGGTTATTGTCATTTTGCTTCTGTGAATTATTCAACTGCTGAAGACGAACAAATCATGTTGCCTTAATTGAATCGTTCTCTTCAAAATATGATTCAAGATACCATTCGAATACGTTCAGAGCCAAGTAATAACAAAACTTTGAGGGGATTTTAATTTTTCCAACTATGCTGTAGGATGAAATTTCATTTCTCAATGAGGCCTATTTCGTGTCATCCATTGCTGTTACATGTTATATTTGAATTGTTAGTCTGTCGAAGATGAACGCAAATTTATAGGAAATTTGAAGCAATTATTATCAATTTCACGTTGTAGCGACAAGAGAGAAAATAAACTCACAGCAATATACACACAATGACATACGGTACGACTTATTCCTAATAATTTCGAGTAGAGTATCAACAGGCCACCTACATCAACATTGCTATTTAGAAAGTGTACCCATTATCATCTATTTAACTGAGAAATTTTCATTCATAATTAATAATATATTATAAAATGTGCGTGATCATGAGGATCTAACAATTATACAAGATACACGATGAAACCATTTGCTTGCGCTGAATGGCAGGTGTGGGATGGAATATACTCACCTGGAAAAAAACTAGATTCTACACAAATACTACAATGCATAGAGATGCACGCTAATCTGTTGCATTCATTCATCTGCATAACAACCCATAATTGATAGTATTCATATAATTACTTTATAATCATATGATATTATTCCACATGTTTACACATGATACCTTTTTTCAGATTAGGCCTACTCTGAGCAAGACGATGCACATTTTATCATATATTGATATCATTATATATTTTTTGAAGTCTCAAATCACAGCATTATAGTCAACGTTTCGTTCGAATATATACAAAAGCTATGCATATAATATTAAATAGAAGCTGACCGTTCAACTGCAATAATTGTTTGAATATAAATCATGAACAAAAATATTCAAATTATTATATTTGTTATCTACCTCTGAAAAATCGAATTAATTGTAATAGCTAAATAAATGGATTTAAGTACCATTGTGTGATTTAGTTCGATGATTTACATTTCGATTTCATTTTAAAAACCTGGAATCGAAGCATGATCGATACTATTTGAAGAAATGTTTTCTCGGAGAAATTGTGATTATGTCAAATGTGAAAAGTTTGGATGCATTTTTTACTTATGGTATGGCTTTCCTTAAATGGGTTGAATACATATAATATCGTATTTTTTATTTTTTATTCGCTGATAATAGACATTCATACATTTTCATGAACAATATATACATGATGAATCACAGCAAATAAAACAACCACTACATCCACAGTATCCCACAAAACTACAAGGTGTATAGTTTATCTGTGGGTTGAACAAATTTTATGTTATCGGTCATATTTATAAACAAAATTGAATATGAACATAATTACGAAAGAAACAAGGTAATTGGTGAGCGATGAAATTGGGTGGTGAATACAAATTAGGTGATGAATATTAGGTGGTAAATACAAGTTAGGTAATGAATATGGACATAATTAAGAAAGAAACATGGTAATTACATCCCTGAGTGAAACATTAATTGGATCAAGTTGACGCTATAATTATAATTCATTTTCAAAAATTGAACGAATATACTTTCATTTCAGTCCTAACTTAACCTACAGGCTTAGAACCTAGGCTTGGTAACTCATATAAAGTTGAGTAAATTCAACAGACTTGATCAAATATATCCGGAGAATTATCAAAATGACAGCTTGGTGAATGGTCAAGAACATTTCAATATAATTATCAATACTACATTCGTATGCAAGAATTTCACTTGAACGAAAGTTAAATGTGATGAAATCTTGACGTAAAACATTTTGACGAACAAATTCGTTCTCCAAAAAATGGACGAACAACCAGATGAGAAAAATCATTTGAAAGTTTTACGTCAATTGCCCCGTCACTTGAAAGTTTCAATATGATTGTTTTAATACATTATTCAATATGCATTGGGATGTTCAAGAGAATATGATGGAATATATTTCTAGATACCCAGCTCGCGGATATATCTTCAGTAGGTGTTATTTATGTAGATTATAGAACACGAAAATATAGGTACACAGTAGTGTAGCTTACTTTACATGGGAAAACAATAGTATGTACTTCTTTATATTGATGACCTTGTTCCTCGGGGAATATTTTTATTCTTCTTCGTCTTGTTCACTATCAGGCTGGGAGGATACTTGATATGATACATCATATTCATACTCATTATTAATTAATATATATATAATATAATAATATATATATATATTATATATATATATATAAATATATATATATATATATATATATATAATATATATATATATATATATATATATATACATGTATATATTATATATTTTGTATATATATTTCACAAAGGATTAATTATAGTACTGTTATTAATATATATTACAGTTTATTTGAATAATGATTGAAATATAGACTTAGGAAGAGAAATCGCGTTGTGTTGATACCTGCCTGCTACGCATGGGAAAAACAATTTGTAGGAAATTGGATGGTACAATTATGTTTTTGAATCATTGATTATAGGTATGCATTATTACATGACTTTGATTATCAGGTGCACTGATTCTAAATTTACATGTAGTAACCTCTTGATCAGTGATATGATTGGCATATCACTCATTCGGATGGAAGAAACATTTTAATTGTATGAGAAAGGCAGAAATATATCTGTACCTAACAATATTGTGTAGAATCTGAACAAATATATATATTTGATGGTGATTTGTTTTTGTTAGGATAGACTTGTGTAGTGTTAGTATTTTAATCAGAGAGATTTCAAATTTGCAGATTACAAAGTGAATTTGAAAAGTCAATGATACACGACGCTGGAATCGAATGACCCTCAATCTAAACCATCATAATACATTATCATGAATGATCATTCAATCATTGTACGTCGTGAAACATGGATCAGATTTGAGATACCTTTGCTGAAAAATACTCGAAACTGCGAATAAGCCATATTATTCTCGCTCCAAAGTCAAAATCGGTACACAGTCACTTTGATAATTCTGAGAGGCTTATATATAATATATATATATATATATATATATATATATATATATATATATATATATAATATATAATATATT